>JAQJVL010000004.1:6073174-6673174 GCA_035578905.1 Stictocephala bisonia
TCGTGTGAGAGACGTTAGATGGAGAAACAAGGAGATATGTGTTCGTATGAGAGACTTTAGATGGAGATAAGGAGATATGTGTTCGTGTTATAGACTTTAGATGGAGACAAGGATATATGTGTTCGTGTGAGAGACGTTAGATGGAGAAACAAGGAGATATGTGTTCATATGAGAGACTTTAGATGGAGATAAGGAGATATGTGTTCGTGTTATAGACGTTAGATGGAGACAAGGATATATGTGTTCGTGTGAGAGACGTTAGATGGAGAAACAAGGAGATATGTGTTCGTATGAGAGACTTTAGATGGAGATAAGGAGATATGTGTTCGTGTTATAGACTTTAGATGGAGACAAGGATATATGTGTTCGTGTGAGAGACGTTAGATGGAGAAACAAGGAGATATGTGTTCGTATGAGAGACTTTAGATGGAGACAAGGATATATGTGTTCGTGTGAGAGACGTTAGATGGAGAAACAAGGAGATATGTGTTCGTATGAGAGACTTTAGATGGAGATAAGGAGATATGTGTTCGTGTTATAGACGTTAGATGGAGACACGGAGATATGTGTTCGTGTGAGAGACGTTAGTTTGACGCAAGGAGGTATGTGTTCCTGTGAGAGGCAGAACGCCGCTCTGGCCACAAGCGGAATTGATCTTTGGACAAGAATTATTGTGTATGGCCCGTAGTACTCTTTATTGAAGAGACTATATTCATTTTATTTAGTGTAAAAAAGCGATTCAATTGAGCCTATATTTCGATATGATTGGAAATATTATGGGATGAATTTTAATTTAACAATTAAAGAAGACTTTAAAAAATGATATGTTTATGTATCTTGTGTCTCCATATTAACAGCCTAACTCTTAGCCGAATCAGTAATCGCCAATTCAGTTGAAATACTAACTGACTACTCTTTACCTAGTGAAGATGGTTACACAAAGTAAACAGTGTTGTTTATTTGTTTGGCCAAGGAACACACAAGGGACTACTCAACTTCAAAGATATTGTGTCGACTGTTTAATTTTACGTTCGATTTCTTTTTCCACCTCTACAATTGAAGAGGAACTTGTAGTAATAATCGTGTATAGCTACTTCATGTAACGCAATTACTTTTTAAATAGGTCTATATTGCCTTACTTTGAAGTACTTGATGGGCTATCGACACTTTTCACTACTTCATGTCCAAAAATAAACTGTTATTTTAGTGTTTACATTATTTAGGTTTAAAATGAGGTACAAGTACATTACATTATTTAGGTTTAAAATGAGGTACAAGTACATTACATTATTTAGGTTTAAAATGAGGTACAAATACATTACATTATTTAGGTTTAAAATGAGGTACAAGTACATTACATTATTTAGGTTTAAAATGAGGTACAAGTACATTACATTATTTAGGTTTAAAATGAGGTACAAATACATTACATTATTTAGGTTTAAAATGAGGTACAAGTACATTACATTATTTAAGTTTAAAATGAGGTACAAGTACATTAAATTATTTAGGTTTAAAATTAGGTACAAGTACATTGCATTATTTAGTTTTAAAATGAGGTACAAGTACATTACATTATTTAGGTTTAAAATGAGGTACAAGTACATTAAATTATATAGGTTTTAAGGATGTACTACACTTATGGCACACAGTTCACGTAATTCTTATTGCATAACTCATCCGACCTCATTACACAATTGTCTAGGGCAATAGAGCCTCCTTTTTTATGTTAAATGGCTTTGAGCCTTTCTGGGTCGTTTATGATGTTGTGATACTCATTCAAGTGTTAATTGGGAGTGAGTATCAGTAACTGGATATTCTGAAATATCATTTACCGCACTCAATTTTACCTGTTGTGTGTTAATTTACATCTCAATAGTACCTGATAACTAGAAATAAACTGTAATTTCAGTCCTTAAATTATTTAGGTTTAAAATACAATGTATCAAATGTAAGGAACGCTGTTAACATGAATTCTTATTACACAACTCGTCCGACCAGAATACCCTTACCTGAGATATGTAAAGGTAAATTAGCTGTATTTTATGTCCCCTTTTCAAGACTGGGACGATGAGTCAGCTGATGAGGCACCAACACTGAGTGTAACAAGATCGCTTTATCTCCAACAACAAGTTGGTTTTGGTAAAACATATTTAACATTCTTAATAAAAGCAATCCGCAAAAAATCAATTTTAAAGAAATTAAATAGTGGTTGCTTTAAAAATGGCTGCGTTACTAGTCTAATAGAAGGTTTACAGTAATCATACATTTGTTTTATATAGATTGTTTATTATATTAAAAATACTCAAAATAAATTTAGTTTAATTGTAATTACTACAAGATATAGTATTATTTTCTTCTCAACTAATTTTCATTTGTTGTAAATAGCATTTTTAAGTAAAATCTTTAAATGCAGTAAGCTTTTCTGCTAGTGATTCCGGAATGAAATTAATAAGTCTAATATGTTATTATTAAAAATATTCAATTATCATTATATTCCATGTGTATAGGTGCAGCAGTGAACCGCCATATTTATTTGTAAATTCTACCTGTCTCACGTCAATGTATTTATTTTTTATCAACTACGCTAGCCGTTGTTGATTGTTTAGTTGGCTAGTATTTCTAATTTTGAAATTGATTTCTCACGTGTTATTTTGCTTGTATGTGTTATGTAAGTTAGTATGTACTTCGAACGAATGTCCAATATTTATTTAGAAAATTATATTGAACAAGTTAATAGTGTTTGTTTAATATAATACATACAATTAATATTTAATAAAATACATAAGAACAGCGACAGTGACATTGTTAGTTAAAAGTTGCCCAACTTTCGCAAATACGGATTTAAAAGTAATTAATCGTAACTATTAATTACTTAGTTACTTAATTCCATACACCTACAAAGTAATTGACCCTCCTGTCCAACCACATGCACAGTGCTATTGACCCATCCATCACCTATACATGTACAGTGGAATTAACCCTCCCGTCCAACCACACGCACAGAACTATTGACCCATCCACCCACCCATACAGGTAAATGAAATTGACCCTCCCGTCCAACCACACGCACAGTGCTATTGACCCATCCACCCACCCATACACGTACGATGCAATTGACCCTCCCATCCATCCACACGTACAGTGCTATTGACCCATCCACCCATACACGTACAATGGAATTGACCTTCCAGTCCAACCACACGCACAGTGCTATTGACCCATCCACCCATACACATACAATGGAATTGACCCTCCAGTCCACCCACACATACAGTGCTATTGACACATCCATACACTTACAATGTAATTGACCCTCCAATCCGTCCACACATACAGTGCTATTGACCCATCCACCCACCCATACAGGTACAATGGAATTGACCCTTCCGTCCAACCACACGCACAGTGCTATTGACCAATCCACTCACCCATACACGTACAATGGAATTGACCCTCCCGTCCAACCACACGCACAGTGCTATTGACCCATCCACCCACTCATATATGTACAATGGAATAAACCCTCCCGTCCAACCACACGCACAGTGCTATTGACCCATCCACCCAACCATACACGTACAATGGAATTGACCCTCCAGTTTGTCCACACATACAGTACTATTGACCCATCCACACACCCATACACGTACAATGGAACTGGCGCTCCCATCCAACCACACGCACAGTGCTATTGACCCATCCACCCATACACTTACAATGGAATTGACCCTCCCGTCCATCCACACGTACAGTGCTATTGACCCATCCACCCATACACGTACAATGGAATTGACCCTCCCGTCCAACCACACGCACAGTGCTATTGACCCATCCACCCATACACTTACAATGGAATTGACCCTCCCGTCCATCCACACGCACAGTGCTATTGACCCATCCACCCATACACGTACAATGGAATTGACCCTCCCGTCCAACTACACGTATAGTGCTATTAAACTGCCTATTTAAAATGTAAATTAAAAATCATAAGGATTACAAAGTGACCAAGTAATTAATTTTAAGACCTCTCGAAACCAAGAAAACGTTTTGCAGGAAGTTGTTTTTAAGGAAAAACTTTAACTTTTTCTTAAAATGTTAAAGTTGTTAAATTCTTAAAACTTCTAGAAAACACTCCTGTCAACCACAGATTTAAATATAAATGCGATACATTCACGGTTTTTGAGTAATACAAGTGTAAACTTGATGCATAGTAAAACTAGTTAAAATTCTGGTACTCTTTTTTATCCAACCAGGATAAATATTATTAAAACTTATAATAACATTTACAAATTCATTTCATAACCTACGATTAAACATGGAAATATTGGTGTGATTGGATTTTACATAGGTCTTTTAGTTTCTTAGTAAGACAGCCTTCAGAGGGTACACACAGTTCAGCACCAGCAGTAATCATTGACAGTGCTAATTCATCATTACAAAGAAACTAAAGTAAAAACAATTATTTACAACTGAAACTTTATGTTCATTTGGGATTTGCTTCACGTTAATTTTATACTATCTGGCTCCCCTGAATTGATTTGTTATTAATAATCGTGCATATACTACCCTAATATTATCATTAATTTGTCAGCATTATGAAGCCACAAAATAAAAATAATAGAATCTATGTCCTTTTTAAATTAAATTTCAGTTTTGCTCTTCAGAAAACATCATGTGAATGCCTATCATAGGACTTTTCATCCCATGAGTAAAAAATAAAAAATATAAAAACTTTACCATGACAATGTCTTAAACTTAAATTTGCTCACTAACAACACAGTCTAGAGAATAATACAAAGTTTAATGTACAAAGTACTTGGTGGCGTCATAAACCTCAGGGTTGGATATAGTTCTTATAATCAAACTCAAATTGTTTTCGCCAAGGAGATTTTCTTGTTTAGCGATAATTCAATGATAGCGTTTCAATACTATTTCATTTCAGTAATTTCAACTAAATTTTATCCAACCATTACACTTATTTCAAATTCAATATTTTTATTTTTGTCTTGCATTCAAATATTTGTGTAGAAGGGAACGCTGCAAACATTTCATACACAATGACGGATTGGAAAGCCAAGCAACAAACGATGTCACGGTATAATATAATATGTTTCAGTCGTCATGTTGTCTCTACTACAGCGCGTGACGTTTTGGAAAGCCAAGCAACAAAGGATATCTCAGTACATGTTTAAGTCACCATGTTGTCTCTACTACAGCGCGTGACGTTTTGGAAAGTCAAGCAACAAAGGATGTCACGGTACAGCTTAAGTCAACATGTTGTCTCTACTACAGCGCGTTTTGACGTTTTGGAAAGCCAAGCAACAAAGGATGTCACGCTATTTGTTTCAGTCGTCATGTTGTCTTTACTACAGCGCGTGACGTTTTGGAAAGCCAAGCAACAAAGGATATCTCAGTACATGTTTAAGTCACCATGTTGTCTCTACTACAGCGCGTGACGTTTTGGAAAGTCAAGCAACAAAGGATGTCACGGTACAGCTTAAGTCAACATGTTGTCTCTACTACAGCGCGTTTTGACGTTTTGGAAAGCCAAGCAACAAAGGATGTCACGCTATTTGTTTCAGTCGTCATGTTGTCTTTACTACAGCGCGTGACGTTTTGGAAAGCCAAGCAACAAAGAATGTCACGGTACATGTTTCAGTCGTTTATTTGTCTCTAATACAGTGCGTGACGGTTTTTACGTAAAGAAAGCGGAATACCGTCTGTTCATAGATGTAACAATGAACTCATTACCTCGGTAAAATAACTGTTTCTAGACAAATGAATTTCATGTCAAAAGAAAACTCGAGTTTGTAAAGGGGTTGGTCTCTCAGCATTGTTATATTATTAAAACAAAAAAAGTTTTCTTTAATTTTAATCTTGTGGTGTAGTCCTTTGTTACCGTTCATTCATTGGCTCCCCTGAATGAAAAAGTTCGTTCCTTTATTTAAATAAATGAACAGAAACTATCACATTCAATAAAGAACATATGATAGTTTACTACGTCATGATTGTGAAATATTTAGTTGAACATTTTTCAATTCAATGAATATAATATTTCATTTAGAACCTCAACAATATTGCCCATGCTTAATATGTTTGCGGAATATCCTAAACTCTGATTGTTTCACGTGTTTTCAATATGTGCAGTTACATAAATTATGTCCATTAATTTTTTTTAAATAAATAAAAATATACAAGGGAATGAAAGGCTGTCCTACACGCAGAAAAAAATAATTTCATTATTTTGACGTTATTGAAAATGAAAATTTCCAGTTAAAAGAAGGTGATTAAAATAAACTGTATTTACATGTAATTATTAAACAATGTTGATATTTTAAAGAATTGGTAATAAATATATAAAGAAATAAATTAAAAATTAAAATGTAACTGAAACTTAACATGATACAGTACAAGGATAATTTAAGCCCCAAGTGTAAAATATAATGGCTCTCTTATTTTAAATGATACTTATTTAATCTGCTCATTAATTCCTCATTAGTTATGTAATTGTTAAGTGTTTCAAGAGTTACTTTGGTTTGGTTCAAAATTAATAAAGTAAAGAATTGTAATTTTAAAGGAGATTATAAAAAATAAGAAGAAAACAATTAGGATTATTAACAGTTTGGGTGGGAGATTAAACAATTAGCTGATTAATCAAACTTGTTCACATTGGACGTCCCAGATCGTCAGCACTTATGGTATTTCTTCAATAAAAATGCCCAGTCTCAGTTCTTTTTCTATGAACATATAATTTGAAACAGCTTAACCTTAACAAAATTTATGCTTTTTAAGTGTTGGAAACATAAAATTGCCTAATTATTGGTTTCTGAAAACATATTGGAACCAGCTGAATTATCACTGACACTGCGCATTTGATGTTGGTTTTTAAAGTGATAATCAGCTACATTAACACGTTGACCCTCAAATTATGCAGTCCAGGTTTGTAGTCAGGACAGGAGCTATGCCATGTACGTGACGGCGTTTCAGGGTGTTTTTTAATTTTAAAGGTATTATTTAATTTGGAGAAGGAAGCAACTGTTAAACGGTGGAGGTTTTGACATATGCTTTGAGTGAGGATCTGTGTGAAGAAGTTGCGTTTTAGATCTTTGTCAGGAGAAGGAAGCTACTGTTAAATGTAATAGGAGGAGGTCTTCATAGATATGATCCTTTGAGTAAGGGTGTGTGTTAAGAAGTTGCGTTTTATATCTTTGTCAGGAGAAGGAAGCTACTGTTAAATGTAATAGGAGGAGGTCTTCATAGATATGATCCTTTGAGTAAGGGTGTGTGTTAAGAAGTTGCGTTTTATATCTTTGTCAGGAGAAGGAAGCTACTGTTAAATGTAATAGGAGGAGGTCTTCATAGATATGATCCTTTGAGTGAGGATCTATGTGAAGAAGTTGCGTTTTAGATCTTTGTCAGGAGAAGGAAGCTACTGTTAAATGTAATAGGAGGAGGTCTTCATAGATATGATCCTTTGAGTAAGGGTGTGTGTTAAGAAGTTGCGTTTTATATCTTTGTCAGGAGAAGGAAGCTACTGTTAAATGTAATAGGAGGAGGTCTTCATAGATATGATCCTTTGAGTAAGGGTGTGTATTAAGAAGTGGCGTTTTATATCTTTGTCAGGAGAAGGAAGCTACTGTTAAATGTAATAGGAGGAGGTCTTCATAGATATGATACTTTGAGTAAGGGTGTGTGTTAAGAAGTGGCGTTTTATATCTTTGTCAGGAGAAGGAAGCTACTGTTAAATGTAATAGGAGGAGGTCTTGATAGATATGATCCTTTGAGTAAGGGTGTGTATTAAGAAGTGGCGTTTTATATCTTTGTCAGGAGAAGGAAGCTACTGTTAAATGTAATAGGAGGAGGTCTTGATAGATATGATCCTTTGAATAAGGGTGTGTGTTAAGAAGTGGCGTTTTATATCTTTGTCAGGAGAAGGAAGCTACTGTTAAATGTAATAGGAGGAGGTCTTCATAGATATGATCCTTTGAGTGAGGGTGTATGTTAAGAAGTTGCGTTTTATATCTTTGTCAGGAGAAGGAAGCTACTGTTAAATGTAATAGGAGGAGGTCTTCATAGATATGATCCTTTGAGTAAGGGTGTGTATTAAGAAGTGGCGTTTTATATCTTTGTCAGGAGAAGGAAGCTACTGTTAAATGTAATAGGAGGAGGTCTTCATAGATATGATACTTTGAGTAAGGGTGTGTGTTAAGAAGTGGCGTTTTATATCTTTGTCAGGAGAAGGAAGCTACTGTTAAACGTAATAGGAGGAGGTCTTCATAGATATGATCCTTTGAGTGAGGGTGTGTATTAAGAAGTGGCGTTTTATATCTTTGTCAGGAGAAGGAAGCTACTGTTAAATGTAATAGGAGGAGGTCTTCATAGATATGATCCTTTGAGTAAGGGTGTGTGTTAAGAAGTTGCGTTTTATATCTTTGTCAGGAGAAGGAAGCTACTGTTAAATGTAATAGGAGGAGGTCTTCATAGATATGATCCTTTGAGTAAGGGTGTGTATTAAGAAGTGGCGTTTTATATCTTTGTCAGGAGAAGGAAGCTACTGTTAAATGTAATAGGAGGAGGTCTTCATAGATATGATACTTTGAGTAAGGGTGTGTGTTAAGAAGTGGCGTTTTATATCTTTGTCAGGAGAAGGAAGCTACTGTTAAATGTAATAGGAGGAGGTCTTCATAGATATGATCCTTTGAGTGAGGGTGTGTGTTAAGAAGTTGCGTTTTATATCTTTGTCAGGAGAAGGAAGCTACTGTCAACGGTAATAGGAGGAGGTCTTCATAGATATGATCCTTTGAGTAAGGGTGTGTGTTAAGAAGTTGCGTTTTATATCTTTGTCAGGAGAAGGAAGCTACTGTTAAATGTAATAGGAGGAGGTCTTCATAGATATGATCCTTTGAGTAAGGGTGTCTATTAAGAAGTTGCGTTTTATATCTTTGTCAGGAGAAGGAAGCTACTGTTAAATGTAATAGGAGGAGGTCTTCATAGATATGATCCTTTGAGTAAGGGTGTGTGTTAAGAAGTTGCGTTTTATATCTTTGTCAGGAGAAGGAAGCTACTGTTAAATGTAATAGGAGGAGGTCTTCATAGATATGATCCTTTGAGTAAGGGTGTGTATTAAGAAGTGGCGTTTTATATCTTTGTCAGGAGAAGGAAGCTACTGTTAAATGTAATAGGAGGAGGTCTTCATAGATATGATACTTTGAGTAAGGGTGTGTGTTAAGAAGTGGCGTTTTATATCTTTGTCAGGAGAAGGAAGCTACTGTTAAATGTAATAGGAGGAGGTCTTGATAGATATGATACTTTGAGTAAGGGTGTGTATTAAGAAGTGGCGTTTTATATCTTTGTCAGGAGAAGGAAGCTACTGTTAAATGTAATAGGAGGAGGTCTTGATAGATATGATCCTTTGAATAAGGGTGTGTGTTAAGAAGTGGCGTTTTATATCTTTGTCAGGAGAAGGAAGCTACTGTTAAATGTAATAGGAGGAGGTCTTCATAGATATGATCCTTTGAGTGAGGGTGTATGTTAAGAAGTTGCGTTTTATATCTTTGTCAGGAGAAGGAAGCTACTGTTAAATGTAATAGGAGGAGGTCTTCATAGATATGATCCTTTGAGTAAGGGTGTGTATTAAGAAGTGGCGTTTTATATCTTTGTCAGGAGAAGGAAGCTACTGTTAAATGTAATAGGAGGAGGTCTTCATAGATATGATACTTTGAGTAAGGGTGTGTGTTAAGAAGTGGCGTTTTATATCTTTGTCAGGAGAAGGAAGCTACTGTTAAACGTAATAGGAGGAGGTCTTCATAGATATGATCCTTTGAGTGAGGGTGTGTATTAAGAAGTGGTGTTTTATATCTTTGTCAGGAGAAGGAAGCTACTGTTAAATGTAATAGGAGGAGGTCTTCATAGATATGATCCTTTGAGTGAGGGTGTGTGTTAAGAAGTTGCGTTTTATATCTTTGTCAGGAGAAGGAAGCTACTGTTAAATGTAATAGGAGGAGGTCTTGATAGATATGATCCTTTGAGTAAGGGTGTGTATTAAGAAGTGGCGTTTTATATCTTTGTCAGGAGAAGGAAGCTACTGTTAAATGTAATAGGAGGAGGTCTTCATAGATATGATCCTTTGAGTAAGGGTGTGTGTTAAGAAGTGGCGTTTTATATCTTTGTCAGGAGAAGGAAGCTACTGTTAAATGTAATAGGAGGAGGTCTTCATAGATATGATCCTTTGAGTAAGGGTGTGTGTTAAGAAGTGGCGTTTTATATCTTTTTCAGGAGAAGGAAGCTACTGTTAAATGTAATAGGAGGAGGTCTTCATAGATATGATCCTTTGAGTAAGGGTGTGTGTTAAGAAGTTGCGTTTTATATCTTTGTCAGGAGAAGGAAGCTACTGTTAAATGTAATAGGAGGAGGTCTTCATAGATATGATCCTTTGAGTAAGGGTGTGTGTTAAGAAGTGGCGTTTTATATCTTTGTCAGGAGAAGGAAGCTACTGTCAACGGTAATAGGAGGAGGTCTTCATAGATATGATCCTTTGAGTAAGGGTGTGTGTTAAGAAGTGGCGTTTTAGATCTTTGTCAGGAGAAGGAAGCTACTGTTAAACGTAATAGGAGGAGGTCTTCATAGATATGATCCTTTGAGTAAGGGTGTGTGGTGTTTAGAAGTTGCGTTTTAGATCTTGTCGATTTAATAGCCTACACTTTGTTATATTCCTCGATTTTAAGTAACCCTTCCTTGAAGTAAGCTGTTATAGTTCTGGAATGAAATATATTTTTTCTCCATTTTCATAGCTCTCTTCATCTCTACCCTCGTACAGACAGTTGAGAATTTAACTATGATATTGCATAGCAGCTTATTTTAAGACAATTATTAAAAGAGATTTTCCATAAGTTTCGTAGTATGGTCTAATGTTTGAAACAAAACCAAGTTACAATTAAAATAAAAAAAAAAAAGAAATAGTTTGTGAAGAGGTTTTTTGCAATCGATAAACATTTATAATATAATACAAAGTTTGAACAACATTCCTGAAGTTAGAAGACCATCCTCCCTAGTTGAGATACTCTTAAAACTAACTGGTGAATGGTGCATGACTTAGTTAAAGTAGGTATAGTAATAAATTTATTTGCAGCTGATACGGCTACAATTACTTTTTTATTGTTTACACCGTTTCCTGGTCAATATATGTAGTTTCGTGATGCAGATTTATAATTTTCAATTTTTAAGTTGTTCTTGATATATTTAAAACATAAATGATACTTTAAAATCTTTATTCCATAAAAGGCCCCAAATATGTAAAAGAGAATCTACTCGTCTGATCTGTATTTTGTCAATGCCCTGCTTAGTAATTGGCTTTTATAATCCTTTAACTGATGACTCTAAGCATTTATTATATGTTACTTACAGCATTTCATAAAACAATACAGCGGCATTATTATGAAATTATTATTATTTTTATTTTTTTCAAAATACTCTTAATTTGGGTAATGCGGTGGCCGATCAGTCTAAATGGCATCAGTACATACAAGTCTGCAGAGGCTGTCGGAGGCTATCGGCCATGTTGGTTTTAATTGCATGAGGACAATGTTATTTTCGAACCGGACACACGATCACGCGTATCCAAATGAAGCAGTTATTTTTAAAACGACTTTTTCCAAACAAATTGTATTTGATCAAGAATGGAATTGTGCGTTGAAATTGATGTGCGAATTCCTAATTAGTTTTATAGATAAAGATATGAAAAATATTTGGTTTGAAGTTTTTATTTTCACATAGCGTTCAAAGCTAGGCGTATGTATTTAAAATATCAAAAGCAAACAGAATGCGCAATATGATAACGTTTAAAATGATACATCATACATAACTTTTGGTCAATAAATAATGAAAAAATGTGGTTACAATTCATAAAGAACATTGTTCTTCTTGTAAAATGGAAAAAACATTGTTCTTATGGGATCAAAACAAACGTGGCCGACGGCTGGGTTAGAGATAGCGCTGGTTCGAAGACAACTTGGACTAGAAATACTCACATAACGTTTACGTTGTTTTCTACAGGTTCGAAACCGATTTGGACTGGAAGGGCTCACGTAACGTTCACATTGTTCTGTACTGCTTCGAAACCGACTTAGACTGGAAATACTCACGTAACGTTCACGTTGTTCTGTACTGGTTCAAAACCGACTTGGACTGGCAGTACTCAAGTAACGTTCATGTTGTTCTGTACTGGTTCGATACCGACTTGGACTGGCAGTACTCAAGTAACGTTCACGTTGTTCTGTACTGGTTCAAAACCGACTTGGACTGGCAGTACTCAAGTAACGTTCATGTTGTTCTGTACTGGTTCAAAACCGACTTGGACTGGCAGTACTCAAGTAACGTTCACGTTGTTCTGTACTGGTTCAAAACCGACTTGGACTGGCAGTACTCAAGTAACGTTCATGTTGTTCTGTACTGGTTCGATACCGACTTGGACTGGCAGTACTCAAGTAACGTTCACGTTGTTCTGTACTGGTTCAAAACCGACTTGGACTGGCAGTACTCAAGTAACGTTCATGTTGTTCTGTACTGGTTCAAAACCGACTTGGACTGGCAGTACTCAAGTAACGTTCATGTTGTTCTGTACTGGTTCGATACCGACTCGGACCGGAAGTACTCATGTAACGTTCACGTTGTTCTGTACTGGTTCAAAACCGACTTAGACTGGCAGTACTCAAGTAACGTTCATGTTGTTCTGTACTGGTTCAAAACCGACTTGGACTGGCAGTACTCAAGTAACGTTCATGTTGTTCTGTACTGGTTCAAAACCGACTTGGACTGGCAGTACTCAAGTAACGTTTATGTTGTTCTGTACTGGTTCAAAACCGACTTGGACTGGCAGTACTCAAGTAACGTTCATGTTGTTCTGTACTGGTTCAAAACCGACTTGGACTGGCAGTACTCAAGTAACGTTCATGTTGTTCTGTACTGGTTCAAAACCAACTTGGACTGGCAGTACTCAAGTAACGTTCATGTTGTTCTGTACTGGTTCAAAACCAACTTGGACCGGAAGTACTCAAGTAACGTTCATGTTGTTCTGTACTGGTTCAAAACCGACTTGGACTGGCAGTACTCAAGTAACGTTCATGTTGTTCTGTACTGGTTCAAAACCAACTTGGACTGGCAGTACTCAAGTAACGTTCATGTTGTTCTGTACTGGTTCAAAACCGACTTGGACTGGCAGTACTCACGTAACGTTCACGTTGTTCTGTACTGGTTCGATACCGACTCGGACCGGAAGTACTCACGTAACGTTCATGTTGTTCTGTACTGGTTCGATACCGACTCGGACTGGAAGTACTCACGTAACGTTCACGTTGTTCTGTACTGGTTTAAAACCGACTTGGACTGGCAGTACTCAAGTAACGTTCATGTTGTTCTGTACTGGTTCGATACCGACTCGGACCGGAAGTACTCACGTAACGTTCATGTTGTTCTGTACTGGTTCGATAACGACTCGGACTGGAAGTACTCACGTAACGTTCACGTTGTTCTGTACTGGTTCAAAACCGACTTGGACTGGCAGTACTCACGTAACGTTCATGTTGTTCTGTACTGGTTCGATACCGACTCGGACCGGAAGTACTCACGTAACGTTCATGTTGTTCTGTACTGGTTCAAAACCGACTTGGACTGGCAGTACTCACGTAACGTTCATGTTGTTCTGTACTGGTTCGATACCGACTCGGACCAGAAGTACTCACGTAACGTTCATGTTGTTCTGTACTGGTTCGATACCGACTCGGACTGGAAGTACTCACGTAACGTTCATGTTGTTCTGTACTGGTTCGATACCGACTTGGACTGGCAGTACTCACGTAACGTTCATGTTGTTCTGTACTGGTTCGATACCGACTCGGACCGGAAGTACTCACGTAACGTTCATGTTGTTCTGTACTGGTTCAAAACCAACTTGGACTGGCAGTACTCACGTAACGTTCATGTTGTTCTGTACTGGTTCGATACCGACTCGGACCGGAAGTATTCACGTAAAGTTCACGTTGTTCTGTACTAGTTTTCCCTTACCCTGTCTGAGTAAGTTTCCCACACAGATCAATAAAAGTCTAAGGGAATGGACTGAGTAAGGTTAAAAAGGAATCAGGCCCACAAAAAAAAAAAAATAAATAAATAAATAAATGAAATAAATAAATATATAAAATGCTTGTAACTATCTCAACGTTATCGTTACTCCTGTTAGTCTTGTTCTGCCTTATTGATAGTTCACTCAACACTCGGGAATCCTTGTGGGACTCCTGTTAGTCTTGTTCTGTCTTACTGATAGTTCACTCAACACTCGGGAATCCTTGTGGGACTCCTTTATTCGAATGTTTGGAAATCCATTAATCTTGTTATCAAGCCCTCCTACACAACGCAAAAACACCCCTTAAACTAAACGTCGGCTGCATACAAGACAAATGGAAATTATTAATGTATTGGAAACAACACATATAAAAAGAAATAACTATGATTGTACCATTCATTCTGTATCATCCTAAACTAAATTAATCTAATCAAGGGGTAACAAAAACCATATATTTCTTTTTACTTGCTTAAAGACTATAATGCCCGCCTTATCGGTACGTTTATATGAAATTTTAACTCTAATATATAAACAGATGAAATTACATATATTCTGAAAGTACTCAGGGGGAGTAGTCTCGGTCGATTTCATCCCGGTAGAGAGGTGTCTGGGCAATGGGCATCGACTGTGCTACTGCCACTACAATATATAGCAGGCCCGCATTGTGGTCGAGGTTCACTTACCCCCGCCCCGCCCTGTCCACAGCCCGCACATATACAACCAGACTGATCGTCCTGCAATTAATTGCAACGCCTCATGTATGGGCTCCACTCTGCATTTTTCAACTCGTTATACAACAAACTTAAAAAGTCTTACGTCCCATAATATAAAATAGGTACCGGTATATATAATATGAGACTAGTACAAAAAATGCATATTTATTTTGCTTTAAATTAACCTGAATGTAACATTAATTTGTAATACCACAAATATAAATCATTACTTGCAAAGTTACCTTTTTAAATATAACTTGTGAACTAATTATGTGTAATCTTCGTCAAAATTATTCTGTTATTTTAAGTACATATGCCTGCACATTTAAAGATATTTTTAGGCTGCGCTACAAAGATTACAGTTGTTAGTTACAGCTTCTCTGTGGAATGTTTACAATTCAAAAGGGGTTTTAAGTGTAGTTTTAGTCTACTAGAGGAAGAACACAGAAGAACGCTTCTTGGAGTGCGAGCGTATATGTGTCTGTAGAAGTACTTCCATCATAGAGTGCAAGCGTACGTTCTCTGGTGCGTGTATATGTGTGGATAGAAGTAAATCCTTCTTTGAGTGCAGGTGTACGTGCTATAGTACGTATGTATGTATGGATAGAAAATCATCCTTCTTGCAGTGAGAGCGTACGTGTTATGGTGCGTGTGTATGTATGGATAGAAGAACTTCCTTCTCGCTCTGAGAGCGTACGTGCTATGGTGAGTATGTATATATGGATAGAAGAACTTCCTTCTTGCAGTGAGAGCGTACGTGCTATGGTGAGTATGTATATATGGATAGAAGAACTTCCTTCTTGCAGTGAGAGCGTACGTGCTATGGTGCGTGTGTATGTATGGATAGAAGAACTTCCTTCTTACAGTGAGAGCGTACGTGCTATGGAGCGTGTGTATGTATGGATAGAAGAACTTCCTTCTTGCAGTGAGAGCGTACGTGCTATGGTGAGTATGTATATATGGATAGAAGAACTTCCTTCTGACAGTGAGAGCGTACGTGCTATGGAGCGTGTGTATGTATGGATAGAAGAACTTCCTTCTTGCAGTGAGAGTGAAGTTCTATGGTGCGTATGTATGAATGGATAGAAGAACTTCCTTCTTACAGTGAGAGCGTACTTGCTGTGGTGCTTGTGAGACATGGATGTGAGATCGTCAGTCATACATTATATTGACTGACAACATTATTAAAAAAGCTTGACACTGTGGTAAAATTAGAATTGCTTTACATTTTAAATCGCTAATAAAACGTCCATAAAAAAGATATATTCTCTGTAGCCAAAAAATAACAAAAACTGGTGTATTGTTTAGTATGTAAAAGTCGTGGCTGCGCCTACATTATTTCTGTGAAACACGCACCAATGAACGGGCTCATAAACACAATGACCGCTCCCCTATCTGTGATTCGGGAGGGTGAAAAGAAATCATCAGGGAACAAAAGGCGGCCAGAACAACGGCAACGATGAGATGCCGTATTAGTTAAGCAGCGGGAATGGGTCCGCAATACGAGTACGACACGTCCAATCGCAGTGACAATGGTGGCCTGCCACCACGTGGTGGCCCGACCTACAGTACTCATTGTCTACTCGCTGCCAGTAATGAACCTGAACTACGCTTACCACATACTTCACTACTTTCATTTTCTAAATCATGTCCATATTCAATTGTAACTTATATAAACACAACTAGTTGAATTTCTATTCATTAGTAAGACGCCTGTCGTAGATATATGGGCGAATACGAGGGGCAAATAAGTATGATAAGAGTAGATGAATGATTTTAGTGCTTGAGTAATTTGTGTGCGTATGTGTAAATTATGAGAAGAATGAATGTTAGCTGTTTAAACAAAAAACTGTTTAATGTCTTGATTTTTAAGTGAAGTACTTTTTTTTAATTGTGACGATTGTAACACAATGTTCTTATTGTACTACTAGAAAATAAATTAAATCAAATTCCTTTTACTACCAAAAGCATAGATACATAATATTAATAAAGTGAGGAGATCAAGTGAATTTAACTAGCAATTTCTTATGAGGGTATATTGTCGGTAGTATAACTTAAAAATCGTTGTTTATTATTTGTAATCTAAATAATCATATTGGATATAAATGGTTTGAGTTTCAAAATTACGACACCATTCAATTTTAAGAAGATAAAAAACGAACCTATACAAGTCTTTCAGGTGTTTATGTCCGTTATCGGCTTAAGTATGTGGATAAGGTTCATTAGAAGTAGTCATATATATGCAGAATCTGATTCTGGCTGAAAGGGGAACAAAGACTAATATAGACTCGAATACTGAAACTTTTGGCAGTGCCGTTGTGTTCATGTATAGAACACAGACACAACATGAGTTCAGGTACACTGACTTTCAGCGCAGAACTCTCCAGCACACTTGGTGGAAAGGCCAATATAGACCCGACTGCTGAAACTTCTGGCAGTGCCGTTGTGTTCATGTATAGCCAGCCCTTAATCCTGCATTAGGAAGCCACTGTCGTTTCCGGGTACACAAACTTTCAGCGCAGATCTCTCCAGTTTACTTAGTGGAAAAGGCCAATGTCGAAACTTCTGGTAGCGCCGTTGTGTTTATGTCTAGTAATCCCTTAATCCTGTATTAGTAAGCCACTGTAGTTTCCGGATACACAAACTTTCAGCGCAGATCTCTGAAGCATACTTGGTGGAAAGGCCAATATAGATCCGAATGTCAAGACTTCTGGCAGCAGCGATGTGTTGATTTCTTGCAAGCCCTTAATCCTGCATTAGGAAGCCACTGTCGTTTCCGGATACACAAACTTTCAGTACACATCTCTCGGTTATACTTAGTTGGAAGAAGTTTTAATTGGAAATGCCGATTCTTACCAATAGGAAAACTCCTCCAAACTCACCCGAGTGGTAACATCATTTTCGCGCCAGTCAGTTGAACATTTACTCCATGCTTGAATGTTTATTATTGCACCAGTGCAACAGTTTTGAATGTATACAAACGCATAGAAAATGCATTTGCCATATGTAATAACATAGTTATTAATGACATGATAGTTAGTTATTCAAAATCCATCCAATTATTTGTTAAGATGGATTTTTTTCACAATCAAACGATAGATTCCCCTTACTTTTATATGTTTATACATATGCGTAAATTTGGCACCTAACCATGTTATTTTTTCAAAATTATAATTTTTTTCAATAGATACTTATAAATTGTATGTCATTTTAAAATTAATATCATTTAAAAATACAATTGCTTAATTTGTTTTCCTGCCACATGCTGTAGCCCATGTGAGAAATTTTCAAGTTAATTTTTTAATATGTATTCTACATTGTATTCTTTCTTTCTACTGAACAATGTTATTAGATATACTTGTCTGTGACCCTCCTAAATCGTGCATTTGTCTTTATCCCAACAGACAATTGTCAGAGATTTCTGGTGCATAGCCAAAAAGATCCTTCTCTCCTAATTAAGAAACAATGTCAAGGACTGATTGTCACAATATAGCCTCTGACTTATATATTTGATTGTTCACCATGAGTTTTTTTAAAGAAAGGAGAGGCCGATCTCCTTTTCAACCTCACTCTGCTCCATATACTACTGATCTGTACTTAGAACTTATTAGACAGAGTAAGGGGGTCCAACCAGCACCAACGCTAACTGAAACCCAGGTTCAAAGTGGTGACGCCTCAGACCGCCCGGCCACCGGCAGCTAATGAAACCTTACTCGCCGACAGTATAATAAGGCCACATTAAGTTACTAAAACTAAAAAATGCAGAATCGTGCAACATTTTTACAGTATTAATGGTTAGATGTAAGAGAGGAATTTGTAGTCCTTAACTCACCAATTTTTATATAATTTGTACAATACAATCATTTTAATTTCATTTTTACCTGTTCTGTAGCCAGAGAAGTAGTAGACACAGTGGAAGTGTCACACGTATAGAGGTACTGACCCACCTGCCCACACGTACAGTGGTATTGACCAACCCTCCCACCCATACACGTACAGTGGTATCGACCCACCCGCCCACACATACACGTACTGTATTGCCTTTACGTGTTGAATAAACATTTAATTGCTACTAACTAGAGACTTTAGTGTTCCCCTACAAAACTACCCGAAACTATTTTGGTCAATTCATAATGAAAATATAATATTTAAGTATGTATTGGAATTGATCAGGGGTTATTTTAGTTCAATAATTTCACTACAAATAATTGTATTACCTTGACAACGAAATATACTTTACATTTTAATTTTAATTTTGACAAAAATTAACAAATTTTTAAACATGTTAGTCAAATTAGGGATTATTTTAATACATATTTTTACTAATACATATATTTAATCTATTTTGTAAATATATTAACTGTGATAAATAGCATGTACAATCTAAATAACACGATTAAAATCGAAAATTTATTTGTTTATTTGAATTTTAAAGGACGCAGTGGGATATCAGCCGTTCTATCTATTTGATAAGTGCTTTAGCGAACCCCCTCAAGCTGAATATCGATTGGCAAACAAAGCAAGTGTGCCAATTTTTCACCAAACACATTACCAAACAAGAATTGACAGTTTATAGAAAATATGCGTCTGAGTCCATGTATAAAATAATTACTAGATACGGGTTAACAATCCATTCATAAAATTGCCTCACTCGTTTCACTGTGAATGAGTAGGAATACTACATCCACCCTAATACTCAGCACTGTCCCACCTTTTTTCTGATAAACAGAAGGGGTTTCAAGTAACAATAAAGGCGATAATGTATAAATTTAGAATCGTTTCCCAAAACCCTGTTGTGGATGGTACGATAACGTTTACAATAAGGAATACTTAACTTAATACTCCTTTGAGGTCCTTCCCAAGGTATTTACAGCATGATAACACTACTTAAAAATTGTATTTCTTCAATTTACATAATTTACTTAACTATTTACTTAATATTTTAACTAAGATAAGTCATTGCTGACCTAAAAAGAACAGCTCATTACCTTATACCTTAAAACCAAGGTATAATTTTATATGGTGCAAATTTTAAAATATAACATAATTTTACAGTCTAGAAAAATCTGTAAGTCTACTCTTAGAGGCCGTAAACTAACCAATTTCATTTACACGCACAAATTGAAAATCTAGCTTTACCTAAGGATTAAGGAAGGAGGTAAGATAAAGCAAAAAGTCATAGAGCCAAAGTTGTAGATCGTCTCAAATCAGGTGCAGAGAATGGTGTTATTTTTGTTGTAGAACCGTTCATTTAGCCGCTACAATCCAATTAGAGAAACGCTGTTTTTGGCATTTAAAATTGTTGCCACTAAAAAGGCTGCCATCTTCGATTTACTAAGAATTATTCAAAATCTCTTCTTATTGCACATCTAAAATCTTTGACTCCTACAACATTCAGCGTCGTAGGCTTAGTACTTTTTTAGTTACAGCGATGATTGAGTGAGTGAGTGGTAATTGCCTTTTACAGGTATAGATTTAAGAAACAGTAACAAATTCTAGGTCTTCGGGATTCGACCGCGTCACTGGGCTATGTACAAACATTGCCGACGTTTCGGCCACATTACAGTAGGCCATCCTCAGGGCGAGACGATCACAGTCACAGAATTCGACAGAGTCGAGAGGTCACAGAGGACCTAGAATTTATTAGTGATAGTGACGACCGTGGAAGCATATCCATGAAGATTTAAGAAACAGCCCTGTCCTACACATTCATAGATTTTATGGTCTTCTAACCCAGCTTTAATTTTTGACAGACTTTTGGTAATATAACTGAGTCCTCCAACGACTATAGTTTAGGAAGTTTTAACCCCCCCTCCCCACTTATTACAAATCAGTCATATCACTAAGTTGCACCCCACCCCTTCATCAAATTTCAGTCATATCACTAAGTTTAACCACATATCAGTCATATCACTAGGTTTCACCCCCGCTCATCAAATATCAGTCATATCATTAAGTTGCACCCCACCCCTTCATCAAATTTCATTCATAATCACTAAGTTTCACCCCACTTCCTTATCACATCTCAGTCATATTATCAACTTTCACCGTACTCCCTCACCACATCTCAATCATATCGCTAAGTTTCGCCCCCCTCCCTCATCACATCTCAGTCATATCGCTTAAGTTTCAACCCCCCTCATCACATCTCAGTCATATCGCTAAGTTTCACCCCACCCCCTCATCATATCTCAGTCATATCGATTAGTTTCACCCCCCTCATCACATCTCAGTCATATCGCTATGTTTCACCCCACCCCTCATCACATCTCAGTATCGCTAAGTTTCACCTCACCCCCTCATCATATCTCAGTCATATCGATTAGTTTCACCCCCCTCATCACATCTCAGTCATATCGCTATGTTTCACCCTACCCCCTCATCATATCTCAGTCATATCGATTAGTTTCACCCCCCTCATCACATCTCAGTCATATTGCTAAGTTTCACCCCACCCCCTCATCACGGCTTAGTTATATCACTAAGTTTCACCCCCCTTATCACATCTCAGTCATATCGCTATGTTTCACCCCACCCCCTCATCACATCTCAGTATCGCTAAGTTTCACCCCTCATCACATATTAGTCATATCACTAATTTTCACCCCACCCCCTCATCACATCTCAGTCATATCGCTAAGTTTCACCCCCTCATCACATATCAGTCATATCATTAAGTCAGTCATTATTCTTATCTCATTGCGATAACTGAATGTTGTGTATCGCTGCTTGCTTTATTACACACTCACAGAGTCGTGCTCAAGTTTAGTTTAGGTTAGACTATGTTGGTTTAGATATTTGATTACTCTCTATTAGTATATTTCTACAGAAACTAGTTTGAGTTTTCGAGGCAGATAAACTTAATCATTAAACTCTTTTAGATTTAGTTTAGCAAAATTAATCAGTGTGATCCAACTGTTTACATAATCATCTAAATAAATTAATGAACAACTTTCTACTTAGTCAGCATTATCTTATTAAATCCTATTTATCATTAAGTTCATCTATATGTTGTGGTAAAATCTTGTGCAAATATCATCAAACGTCGTATTAAAACAACATATTAATTTATTTTAATATTTGTGGGAACATTTTTGTACAGCCATGGAATGGCGCAATTATTGTAAAACAATTTTTTCTGCCTCTCTTTGGTTAACGAAATCGCAATTTCCATGCCGAATGAAACTGCTATTTTTAAATTGTGACAGGAAACAATACGAGAGGTAACGTATTTTTATATAAGTACATTATATGAGTTTCAAATGACGCAGCGGGATGTCAGGTCTTCCATCTGGCTGATAAGCGCTTTAGCAGAGCACCCCAGGCTGAATATCGATTGGCAGTTTTAATTTTAGTGGCGGGCACCTTCCCTGTTTGCCTGACAGGGCTGTTTGTGTTTCTACTGGATTTATTCAAATATGTATTTTGTTTAAATTGTGTACAATCATATAGCTAAATACAATAACATTACATCTAAAAATACATTCCGAATCATATATACACAAATACACAAAATAATAATATTGTATATTAGTAATTAATATTTTTAACACAAGTAAAATTCGTTTCAAATATATTCATTATAAAATTCAAATTATGTATTAGTATTTAATTTGATAACACAAAAATAGTTTATAATAATGGATGTGTTTTTAGAAGTTCACGTGTCAGCTAGTGTAACTAGTAAAGATTTGATCTATGTTCACTTTTTTACATTTTTAGATCTTTTTGTTTTGAATGATATATGAAATAAGTTCTTCAAACTACAGGTTATGATTAGATGTTATGTGAACGTGAAATAATTATAGTTACTTGTGTGATGTCTCACTGTAGGTAAATAGAGTTAATAGGGTAGATTGTATAGTAAGGGCCGAATAGTGGAGGGTGTACTGTAAGGACCCACTAGTGGAGGATATACATTGAGGGCCGAGTAGTGGAGGATGTACTGTAAGGACCCACTAGTGGAGGATATACAGTGAGGGCTGAGTAGTGGAGGATGTACTGTAAGGACCCACTAGTGGAGGATATACAATAAGGAACAAATAGAGGAGGATGTACAGTGGAGACCCACTAGTGGAGTATATACAGTGAGGCACGAGTAGAGGAGGATATACAGTGAGGGCCGAGTATTGGAGGATATACAGTAAGGACCCACTAGTGGAGGATATACATAGAGGGCCGAGTAGTGGAGGATATACAGTGAGGACCCACTAGTGGAGGATATACATAGAGGGCCGAGTAGTGGAGTATGTACTGTAAGGACCCACTAGTGGAGGATATACAGTGAGGGCCGAGTAGTGGAGGATGTACTGTAAGGACCCACTAGTGGAGGATATACAATAAGGAACAAATAGAGGAGGATGTACAGTGGAGACCCACTAGTGGAGGATATACAGTGAGGCACGAGTAGAGGAGGATATACAGTGAGGGCCGAGTATTGGAGGATATACAGTAAGGACCCACTAGTGGAGGATATACATAGAGGGCCGAGTAGTGGAGGATATACAGTGAGGACCCACTAGTGGAGGATATACATAGAGGGCCGAGTAGTGGAGGATGTACTGTAAGGACCCACTAGTGGAGGATATACAGTGAGGGCCGAGTAGTGGAGGATGAACTGTAAGGACCCACTAGTGGAGGATATACAATAAGGAACAAATAGAGGAGGATGTACAGTGGATACCCACTAGTGGAGGATATACAGTGAGGCACGAGTAGAGGAGGATATACAGTGAGGGCCGAGTATTGGAGGATATACAGTAAGGACCCACTAGTGGAGGATATACATAGAGGGCCGAGTATTGGAGGATATACAGTGAGGACCCACTATTGGAGGATATACATAGAGGGCCGAGTAGTGCAGGATGTACTATAAGGACCCACTAGTGGAGGATATACAATAAGGAACAAATAGAGGAGGATGTACAGTGGAGACCCACTAGTGGAGGATATACAGTGAGGCACGAGTAGAGGAGGATATACAGTGAGGGCCGAGTATTGGAGGATATACAGTAAGGACCCACTAGTGGAGGATATACATAGAGGGCCGAGTAGGGGAGGATATACAGTGAGGACCCACTAGTGGAGGATATACATAGAGGGCCGAGTAGTGGAGGATGTACTGTAAGGACCCACTAGTGGAGGATATACAATAAGGAACAAATAGAGGAGGATGTACAGTGGAGACCCACTAGTGGAGGATATACAGTGAGGCACGAGTAGAGGAGGATATACAGTAAGGACCCATTAGTGGAGGATATACAGTGAGGCATGAGTAGAGGAGGATATACAGTGAGGACCCATTAGTGGAGGATATACAGTGAGGCACGAGTAGAGGAGGATATACAATGAGGACCCATTAGTGGAGGATATACAGTGAGGCACGAGTAGAGGAGGATATACAATGAGGACCCACTAGTGGAGGATATACAGTGAGGGCCGAGTATTGGAGGATATACAGTAAGGACCCATTAGTGGAGGATATACAGTGAGGCACGAGTAGAGGAGGATATACAGTGAGGACCCACTAGTGGAGGATATACAGTGAGGCACGAGTAGAGGAGGATATACAGTGAGGACCCATTAGTGGAGGATATACAGTGAGGCACGAGTAGAGGAGGATATACAGTAAGGACCCATTAGTGGAGGATATACAGTGAGGCATGAGTAGAGGAGGATATGCAGTAAGGGCCCATTAGTGGAGGATATACAGTGAGCACCCATTAGTGAAGGATATACAGTGAGTCACGAGTAGAGGAGGATATACAGTAAGGACCCATTAGTGGAGGATATACAGTGAGGCATGAGTAGAGGAGGATATGCAGTAAGGGCCCATTAGTGGAGGATATACAGTGAGCACCCATTAGTGGAGGATGTACAGTGAGGCACGAGTAGAGGAGGATATACAGTGAGGACCCATTAGTGGAGGATATACAGTGAGGCACGAGTAGAGGAGGATATACAGTGAGCACCCATTAGTGGAGGATATATAGTGAGTCACGAGTAGAGGAGGATATACAGTGAGGACCCATTAGTGGAGGATATACAGTGAGGCATGAGTAGAGGAGGATATGCAGTAAGGGCCCATTAGTGGAGGATATACAGTGAGGCACGAGTAGAGGAGGATATACAGTAAGGACCCATTAGTGGAGGATATACAGTGAGGCACGAGTAGAGGAGGATATACAGTGAGGACCCATTAGTGGAGGATATACAGTGAGGCACGAGTAGAGGAGGATATACAGTGAGCACCCATTATCGGAGGATATACAGTGAGGCACGAGTAGAGGAGGATATACAGTGAGGACCCATTAGTGGAGGATATACAGTGAGGCACGAGTAGAGGAGGATATTCAGTGAGGACCCATTAGTGGAGGATATACAGTGAGGCATGAGTAGAGGAGGATATACAGTAAGGACCCATTAGTGGAGGATATACATTGAGGTCCGAGTAGTGGAGGATATACAGTAAAGACCCACTAGTGGAGGATATACAGTGAGGTCCGAGCAGTGGAGGATATACACTAAGGACCCACTAGTGGAGGATATACAGTGAAGTCTGAGTAGTGGAGGATGTACAGTAAAGACCCACTAGTGGAGGATATACAGTGAGGTGCGAGTAGTGGAGGATGTACTGTAAGGACTCACTAGTGGAGAATATACAGGAAAGGCCGAGTAGTAGAGAAAGTACAGTAACCCACTAGTGGAGGATATACAGAGAGGGCCGAGTAGTGGAGGATGTACTGTAAGGACCCACTAGTGGAGGATATACAATAAGGCACGAGTAGAGGAGGATGTACAGAGGGGACCCACTAGAGGAGGATATACAATGAGGACCGAGTAGTGGAGGATGTACTGTAAGGACCCACTAGAGGAGGATATACAATAAGGCACGAGTAGAGGAGGATGTACAGTGGGGACCCACTAGAGGAGGATATACAATGTGGTCCGAGTAGTGGAGGGTGTACTGTAAGGACTCACTAGTGCAGAATATACAGGAAAGGCCGAGTAGTAGAGAATGTACAGTAAGGACCCACTAGTGGAGGATATACATTGAGGGCCGAGTAGTGGAGGATGTACAGTAAGGACCTACTAGTGGAGGATATATGGTGAGGGCTGAGTATTGCAGGATGTACAGTAAGGACCGACTAATGGAAGATTTTTTATGTTAGTTCATACTGTCGTGTTAATATAATCGTTAATAAATATACGTTTGCATTTTATAAACACACATTTCTCTCATTGATTGTAATAGTGATAACATAATAAAAAACATGTTATTTAATATTAAAACAAACAAATACGATGTCCATTTATGTATGAAGTGTGATGTTATTGCGAATGCCTAGACTAAACAAAAAACATTTTGTCCTTAGTTGCATTTTGTACATGGCCATGTTGAACGTTATGATATAAAGCATAGTTGCAGTTTTGTAATGCCTCAGTCTGCTTTCCTAGTGTTTGGTTTACAGTACCTACGGATCCCCCCTCCTTAGTTGCATGTTTAACATGGCTATGTTGAACGTTGGGATATAAAGCATAGTTGCAGATTCATACTGGCTCAGTCTGCTTTCCCAGTGTCTACGGATAATCTCTCCTTAGTTGCATGCTGTACATGACCATGATGAACGTTGTGATATAAAGCATAGATGCAGTTTCGTACTGGCTCAGTATGCTTCCTAGTGTTTGGTTTACATTGTCTACGGATCATCTCTCCTTAGTTGCATGCTGTACATGACCATGATGAACGTTGTGATATAAAGCATAGATGCAGTTTCGTACTGGCTCAGTATGCTTCCTAGTGTTTGGTTTACATTGTCTACGGATCATCTCTCCTTAGTTGCATGCTGTACATGACCATGATGAACGTTGTGATATAAAGCATAGATGCAGTTTCGTACTGGCTCAGTATGCTTCCTAGTGTTTGGTTTACAGTGCCTACGGATCCACCCTCCTTAGTTGCATGTTTTATAAGGCCATGTTGAACGTTGTGATATAAAGCATAGTTGAGTTTTGTACTGGCTTAGTCTGCTTTCCCAGTGTTTAATTTACAGTGCCTACTGATCCCTCTCCTTAGTTGCATGTTTTATAAGGCCATGTTGAACGTTGTGATATAAAGCATAGTTGAGTTTTGTACTGGCTTAGTCTGCTGTCCCAGTGTTTAATTTACAGTGCCTACTGATCCCTCTCCTTAGTTGCATGTTTTACATGGCCATGTTCAACGTTGTTATATAAAGCATAGTTGAGTTTTGTACTGGCTCAGTCTGCTTTCCCAATGCTTTGTTTACAGTGCCTACGGTTTCCTCTCTCCTTATTTGCATGTTGTAAATGGCCATGTTGAACGTTGTGATATAAAGCACAGTTGCAGATTAGTACTGGCTCAGTCTGCTTTCCCAGTGCTAAGTTTATAGTGCCTACGGTTCCTCTCTCCTTATTTGCATGTTGTAAATGGCCATGTTGAACGTTGTGATATAAAGCATAGTTGCAGTTTCTGTATCACAATTCTTGATTTACAGTTCCTACTGATATTATTATCTTAGTTGCACCTCATGTTTTACGCCATTTAGTTATTTATCGCTCTTATTTAACATCTTTGTTAGAATTTTAAGAATTCTGATTCAACATCTCTAATCTAAGTGCATCGATTTTTTATTTGTTATCTTTTATTTGATCTTTTAAAATGACAATTCATAGTGATATAATAGTGTTCGAAATTTAAAAAGCTTTTCATATCACAATTTAATTAAGTATAATAAATACTATATAAGGTTAAAGAGACAGTGCGATATAAAGTATCTTCATATTAAAAAAGCAAAATTCTATAGAATTCTGTAAAGAAAAATTTAATGCTGTTATTTTCTACGTGCATGTAAAGGGGTCGGAAATTTTCAGAAGAACTTCCAGTGTGTTTTTGCTTCTAATAAGTATTTAAGCTTTTTTAAATACGTTAAAATTACATATTCTAATTACATTATTTCAAATTGTAAAACTATATAACGCAAATTTTAGTGTATAATATTATTTCATTCTGTCTTGTAATTTGATATTTCTTGAATTAAGTCAAGGGGCAAATATTAATGATACAACAGTTCTCGATAGTTTTATCTATTGACCCAAATTTAGAAACTTATACAAATAAGATGTCATATGTGAATGGTGGGTGAAAGGTTTCATCAATATCATGCACGAGGGGCGAACGGGAGGGTCCATAAATTGTCGTGCATCATGGGTTTGTGGAATGAATCAGTGTTATACGTGAGGGGCTGTTGGGACGATCCATAAGTTGTCGTGCATAAATGGTTGGTGGAATTCTTCATCAATATTATGCACGATGGGTGAGTGGGAGGGTCCTGAAAATGTGTCGTGCATAATGCATTGGTGAAATGTTTCATCAATCTTATGCATGATGGGGGTGAGTGGGAGAGTACATAAGGTCTCATGCATAGTGCGTTGGTGAAGTTTTTATCAATATTATGCACAATGTGCGGGTGAGAGGGTCCATAAAGTGTTGTGCATAATATCTTGGTGAAATTGTTATCAATATTATGCACGATGGACGAGTGGGAGGGTCCATAAAGTGTCGTGCATAATGCGTTGGTAAAATGTTTCATCAATACTATGCACGATGGGGGGTGAGTGGGGGGGTTCATAAATTGTTGTGCATAATGCGTTGGTGAAATGTTTCATCAATATTATGGACGATGAGGGAACGGCAGAGTTCATAAGGTATCGTGCATAATGCGTTGGTAAAGTTTTTATAAATATTATGCACGATGTGCGAGTGAGAGCGTCCATAAAGTGTTGTGCATAATGTGTTGGTGAAATTTTATCAATATTATGCATGATTGACGTGTGGTAGGGTCCATAGAGTTTCGTGCATAATGTGTTGGTAAAATGTTTAATCAATATTATGGACGATGTGGGAGTGGAAGAGTTCAAAAAGTGCCGTGCATAATGCGTTGGTGAAGTTTTGATCAATATTATGCACGAGGGGTGGGTGGGAGGGTAAATAAAGTATATTGACTCATGTTAAATTCAACTAATTACTCAAAATAACTTTGAGTGAAGTGAAAGACAAATACTTCCATATTATTATATTCATAACCTAGAATTATATAAGGCTATCTTGAAAATAATCTTTAACAATATCAAATTTTTTATTCACTAACATTATTCTAAGCTTACATAGAAACTTACTATAGCAAATTTGTCCTTTTTTACATTATGTACATTGGTACATTTTGATTGCAGAATGAAATGACTGCTTTTGGAAGATGTTGGTTTTTATTTTAGAAATTTTTATATTTTTTTAATGTTTATATTGTGTCTATGGCGTAAACTGTAGTATGAGCATAGTTTAAAAGAGAAAAAAATGTTTTCTTAACTATTATCTTTGCTTATTAGACTTTATGCAGAACAAAATCAAACTGTGAAACATGTTTATCACAGTAATTCAATAATTACTTAAGATAGTTAGCTCTTATTAGTGGATTAAAGAAGGGGAATACTGTTAAATGATGAAGGAAGTAAGAGTTCTTGGGGTGAAGGATGTTTAAGCTCACAAACTTCGTCTTAGAGGGGGAGATAAGACGCAGATGTGATAAGTTAGCGACAGGGAAAAGGACGTGGACTTTGCAAACATTACAGCTTTGTATGGGTCGCTTTCAATTTTCTTAAAAGAGGAGGTAAGAAGGAGGGGTAGGTTTGCTTGCTGAAAGAGAGCTTTAAATGTAGATAGACAATCTTGCATCCATAGTGAAAGAGATCGGTAAACAGCCTGAAAGGGAGAGCTTGTCTGAAATTTTATTTTAGCGCATCATGTCACTTTACTTCTTGTAATTTTACCCCATACAGACTTCCCTTTCTTAATCCATTCATTTTCCTTAACTGTCTAAAAAAGTGTTGTTCCATTATGATTTAAGAGATACCTAGGAAAGTTGTTTGAATGCAACGATTACTTGAGAAGACACTACTTACTTGAAATATGTTAATGTAGTGACGTTACAATACATTAACGAAACACCCGTTATTGAGTGAAAATACTAACACGATAGATAGGCCTATTAGAAAACGACCTACTGAACGCACTGGTGTTGGCGAGATGCACTTAGTAGTGGAATTGAGAATGAGAATTACTCTTCCCCCACTGCGTAACTCCATTTTAAAATGTTAATGACAACTACGATATCAGAAGGCCACGTGCTGGCGGTGCAATAGCAATCCCCGCCCATTAGTCAATAACAGCACTGGCCATTGTTGGTTTGATTACAACGAATCAAGCTTAGAACGAATGAATTAAATCATTATTAATTATTCAAATAACAATTAGTAGTATCAATAACACAAAGAACAATAATGTAAACACTACATAGCAACTAAACAAACTAGCACAGTTCCTTACCGTTATTTTATTCAACTAAACACTGTTGCGGAAGTCGAACACTTGAAGGTGAAGTTAGTCATGCCCGTGAAGTAAGGCAGCTCAGCGGTGGAAAAATCCCCTCTGCTGCTGAAACCTCTATATGTGCTAAGTTTAACACGCAGGTCGCTTACTGTCCGGTCCAATTATAACGGACAGTGGTCGCTAAAAATAAACACAATCTGTTATTGTGTTGCTATGACATTATTTTAGTGGCATTACATGACATCAATTATTGTAGAGAAAACAGTGCCGTAGTGACCGGAACTATTGCCTCAACTAAAACTATTTTAATGCATGCAAACAAAATTATAATAGATGGGTCAGCTTCAATAACTAATATTTCATGTGTAAATTGGAACATTAAGTTCCAATATTCAATCCTGCTCGTACATTTAACCCTGAGTAACATTTAGGTTTGTAAATTCATGTGGTTATTAATTAAATAGTTAATTGATCATGGCCAGTATCAGGTAAACGATACTATTCAGTTTTAGGTTTACTTAAAAGAATTTCCACCAAATACAGGTTGGAATGCATACCGCGCTCGATTGCACCATTTATTGAATAAAAATATAAAATATAATTGTCATTAAATTTGTCATACTTCAACACTTTGTTGTTGTAATAATGCCTTTTACGTGAATGCTTTTCAATGAACTCTATTTTCTTCCTTTGAAATCTTTTTCATTGCGTACACGTGTCATTCATACAAGAGGGAGTACATTAATGCACCCAATCACCACGATAGCATTACTATTTAATAATCTATTTTAACAAACCATGTTATAAAACACTTATTGTTGTTACACTATTGCATTAGGCTACGTATCACACTACTATCGATTACACATTGTTGAAGGCTCAGTTTTTATTGTGAAATTCTAATATTTGGGGACTCCTCAGAATGGAACTGGGTTTATTGCAGTACCGGTAATATATTGAATAAATAATAAAAACAAATTTTGGAATCCAATACATACAGGGTGGGGAAATATATAGAAACGCTTTCACAACAACATTATTTTGTCTATTGATAGTTTGGTCATTTATTTTTGTTTAAAGTATTGATTTTGACCAGAATAATTTACTTGAAAAAAGTATGATCGTTGTAACCATGACGATGTGCAAGATTTAACTTTTACGAGTGAAGTTATACAAAAGTTGTGAAAGCGTTTCCGTTTCTTGTCCACCCTGTATGTATTGGTCTGCTGGAGATCCGTTTGACATTTGCAAAAATTATAGGTTTTTGGAAGTGCTGCTGCTTCAGTTAAGCAGTTTCCTGCTTAAAAGGTAAAATATACAGATACCTTTATATTTTACTGATAATTTCCCTTAACTAAAGTATTACAAGAGAAACCCACCTTATAATAACTCCAGAATATGTAATGTTGGGAGTGGAAGTTTCTCTATCTATACCAAAAATACATATTTATACCTTATAAATTTTTTTGGTTATTTTTTATAAAATAGCAACCTCTCCTAAAATATGTTCGTGCAATATATGCTAGTTTTGGAAAAAGGCTAAATGTATGTAGGTTAAATTAAGATACGGTTAAGTTAGGTTACGTCAAGGTGATGTAGGATATGAAATGTTATGCAGTGAGTGGTGGATCGGTCCCGACAACAGTTTGGCAACTTAGCTTGTGTAACCTTTCTGTACATGTTTTTCATTGCCTGGAAAATTATATATATATATATATATATATATATATATATATATATATATATATATATATATATATGAGTATGGCACTTTCATTTGCAAATGTTCGATTTCCATGTTTTTTTTTTTTTAATTGTTGACCCTTTTAAAAAGTTCAGATTTCGCCATTAATTTGCTAAGGTTTATTAGTTATGACTGATTATATATAAATATACACATATACATGGATGTTTTAGTAATAATGTTTAAAAAATAAAAATTGTACTTATAAAAGTTGAAGACAAAAACTTTATTTTCTTAAATTGATGTCCAATGTTCAATCACAATATAATTTATCGGTATTCTTTTAACTCTAGCACACTGCCTTTCACTCCAAGTATCGAGCTAACTTAATATACTAGGTTAAAACTAAACGTTTTCCATTGTTGCAGGTATGTTCTCTCCATCTAAATTGTTCATAACCAAATAATCGTCAATGGTGAAAGTAAGTACTCTACATAATATAAATTACTAGTTGTAATTAACTTACAACAACTTGAAGTAATATTTAAACGTTTATAAAAGTACAAAAATAAAATATCTAACACAGAAAGTACTGGTATTTTTTTAACAATTCAAAATTCCCGGCGATTACTTTGTTTAGGGGGTTCTCCCGTGTAAGGGGGTTTTTGACGTGGACTTGCTGGTGAACACTGAATCGGTTTCACACGCCCTCGAGCGTGTCCCCGCTTACACAGTAATAGGTCTGTTTAGGGGGTCCTTCCGTGTAAGGGGGTTTTTGACATGGACTTGCTGGTGAACACTGGATTGGTTTGACACGCCCTCGAGCGTGTCCCCGCTTATACAGTAATAGGTCTGTTTAGGGGGTCCTCCCGTGTAAGGGGGTTTTTGACGTGGACTTGCTGGTGAACACTGAATCGGTTTCACATGCCCTCGAGTGTGTCCCCGCTTATACAGTAATAGGTCTGTTTAGGGGGTCCTCCCGTGTAAGGGGGTTTTTGACGGGGACGTGCTGGGAAACACTGGATTGGTTTGACACGTCCTCGAGCGTGTCCCCGCTCATACAGTAATAGGTCTGTTTAGGGGGTCCTCCCGTGTAAGGGGGTTTTTGACGTGGACGTGCTGGGAAACACTGGATTGGTTTGACACGTCCTCGAGCGTGTCCCCGCTCATACAGTAATAGGTCTGTTTAGGGGGTCCTCCCGTGTAAGGGGGTTTTTGACGTGGACGTGCTGGGAAACACTGGATTGGTTTGACACGTCCTCGAGCGTGTCCCCGCTCATACAATAATAGGTATGTCAGCAAGTCCACGCGAACTATCGTCCTTATATTGTTTTTGAACTGTTTGCTTACTGTGTTTAACTATTTTTAATATTTTTTAACTGTTTTAATGCACTACGTATTACACTACCTACATTGAACTGGCTAAAGGTATTTACTGTGTGCTAACGCATTATTTATAGTCGTGGGATAATGAACACAATTTAAACAAACACGGAAACAAGTAAAAATACATTTAATAACTAAGTAAAATATTAGTCTACTGTAATAAAAAATATTTCATATACGTACTGCTGATTAAATTCTTTTTAACATTCTTTTTAGTGGGGTTCTCTTCAACAACTGCAATCACTTTTCTATTAAATTCAATACCCAAAGTAGTACACTTCTTTTTCTTTTCACCGTGAAAAACGCTATCCACAAAGTTGATCACATTGAACGGTACCGAACACACAATAGAATCAAACTAAATCGAACTAAAGCTGTTCTGTTGAATGCCATCTGGAATTCCAGAAGTCACGGCAGTTGAGTTTCACTATTTCGAAAACAATGAATTGGAATTATAAAATATTCTTACTGAGATTTTTAACGTGGGAACTAGTCGTATAAGAGTTAAACTCGTGCTAGAGAACCGAGAGGTATTTGTATCTCGATATTCATGCTCAAAGGGTTCTCCATATCTTGAAAATCAAACACAATTTGTGTTATTGACGTAGTTGGTCCTTGAATTTGTGTTATTGGCGTATTTGATTCTTAAATGTGTGTTATTGACGTAGTTGGTCCTTAAATTTGTGTTATTTATGTAGTTGGTTCTTAAATTTGTGTTATTGACGTAGTTGGTCCTTAAAATTCGCGTTTTTAATGAAAAATACTGTTAACGTCGAGTGATATGAAAGGTTCAGGGGGATTTAGAAAATTCCTGTTATAGAGGATTTCATGCTGTTGACATTCATGCTATCAAGTTCCACTGTAGTATACAGGGTGTTTGAAAAGTGTGGGGAAAAACTTCGGGAGTTGATTACATGGGTAAACATTAACAAAGTTCTTATGAAGATGTGTCTTATCTTGCTTAATTTGGCATCTGTCTGTCTGCACAGTGTTTTTCTTACAACAAAACCCACAACTACAAAATGGTATTAACTAGAGGTTTGAAACTTGGACACGGTTATTGATATTGTCATCACCTAAAATACTGCTCAACGTTAAAATCACATTTTGTCCCGTTTCAAAATGGCCACTGTTTAATATTTTTAAACAGATCTTAGAGGTTTAGGCAAGTCTTTTGGTACCTCGAATGTTACAATCTGACAGTACGTAACTGAAAAAATGATTATGTGCAAAATTGACTTGGAATACCACCACCCGAACTTTCAAAGTTAAGGACTAAATGGATGTTTATTTTCACCCATCTGAAAAGACAAAATGACGCTAATGGCGTCAAAAAGTATGTTTTTTGTAACCATGTGTAAAATGTGATGTATAAGATTTCACATTTACAAGTGAAGGGGTACAAAAGTTGAGAAAGCGTTTCCATATTTTTTCCACTTTCTATAAAGTTATAATAACAAGAATTGATGCACCAATCTTAGGTTCTTTGACAAATAATAAAAAAACTGAAACAAACTATCGCCAATTTCTGTATACGTTCGAATCGATATTTTCATTTAAATAAAGAATATATATATATGTGTGTGTGTGTATATGTATAAAATCTGTTACATTGTTGGTGTTTTATCAAAATTACAAACGTTTGCATGACATTCCAAATAATTTACCACACTTAGTAATTTTTTAACTAAGCATATAATTGTTTTACAAATATTTCATGAGAATTTGGAACTTCCTTTGACCACTCGATTATTTATGTGTGTCGGGGAGGGTGAGCATAGAAGTTATAAAAAATTTGTCGTTGAATTATTGGTTATTGTCAGTCTATAAAGCAACTGCAATTTAATAATATGAATACATGACCGTCTCTAGAGATGACAATAGGAAATTAAAAGAAGATTAATGGCGTTTGCTATTTGGTAACTATGAGTGTTTGTCCTTATGCTCATATTTGATCATCGCTGTTTTTACCACACTACCTCAACGACAAACGATATAAAACTTAATCCTGTAAATTGAGATTATGGAGTCTTTATAAGTTATTTAAGACAGTTAAAAAGTATCAAGTAAAGACGAGTAAATCTAAAAAAGTTACACTAACAATATTTTTTTTATTTTCATGCATATTTTACTTACATTCATTACCCTGGAGCCCAGCGGACTCACTTGTACGATATCGAACCATTTTAATAATAATTATTGAGCAATTCAGAAATGCGTGATTTTCAGGAATAGTACGGCGAAGAAGTACGCTTCACTCTTGCCAGCGGTTAACGTCTAACACGTTTCCCCCTGTCAATACATTCATTTAAGCGATCGTACGAGTTTTTCAGTTTCGAACGCCTTTCATTATTATGTACATTGTCAACTTCATTGTTGCCAGACGATCGTATTTTATTTTCACTGTCATTTTCAACGTCATGCACTGTTAATAAGAAAATAGTTATGATTTATCTGCCCAGCAACCAAACTGATAAAATGATCCCTATTACTATACTGATCTGTTTAACGAACGACAGGATCACATTAATTACGTAGTAAGACCATGCCACCACAGAATTTTGTTTGTGGCTTTGATGGTTTGGTAGTGAAGAAGGATATAAACTAAATATACGCAATTGGAGTGACCAATCAATTTTAGAAAAACTGGTCTAATGCGCTACGTAGGGTCATTTTCATTTTTTAAATATTTTTACTAACTATAGGAACTGAATGTTTGGGTTTTATTAGTTACCAATTGTGTGTCTGTGTTACAAGCTGTATTTTTAAATATTTTGCTAACTATAGGAACTGAATGTTTGGGTTGTATTAGTTACCATTTGTGTGTCTGTGTTACAAGTTGTCTTTAAATATTTTTATAAACTATAGGAACTTAATTTTTGGGTTTTATTAGTTACCAATTGTGTGTCTGTATTACAAGCTGTCTTTTTAAATATTTTGCTAACTACAGGAACTGAATGTTTGGGTTTTATTAGTTACTAATTGTATGTCTGTATTACAGGCTGTCTTTTTAAATATTTTTACTAACTGTAGGAACTGAATGTTTGGGTTTTATTAGTTACTAATTGTGTGTCTGTATTACAGGCTGTCTTTTTAAATATTTTTACATACTATAGGAACTGAATGTTTGAATTTTATTAGTTACTAATTGTGTGTCTGTATTACAGGCTGTCTTTTTAAATATTTTTACTAACTATAGTAACTGAATGTTTGAAATTTATTAGTTACTAATTGTGTGTCTGTATTACAGGCTGTCTTTTTAAATATTTTTACTAACTATAGGAACTGAATGTTTGGGTTTTATTAGTTACTAATTGTGTGTCTGTATTACAGGCTGTCTTTTTTAAATTTTTTACTAACTATAGGAACTGAATGTTTGGGTTTTTTAAGTTACTAATTGTGTGTCTGTATTACAGGCTGTCTTTTCAAATATTTTTACTAACTATAGGAACTGAATGTTTGGGTTTTATTAGTTACTAATTGTGTGTCTGTGTTACAAGTTGTCTTTTTAAAATTTTTTACTAACTATAGGAACTGAATGTTTGGGTTTTTTAAGTTACTAATTGTGTGTCTGTATTACAGGCTGTCTTTTTAAATATTTTGCTAACTACAGGAACTGAATGTTTGGGTTTTATTAGTTACTAATTGTATGTCTGTATTACAGGCTGTCTTTTTAAATATTTTTACTAACTATAGGAACTGAATGTTTGGGTTTTATTAGTTACTAATTGTGTGTCTGTATTACAGGCTGTCTTTTTAAATATTTTTACATACTATAGGAACTGAATGTTTGAATTTTATTAGTTACTAATTGTGTGTCTGTATTACAGGCTGTCTTTTTAAATATTTTTACTAACTATAGTAACTGAATGTTTGAAATTTATTATTTACTAATTGTGTGTCTGTATTACAGGCTGTCTTTTTAAATATTTTGTAACTATAGGAACTGAATGTTTGGGTTTTGTTGGTTAGTAATTGTGTGTCTGTATTACAGCTGTATTTTTAAATATTTTGCTAACTATTGGAACTGAATGTTTGGGTTGTATTAGTTACCAATTGTGTGTCTGTGTTACAAGTTGTCTTTAAATATTTTTATAAACTATAGGAACTTAATTTTTGGGTTTTATTAGTTACCAATTGTGTGTCTGTATTACAAGCTGTCTTTTTAAATAGTTTGCTAACTACAGGAAGTGAATGTTTGGGTTTTATTAGTTACTAATTGTATGTCTGTATTACAGGCTGTCTTTTTAAATATTTTTACTAACTATAGGAACTGAATGTTTGGGTTTTATTAGTTACTAATTGTGTGTCTGTATTACAGGCTGTCTTTTTAAATATTTTTACATACTATAGGAACTGAATGTTTGAGTTTTATTAGTTACTAATTGTGTGTCTGTATTACAGGCTGTCTTTTTAAATATTTTTACTAACTATAGTAACTGAATGTTTGAAATTTATTAGTTACTAATTGTGTGTCTGTATTAGAGGCTGTCTTTTTAAATATTTTGTAACTATAGGAACTGAATGTTTGGGTTTTATTGGTTAGTAATTGTGTGTCTGTATTACAGGCTGTCTTTTTAAATATTTTTACTAACTATAGGAACTGAATGTTTGAGTTTTATTAGTTACCAATTGTGTGTCTGTGTTACAAGCTGTCTTTTTAAATATTTTGCTAACCATAGGAACTGAATGTTTGGGTTGTATTAGTTACCAATTGTATGTCTGTGTTACAAGTTGTCTTTAAATATTTTTACAAACTATAGGAACTTAATTTTTGGGTTATTTAGTTACCAATTGTGTGTCTGTATTACAAGCTGTCTTTTTAAATATTTTGCTAACTACAGGAACTGAATGTTTGGGTTTTATTAGTTACTAATTGTGTGTCTGTATTACAGGCTGTCTTTTCAAATATTTTTACTAACTATAGGAACTGAATGTTTGGGTTTTATTAGTTACTAATTGTGTGTCTGTATTACAGGCTGTCTTTTTAAATATTTTTACTAACTATAGGAACTGAATGTTTGGGTTTTTTAAGTTACTAATTGTGTGTCTGTATTACAGGCTGTCTTTTCAAATATTTTTACTAACTATAGGAACTGAATGTTTGGGTTTTATTAGTTACTAATTGTGTGTCTGTATTACAGGCTGTCTTTTTAAAATTTTTTACCAACTATAGGAACTGAATGTTTGGGTTTTTTAAGTTACTAATTGTGTGTCTGTATTACAGGCTGTCTTTTCAAATATTTTTACTAACTATAGGAACTGAATGTTTGGGTTTTTTAAGTTACTAATTGTGTGTCTGTATTACAAGCTGTCTTTATAACGAATCCGACCAAAAGCCTCTAATCTGACTTAAATGACTTGTGATCAATTTGATTAATCCACCTATAAAAAATAATAATAATACTTATTGCTGCGCTTTTCTGGGTTTTATAAACTTATTGTTTTTGATATGTTTCTAATATATTTTAATATTGAAAATAATGAGTATACATAATTAGTTTTCAAATACAGTAATCATACATTCGAATTTTTCTGAGGAAACCCTGTTTCGGTGGCCAGGTTCTTCATTCCCAACTGAAGGTAAGGTACTGAAGAAAGCATCCTGACTGTAGCGTGCGCTGACTGATAGGATTGATGACGCTCATTAGTAATTTGTTTGTTATTTGCCTAGCCGGCACATCACGTCCAGTTTTATGTGACAACTGCTACAAATTGCACGGCCGTTCATAGGAATCAGTTGTATAACTTATGCAATGACTTTAACCGGAGGGTTCTATCTCTACCGTAAGGTAATGGCGTCAAGCTACATGAAGCGTGGCTGTTCCTTGGATGGGTGTCCGCAGGGAAATTTCGTTCTTGCACGCAGCGCACTTGCCCGGTCTACGGGTGGTGGTTTGGATATCACCTTTAAGTCGTTTGTCCTAACTTTATACGAGTTAGAAAGCCTTCCTAACCCTAACATTTTTTAACTTTTTCAAAACTAATAATGACATTATATAAAACCACCCGATTTTATGAGTTTTCAGCTATATTTAGACTGGTGTAAGTGACATGTTACGTGGGTTAAATATAACCTAAAGTAAGCAATGAATCAGCCTATAAATAGGTTTAAATTTAAAATGTTTCATTTTAATACTTCAGTAGGCTTGCCGCTATTGTCCCAGTTGGATAGGCCTGCTCGTTATTTCTTTACCTGATCCGAGAAAATAATTAAGAAGCAGAATTATATTTATATAATACTTTAAAATAAAACTTTTCTAGCTTTTGCGTGCTTGAAACAGAAAACTGAATCGGACGGGGCGTAAAACAAATCGGATAAAGCCTCCATCCAGTACAATCTCATTGTCACTCCCGTTCCACCCATACTTGTACAGGGCATTTCGAATACGTAGAGCTTAGCCTACTGAACACCTCCTTTTAGTTTGCGAGCAAAATTATATCTAGTAAATGTTAAGTTATAAGGCATTAAAATCTTGTCAAAGAAACCAACTGAGGAAATAGAGCAAAGTATCAGCTATATGCAACCGATCTCGTTAAATATATTATAGTTATACAATTTATAGGTTAATATACTATGTACATGCAACTATTGTTGTGGCTGATTGTAAAACGAGATATAAGTATGAGTATAATTAGATGTTTGATATTAAATATATTTGTTTTCGTAGCGAAACCCTATTTATACATTTCCATTGTAAAGAAAGTTAATGCCTGGAACAAGAACATATGTTTAAAATACAACCTGTGCAATATACCAACTTCAGACATTTATGACAACAAACTATGATATTTAGTTAGGTTATACAAGTATGGGATTAGTTAAACTAACAGAATTTGTTGCTACAATATGGGATTAGTTAAACTAACAGAACTTGTTGCTACAATATGGGATTAGTTAAACTAACAGAACTTGTTGCTACAATATGGGATTAGTTAAACTAACAGAACTTGTTGCTACAATATTGGATTAGTTAAACTAGACGTATTGCTACAATATGGGATTAGTTAAACTAGACGTATTGCTACAATATGGGATTAGTTAAACTGACAGAACTTGTTGCTACAATATGGGATTAGTTAAACTAACAGAACTTGTTGCTACAATATGGGATTAGTTAAACTAACAGAACTTGTTGCTACAATATTGGATTAGTTAAACTAGACGTATTGCTACAATATGGGATTAGTTAAACTAACAAAACTTGTTGCTACAATATTGGATTAGTTAAACTGACAGGACCTTTTGCTACAATATGGGATTAGCTGAACTAACATGACTTATTGCTACAATATGGGATTAGTTAAACTAACAGGACCTTTTGCTACAATATGGAATTAGCTGAACTAACATGACTTATTGCTATGATATGGGATTAGTTAAACTAACAGGACTTGTTGATAGAAAATGGGATTGGTTAAAGTAACAGGACCTTTTGCTACAATATGGGATTGGTTAAAGGAACAGGACATTTTGCTACAATATGGGATTGGTTAAAGGAACACGACCTTTTGCTACAATATGGGATTGGTTAAACTAACATGACTTATTGCTATAATATGGGATTAGTTAAACTAACAGGACTTGTTGATAGAAAATGGGATTTGTTAAAGTAACAGAACCTTTTGATACAATATGGGATTAGTTAAACTAACATAACTTGTTGCCACAATATTGGATTAGTTAAACTAGACGTATTGCTACAATATGGGATTAGTTAAACTTACATAACTTGTTGCTACAATATGGGATTAGTTAAACTAACAGAACTTGTTGCTACAATATGGGATTAGTTAAACTGACAGAACTTGTTGCTACAATATGGGATTAGTTAAACTAACAGAACTTGTTGCTACAGTATGGGTTTAGTTAAACTAGGCGTATTGCTACAATATGGGATTAGTTAAACTAGACGTATTGCTACAATATGGGATTAGTTAAACTAACATAACTAGTTGCTACAATATGTGATTAGTTAAACTAACAGAACTTGTTGCTACAATATTGGATTAGATAAACTAACAGAACTTGTTGCTATAATATGGGATTAGATAAACTAACAGAACTTGTTGCTACAATATTGGATTAGTTAAACTAGACGTATTGCTACGATATGGGATAAGTTAAACTGACAGAACTTGTTGCTACAATATGGGATTAGTTAAACTAACAGAACTTGTTGCTACAATATGGGATTAGTTAAACTAACAGAACTTGTTGCTACAATATTGGATTAGTTAAACTAGACGTATTGCTACGATATGGGATTAGTTAAACTGACAGAACTTGTTGCTACAATATGGGATTAGTTAAACTAACAGAACTTGTTGCTACAATATGGGATTAGTTAAACTAACATAACTTGTTGCTACAATATGGGATTAGATAAACTAACAGAACTTGTTGCTACAATATTGGATTAGTTAAACTAGACGTATTGCTACGATATGGGATAAGTTAAACTGACAGAACTTGTTGCTACAATATGGGATTAGTTAAACTAACAGAACTTGTTGCTACAATATGGGATTAGTTAAACTAACAGAACTTGTTGCTACAATATTGGATTAGTTAAACTAGACGTATTGCTACGATATGGGATTAGTTAAACTGACAGAACTTGTTGCTACAATATGGGATTAGTTAAACTAACAGAACTTGTTGCTACAATATGGGATTAGTTAAACTAACAGAACTTGTTGCTACAATATGGGATTAGATAAACTAACAGAACTTGTTGCTACAATATGGGATTAGTTAAACTAACAGAACTTGTTGCTACAATATTGGATTAGATAAACTAACAGAACTTGTTGCTACAATATGGGATTAGATAAACTAACAGAACTTGTTGCTACAATATTGGATTAGTTAAACTAGACGTATTGCTACGATATGGGATAAGTTAAGCTGACAGAACTTGTTGCTACAATATGGGATTAGTTAAACTAACAGAACTTGTTGCTACAATATGGGATTAGTTAAACTAGACGTATGGCTAAAATAGGCTACCTGCGGAGACCCTCACAGGATGGATTCTTTGATTGTTTTAAATTATTTATTGTTTTTCTTTAACGCGGAATGTTATAATAGCCGACAATCCCATGTTTCACTTCGGGGTGGTTTTCTACAATTTTTACTCTTACCTCAGTGGTTCTCTCTAAATCATCACAACTGTATAAATCATCACACCTGCTGCCGTTCTCGCAGATTACAACGTATTATAGTCTATAACACATTTCAGAGTTAGTTGAAATGTTCTTAACATTTTTCAATGACAACTAAAAAAAGACAAGGCCTCTGTGTCATGTTTATATATATTTGTTATCAGTTGTTTGAAATAAATTATAAAATTAATGCCAATGTTACTCTTACACAAAAAGAAAACTTTGAGGGACTGTTTATCACTTTTGTTCTCTATAAAACAAAAGCCGACTTCCCTCCAAATTTCATCACATTCCGTTCGGTGGTTCTGGAGATTCCGATGAGTGAAAACATTGTTTTGGATTTTATATTTTAAGATATTAGGATTTGTTGGTAGGCATAGATTTGTTGGTAGATTCATCACATAAATGACGCCAACTTGTTGCACATTACAACCTATTTATCAAACAATAGGTCCACGTTCTATTGTTTCTTATGCGTCTGTGACTGTTTTTTTTTTTTTTTTTTTTTTTTAGCAGTTGCCCATATATATTACGTCATCTGTCAGTAATGTGTTTATCGAAGAAATGTATAAGATATATATGTAAAATAGAGTCAGTTTTTACCGGAAGACATGTAATATAAGCTGCTAAATTGTCTGTAGCAAGTATTCGTTATGTCTGATAGTGCCAAGATCAGTGGATTGTGGTGATCGTCATTTTTGGGGTCATTTAAAACAACATTATTGAACTTGATGTATGAATGTGCATTATAGATCTATCACAGACAAAACATTTTATATAATAAAAACCGTGTTAAAAGCTGTTCACAAAATATTGGGCCCATTAAATAACAAAATTAAAAAACTCGTATTAGTAACACGCTATAGGTGTGTTAATTTCTATTTTAGATGTTTAGTAATAAACACCAACCAGAAAAAAGTGCAATCAACCCTTCCGCTCAGTAACATGCCATGTTTCTATGTATGTGAATAGTATGGAAGAGAACAAGGGGAAGGTCGTATTGCTAACGATACGGTAATGCGTATTGTTACAGAAGGGTGAGAAGCATAAATCGGAGGATATTTCCGCCACTTCCGAGGAATCATAGAAATTAGTTTTAAAACTAAATAATTAATCATCAAAGTAATTCTTACTGTTGATTTGTAAATGCAATGCACCTTTATTGTTGTAACTTTACTGATTTTTTACTGTAATGGTTGAAAATCATTATCAATCAATCAGTATAGGTACAAAGATTGCGTTGATATGTATAGGTCCTCCAAATGTACAGAGGTAGTAGTGATATATGTATCCACTTTATCGGTACAAATATTACGTTGATATGTTTAGGTCTTCTTAACGTACAGAGCTAATAGTGGTATGTGTACCCACTTTATTGGTACAAAGATTGTGGTGATATGATAAGCCTCCCTACCCTAGAGGGTTATGTGTACCCACTTTATCGGTACAAAGATTACGTTGATATGTGTAGGTCTTCTTAACGTACAGAGCTAATAGTGGTATGTGTACCCACTTTATCGGTACAAAGATTGTGGTGATATGATAAGCCTCCCTACCCTAGAGGGGTATGTGTACCCACTTTATCGGTACAAAGATTGTGGTGATATGATAAGCCTCCCTACCCTAGAGGGGTATGTGTACCCACTTTATCGGTACAGAGATTGTGGTGATATGATAAGCCTCCCTACCCTAGAGGGGTATGTGTACTCACTTTATCGGTACAAAGATTGTGGTGATATGCTAAGCCTCCCTACCCTAGAGGGGTATGTGTACCCTCTTGTTCAGTATTGAGCTACCCTTACAAAATTTAAACTATGCTCTAAACAAAAAACATGGGTGAAGCCAAAATTAAGTGATAGCTTTGAACATGTTTATAAACACAGTAATAAATAATTAACAAAATACTATTTAAATTCCATTAAACTTTATATATATATATATATATATATATATATATATATATATATATATATAATAAAGTACAAACAACTACGTTGTTTTTGTAAGAAAAATCCAGTGAGTACTAGAGAATTGAAACGTTTTACACAAACAAGTCCTCCATATCATATACCACTGTCTAAACATTTTAATAATCCAGGGATTTAATGTTAGCCTAAAGGTGTTTAGGGAGAAAACAATGAAAACATTGTCATACTCTGTTTTAGTCTCAGTTTTCCTTTTTAATATCACATTGGATATTTTCATACAACTTGAGCTATTGTGTTAGACATTTTATACGATGATTTGGTTTGTTCGCACATTATAAAAATGTTACACTTATTTAAAACAGTTTACACATCAGTTTTTAACAGTATAATATATATTTACTTATAATAAAATTTGTCATGTTTTGTTAATTATGCTTATAGAGACATTTAAATTATTAGAAATTGTGAATCTGTGTTGTTCGCAGTTTTAACAAATTTTATACGATCCTATCATAACACTTGCTATTGAGAAGAATACTGTATCATTTATTTAGTTGTAAATAGTAATCGAAACGCATAGTGAAATTTTTTTAAATTATCGCTATCATACAATGAATAAATTGAAAAAAAATTGACATCATGTAATGCCGTTAGTCGTTTGGGTAAATTACAACTGCTATTTCAATGACCATTCCACCCAAACTGTACCCGAATTGAAAACAGAGCCGTTCAGTCGATAAGTGGAGGAGTTTTCACTCGGCTCGAGTTGCGTGGTTTGAACTGTTTTACGAGCAAATAAACTCTTTAGTTCTACAACAAAACAATGATTGTTAAAAACAAATTAACCTTTGAAACAAACATGAATGCGAATGATTTAGAATTGGTTTTTAAAATATCTAATTAATTTGTTTACACACACCTGTCTAAAAATATTCTGACCCCTTTTGTAGTGGTATTTTTAAAGGCCATATTTCTGCAAAAAATATATATAATATTCACATGTTATTGTGTTGTTTTTGAGTACTCTAGACAGTGTTTGATAATAATACAAAATATAAATCATATTATAGTTAGGAAAAGGTGGTTTACAATTTTGTCGGGCATTTTGATTTTATAATAGTGTTAAAATTTACAACGGTCCACTAACCTAAAGATCCATCGAGTGTTTAGTAATTTGCAGTTTGTCATTATTCTATTTAAAATATCCAGAATGTCGCCATCTGAACCAAACCTTAATTAAATGTATAAACGCTCCGCCCTCACCTCTATTTCTCTTCCTATCTTCCATTTATTTTTGTTACTACTCCCTCCCCATGTACATTAACTTTGCAATTTAAAGATTAAATTTCGTAAATAATACTATTAAGTATAAACATAGTACAGCAGACTCCCAACCATTCAATACACATTACAACGCAATACTTACATTGTCAATAATGTTACATACTTCTGCCAGCCTCACACTTAGGCTGATTCTCTAGGAATGCAATACTCAAGTATTTTATTTTACCCCATTTATGAACATACTTTGTCTATTATTTTCCTCCCATTTCGAATCGAATAACCGTATATATCCGTAAGGAATAACAGAATCCTTTTGACAATTCATACCATAAATTTGTAATGTTAGACTAAAAGTTTTTCTTTGATTAATTGAATTGAAAGAAAGTGCTTTAGCAATTCAATTTCTGAACGTCCAGTACAGATAATGATATCAAAAACTACATTTATAAGGGGTTATGATTGTCGATGTATTGTATTTGATATTTGATTTTTAGCATGAACTCTGCTACTGACTACATGGTATGATGTGTAGTCCACAGTCAGGAGTTAAGTTGTCCATCAGAGCACTCCGTCTTAGTTTCTTGAAGTCTGCGGGTAGTGTTTCGTTCCAATGAATATTGTTTCTTTCTCGAAAACAGCTATTTTACGACTTGCAACTGGTATATTAAAAGAGTGTCTATTATTATAAGTGTGAACTCTTGGTTGTGTTGGATGTCCTGGTCTGTGTACAATGAGCATGTACTCTTGGTTGTGTTGTACGATGAGTATGAACAATTGGTTGTGTTGTAAGTCCTGATCTGTGTACGATGAGTATGAACTCTTGGTTGTGTTGGAAGTCCTGGTCTGTGTACAATGAGTATGTATTCTTTGTTGTGTTGTACGATGAGTATGAACTCTTGGTTGTGTTGGAAGTCCTGATCTGTGTACGATGAGTATGAACTCTTGGTTGTGTTGCACGATGAGTATGAACTCATGGTTGTGTTGTAAGTCCTGATCTGTGTACATGAGTATGAACTCTTGGTTGTGTTGTAAGTCCTGGTCTGTGTACAATGAGTATGTACTCTTGGTTGTGTTGCACGATGAGTATGAACTCATGGTTGTGTTGTAAGTCCTGATCTGTGCACGATGAGTATGAACTCTTGGTTGTGTTGTAAGTCCTGATCTGTGTACGATGAGTATGAACTCTTGGTTGTGTTGGAAGTTCTGATCTGTGTACGATAAGTATCAACTCTTGGTTGTGTTGGAAGTCCTGATCTTTGTACAATGAGTATGAATGCTTGCACATATACATCTATTAGGACTTCAGTTTTACAGACTCTCAATAATAAATGTTTAACTTACTTACTCTTACTTACTCCCATGGCCACTGATACCCAAGGTGGTATTTGGCCTCACCAACAATTTGCCTCCACTTCTCACGATCCTCTGCATCTTCTTCATTGACCCTTAATTTATTCATGTCGATGACCACTTGATCCTTCCATCTTTTCTTAGGACGTCCAGGGGGCCTTCTACCGTCAGGGTTTTCTTTCCACACTTGTTTTATCATAGTATTATTATTTCTTCTCATTACGTGCCCCACCCACCGCAAACGTCGGCACTTGGCTTCTGCTATAATGTCTGGTTCTTTGAATAGATCTCTAATTTCTCTGTTGTGCTTCAGCCTCCATACTCCGTTTTCTATTGTGGGTCCAAAGATTTTTCTGAGTACTTTGTTCTCAAAAGTGATCAGCTTTTTTTCTGTGTTTTTGTCGATAATCCATGACTCAGCTCTGTAGAGAATTACTGGTCTGATTATTGTTTTGTAAATTTTAATTTTTGTATGGTAAGACAAAAGTTTTGATGACATAAGTTTATATTTAGCTGAGTTTATTCTACTTTGAATTACTGTGTGTTCACTGTTGTTAGAGCTAATTATTGTACCAAGGTATTTTAATTCATCTACTCTTTCAAAATTGTTTCCTTCTACTGTAAAATTTTGTGTGTTGTCAGGATTTCGGCCAAAATACATAAATTTAGTTTTTTCATTGCTAACTTTAAGTCCAACTTCTTGGGTTTCTTTAATTAAAATTTCAGTTATAATTTTCAGATCTTCTTTGCTTTCTGCCAACAAAACTACGTCATCTGCAAAGGCCAGAGCTGATATTTTATCCCCTATTTTTATCCCTATATTAGTTTTCTTTACTTCTTTTAATGCTCCTTCTAATGCGATATTAAAAAGAATAGGGGACAAGCCATCACCTTGTCTCACTCCTGTCTTAACTTCAAAGGTTGTGGTGTAGTCATTTTCCACTTTTACTATACATCTGCTGTTATTTACACTAAGCCTTGCCAAATTTATGATTTTTCTTGGTATTCCGAAACCTTCCATTTTTTCCCATATCTTTTCTCTACACAAACTGTCATAGGCTTTGCTGAAATCGATAAAAATTCAAAAAAAAAAATGTTTGTTAAACTCCCAGTATTTTGAAATGGCTTGTTTAAGAATGAAAATTTGGTCTGCGGTCGATCTGCTTTTTATGAATCCAGCTTGGTGTTCTTCTATAATTTCATTGGTGTAGGTTTCTAGTCTTCTAAGTACAATTTTGGAGAAGATTTTGTAGGTAGTGTTTAAAAGAGATATTCCTCTGTAGTTTTCTGGGTTCTGTTTGTCGCCTTTCTTATGAAGTGGTATTATTATTGCTTCTTCCCATTCCTTCGGTACGTATTCTTCTTTCCAGATTTGTAATAACAGCTTATGGATTTGCGTGATTAAATATTTACCTCCTGCCTTTATCATTTCGGCACTGATACCATCTGCGCCAGGTGCTTTGTTACTTTTCATCTCTTTTATTACCCTTTTTACTTCCTCCATACTTGGTTCTTCTACTTTTGGTTGTACATTTAGGAATACACAGTCACTATTATTGTTTGTAAAATCGTTTTCTACATTTAATAGATTGTCAAAATATTTTCTCCATATTTCTATGACTTTAGGTTTTTCTACAATGACTTTTCCTTCAAGCTTAATCCCAAAGGAGTTCGGTTGGAATCCTTTCTTAAACATTTTTACTGTCTTATAAAATATTTTAGTGTTTTCACTATGCATAGATTCTGCTTTGCCTATTATATTATTTATATACTGTCTTTTCTTCTTTCTCAACAATTTATTTGTTTCGTTTTGAAACCTTCTGTACCTCTGATTTGATTCCTCTGATTGTTCTTGTAGCCATTTTTTCCGTAGATCTTTTCTCTCTTCCAGTTTCTTCTCACATTCTTCGTCGAACCAGACATTTTTCTTTTTCCTTTTCCTTTTTCCACATATCTCCATAGTTGTTTCTTGTATAGCACTTTTCAGACTAATCCATCTATCTTCTATACTTGTTTCAGTTTCAGTTTCTAGGTCAGTACGCACTTGGAACATATTCTTAAGAGTTAGTTTAAATTTATCCGCCACTTCTTTTATCTTTAATTTATCTATTTCATAAATATTAGTTTGTCTTTGTCCCTTTTTCTTCTCTACTGCTATTCTTTGAAAAACTTTTATGAGGACAAGATTATGGTCCGAGCCACACTCTGCGCTCCTTAGACTGTGTACGTCAAGGATGCTTGTTTTATGCCTTTGATCTATTAATACGTGGTCAATCTGGTTCTTTACGAGTCCATTCAGTGATACCCAAGTTTCTTTATGTATTCTTTTGTGGGGGAACATTGTACTCATTATTTTGAAGTTGCTTGCTTCACTGAAACTTAACAGTCTGATTCCATTATCGTTGCATGTTTCGTGGAGACTTTCCTTGCCGGCAACGGCAGTCCATATTTTCTCTTTCCCTATTTTGGCGTTTGCATCTCCTATTATCATCCTTAGGTCATACTGAGGAAGGTAATTGGTCATGTATGTGTAAATGGATAGAACAGAGATGAACCAACTTATTTAGTAACATAATTAAGAAACATATCCTACCGCTCACTCATACACGTACAGTGGTACTGACCCAACCGCCCATCCATACACGTACAGATACAGTGTAAGTGACCCACCAGCCCACCCTACACATACAGTGTTAGTGACCCACCCATCCATCCATACACATACATTGTTACATACCATTACATGTACATTGTTGTAATACCATTGTACGTGTATGGGTGGGCGGGTGGGTCAATACCACTGTACGTGTATGGGTGGGCGGGTGGGTCAATACCAACGTACGTGTATGGGTGGGCGAGAGGGTCAAGACTACCGTACGTGTATGGGTGGGCGGGTGAGTCAATACCACCGTACGTGTATGGGTGGGCGGGTGGGTCAATACCACCGTACGTGTATAGGTGGGCGGGTGGGTCAATACCACCGTACGTGTATAGGTGGGCGGGTGGGTACATGTTTGGATGGGCGGGTGGGTCAATGCCACTGTACATGTATGGATGGGCGGGTGGGTCAATGCCAATGTATCTGTATGGGCGGGCGGGTGGGTCAATACCATTGTACGTGTATGGGCGGGCGGGTGGGTCATCACCACTGTACGTGTATGGGTGGGCGGTGGGCCAATATCACTGTACGTGTTCGGGTGGGTGGGTGGGTCATCACCACTGTACGTGTATGGGTGGTCGGCGGGTAATCACCACTGTACGTGTTTGGGTGGGCGGGCGGGTAATCACCACTGTACGTGTTTGGGTGGGCGGGCGGGTCATCACCACTGTACGTGTATGGGTGAGCGGGCAGGTCATCACAACTGTACATGTATGGGCGGGCAGGTGGGTCATTACCACTGTACGTGTATGGGTGGGCGGGCGGGCGGGGATTCAAATACCCCGCAGTTGATAACCACCAGCATTGATACTTACTTATCCATGCTTCTTAGGAGTGCATGTATGTTCCATTTACATTGGTAACTTCTTCCAGATTTTCATAAAATCTGTCTTTATCATCTTCTTCAGCATTCTCTGTGGGAGCATAAATGCTCACCAGCGATATGTTTGAAAACCTTCCTCTAATTCTTATTGTACATAGTCTTTCATTACAAGGATTAAAAGATAAAACTGCTTCGCTCCACTTTCTTTTAACTGCAAAACCGGTACCTCCGTAGTATCTATTATAATCACAGCCACTATAATATATCACATACTCTTTGGTATTAACTCTTCCTGCCAAAGGCCATCTTGTCTCTTGAAGTGCTACAATATCCATGTTTCTTTCTTCTAGCTCCTTTGACAGAATGTCTATTGCACCTGGTATGGCTAAACTTCGAACGTTCCATGTTCCAAATCTCAATTCCTTTATGCAAAGCCGGGTCTTATTCCTTAAGTTCCAGTCCTGTTTCAAAGCATTTTGTTGGTGATACGTAACGAGCTAGTTTTTACGAGGCGGGTTGTCAGCCCAACGCTCAACCCCCAACCTGGAGGACCAGGAGTTTGTGATCAGAGTCTTCTTCTCCTAGGCCAATTGCTTTCACTGCAGCTTCAAGACGTTGGCCTGGCCTCGGTGTTACATCAGAGTGACCTTCTCCTAGCCTTCGGGTACCCAAACCCTATCGTACAAGGCAGTACGGGCAGTGCTTATTTGATGGCGGCACTTCCTCGCCATGACACAGCACTATCATCGGGCTCATGTGGACTTGCTGAGTGTAACCCCGCCACAGATCACCCTCCCATGCCCTCCGGTGCTGCCGCCTCGGTCCGGGACTGCTTATTCGGGTTACCCCTTATTCGCAGCTGTCCACCATATCTGGTGGAACATTCACCATCCGCCACCTGTGACCCACCCTTTACCTGAGGCTCGGTTCCCCTAAAGGGGAGGGTAAATGTTTAACTACCTGTGTATAATCTGTCCAAACTACTGAAAAAGGCGCCAGTCCTCTTTCTCACCATTGTTTTGCATGATTCTGAAATGGATTATGGAAAATAAGTTCCTTCATTCAATATTCCCATTACCTGTTATAAAAAAACCAAGTTCATTATACGATACACTGTTTATAGAAATATTTGCTGCCTTTAAATGTTTTAAACTTACATTATGATACTGAAGTTGATTCACATCTAGTTAGCTAGTGGCAGAATTTTCTCTGTTTATCGTGAGGTTTTGTATGGGCTAAAACCTTTTCAATGATATGTAGAGTTTTGTTAGTAATTAATCAATAAAATTAAGTAAATAGATTATGTTATAATAAATTATAAGTCATTAAGAATGTTTTGGATGTGTTATAACACCTAAAATATAATGTAACGGTATAATACAATTACTTCACATTGTCAAAATAAAGGCATAATTTGGTCCACTAGTGTAACAAGGAGTGTCAAATACGTCCGTTGTGTTCTTACAAGTGGCCAGTTGACGTGCTTAATCTCGGACAAGCATTGTTCATGTACTTATTTATTTTATGTTCGCTGCCTAAAATATTCTTGTATAAACTGAGATGTATATTAAATAACAAATAAGTGATGACATTTATTCACAAGTCTTAGAATTTTACAACTACGAGTTTCGTCAAAGCAATGTTGATAAAAAGAAAAAAAATTAAATCAATAATCATATAGGCCATCTACGACAAGATATTCTCCTATTTGAAACAAAGTGTCACTGTAACGTCTAACAAAAATATTAATTTTTATGGCAATCATGCCAAATTCCCCGCAGAAAATACACCTTACATTGTAAAAAAAGAAAAAATAAATAAAATAATTATTTTTATAATAATGGAGGTATAATTAACTATACAATCTCTGATAGTAATAATTTTGGATAGTAACATTGTTTTTTTGATTTATTGACAATATTTTTGTTAAAATTAATAAGTAAACATTTTCATTTATATATTTATTTTGACTTTCTTTTTTTAATAATAGAAAATAATAGTTCTTTGAGGACGAAGCTTAAAACCTGTAAATAATATTCACACAGCATACACAAAGTAAAATCATTATTTGATCATACATTGGAAGCACTCTACAAGTTTTTTGTTCTGCATTAGTTGTATATCAAAGCTATATTGAATTCAATTGTCTTAAAGAGTTTGTGTGCAATTTGTTCCTAAGTGCTCTTTTACTCAATGTGAATAGTTGAATATTTCCAGCAATTATCACTTATTTACATGAGGATTGAGTAAATAATTTAACTGAGAACTGGACATGTAGATTAACGAGTGTAATGAAAATTATTCTATTTTTATTCCACCCTGACATTATCAGGCTGTATTAAAGTTATTTTCAAGCACTTTGTTATTTTATTTCAAAACATATAGTCTATACAGTGTGGAAGAAAAGACCTAGAACAGCTTAATTTCTGAACGATTAAAGATAAAGCAACAACATTTGGTACGTCATTACTGAACCTACTAATCTACTTTTTGCAGTAACTACCACTTATTTACCATATCAGGGGAGTGGTCTGCAAGGAGTCACAAGAAAATCTTAAACGAGATTATAGGTCAAGAAGTACATAAAATTAAGAGTCTTTAGTAGTAGAACATGAACCCACAGATCCGACCTCAAAAGGTCCCCTCTTTAAATAAATGGATGGATGCTGGCAGACGCATCCGAACGTCATGTCTATGGAGGCTGGCGAAAGCATCCGAACGTCAATTATATGGATGGAGTCTGGCAGACGCATCCGAACGTCATATCTATGGAGGCTGGCGGAAGCATCCGAACGTTTTAAAAAGTTACAATGAAGGTCCTGTTCTATACAACTTAATATTCTTTTCTTAGCTCAAGTTAGGAATGTTAATCTTTGTAAGTGCCTACTGGACTTAAGAAACAGTTTTTTAGGTTAGTTAGTACTTCCAATGCAGAGTGGTCATTATGAATTTGTTTTATTTATTAGCCATACATAAAGAGGATTTTCCGTTGAATGCTCAATAAATGGCCCTTCCACTTACCCTTGGATGTACACTCCTACTGATGGGGGTGGGATAGCCATCACCCACCCACCCAGCAGACAAAACGACAATTCTAGCGACAAAAAAGTATATACAAGTTTGCCAACGTATTTAAATTCTATTTAGTTTTAGGGACATGTAGTTTTTAACTGTTAACTTTTTTATATAAATGTCACAACAGCCTACAAAAATGGAAAAAATGTTCTTTACAGTAAAACACTGTAAGGTATTTTAATATTATGAAAGTATCCCTTCTAATCGTATTATTGTGCGAGAAAGTGGGAGTGAACTTATGGATCAGCACGGCTGAGGATAGGCCAGTGGAGTCAGGGTCGAGGATAAACAACGGTCAACATGGATGCCTGTCAAACGTTTTACCGAGGGTGTTTTGCGCAATGGAGCTGTTCCAGTATGTTACTATTGTTGGTCATTCACAGATTCCAAGAACTCCCCCTCCCCTCCCTACTTAAAGTGGTTTATGAAAGTTTAGTGAGGTACTCTAGGTATGCATGAATGAAAATATTCTTTTATGTGAAAAGCAGTTCTTAAGGTGAAAAGTTAAACTGCTATCTGTATTGCTGCAAGGTTATAAGTAAAATGAAAAAGTAGCATCACCAGTTATTCTGCTGAAAAAAAAACTTCTATCGTCCTTACTATACATATATCAAGTAGTTATTGATCACCATCACTACTGAACGTTGTGTACGTTACGTCGACAATAGTCTGGTGAAAGGCTCCAGTTTTATATCGCCTCCTTTCGGCGACTACATGTCCACATTGTTTTATTGCATCAAAACTGTTGAATATATAATCATTTTCATTACAAAGCCAGTACATTTTTATCCAGAAACCCAAATAAAACTTAAAAAAATCTCTTTAAGTAAATATTGTATTTTATAGTTTATTTAAAATTAGTATATATGATGTGCATGGGTTTCTTCTATATACACAGTATTGATGCACATTGCTCGTTAGTCCCCACATAAATAGCACTGCATTGGCCACCGCATACATGACGTTCGGATGCTTCTGCCAGACAACGTACAAGACGTTCGGATGCTTCTGCCAGCCTCAACGTACATGACGTTCGGATGCTTCTGCCAGCCTCCATAGACATGACGTTCGGATGCGTCTGCCAGACTCCACGTACATGACGTTCGGATGCTTCTGCCAGCCTCCAGTACATGACGTTCGGATGCTTCCGCCAGCCTCCATATACATGACGTTCGGTGCCAGACTCCACGTACATGACGTTCAGATGCTTCCGCCAGCGTCCATAGATATGACGTTCGGATGCGTCTGCCAGCCTCTATCCATATAATTGACGTTTGGATGCTTCCGCCAGCCTCCATAGACATGACGTTCGGATGCGTCTGCCAGCATCCATCCATATACATGACGTTTGGCTACTTATTGGTACTAATAAACTTTGTATTCATAAACAGATATACCTCTACATACACGCCATTTGGAGTACTACATGATCCTTTACAACATTAGATGATTATATTGATTACAATGGAGAGTGAAAGGAAGTAGATTGTATTACTTGGAACAATATCAAAGATTTATGATATTATTATTGTTACTAGTACAAAAGTGAGTCTTAAGATATTTCCTCAAAAAAAAAAAAAAAAAAAAAATATATATATATATATATATATATCTGTGCTAAACAGTCTTAAATAATATTTATATAATTTACATGTCGTTTTATGAACATGCATTATAAGTAAAATGCAGTATTGTATAAATTAGTAGATAATAAACTTTGAATTGAAATAAATTGTAGAGATATTTAAGTCGTGTTACCTGAATGCTCCTTTTTCCAAAGGAAGAACATTTTGTTACGCTGTCAACAAATCATAAGGAATGCTTGGGGTCGCATACTTCCATCTGTGTTATTAGATGAACTGAGGGTGGAGGGAACAAGCTCTGCCAGGCAGAGGCAGCCCTACATCGGATATTGAACTGACTCCAGACTGCGGAATTCCCTCAATTCCGCGCGTGTCTTGCGCGTTAAAGCGGCAGTTGCCACTCGAGAAGTAAACATGCCAGGAAATTTAGCTCATTCCTTTATCCGACTTTACTTAGTCCTTAAAACAGTGTTGAGAGACTCCTTAGAGTTTGGAGAGTACTAATCTTACTCTACAACGTACTGGGTAATAGTAACGTACATGTATAAAAACTGTTCCATGATTTGGATATGTCTAATTAATAAAGAAATATAGACAACATTTTTTTAAAAATTATAATTATTATTGTTTTTTACTGCACGTGTATGGTCGTATTGACATTTGTTACTGATAATAAGTTAGGTACTGGTCGCGATAGTAACAGCAATCCTGACTGTCGGCAACTAGTCACCATAAAAAGTTAGGTACTGGTCGCGATAGTAACAACAATCCTGACTGTCGGCGACTAGTCACCATAATAAGTTAAGTACTGGTCGCGATAGTAACAACAATCCTGACTGTCGGCAACTAGTCACCATAATAAGTTAGGTACTGGTCGCGATAGTAACAACAATCCTGACTGTCGGCAACTAGTCACCATAATAAGTTAGGTACTGGTCGCGATAGTAACAACAATCCTGACTGTCGGCGACTAGTCACCATAATAAGTTAAGTACTGGTCACGATAGTAAAAACAATCCTGACTGTCGGCGACTAGTCACCATAATAAGTTAAGTACTGGTCACGATAGTAACAACAATCCTGACTGTCGGCGACTAGTCACCATAATAAGTTAGGTACTGGTCGCGATAGTGACAACAATCCTGACTGTCGGCGACTAGTCACCATAATAAGTTAAGTACTGGACACGATAATAACAACAATCCTGACTGTCGGCAACTAGTCACCATAATAAGTTAGGTACTGGTCGCGATAGTAACAACAATCCTGACTGTCGGCAACTAGTCACCATAATAAGTTAGGTACTGGTCGCGATAGTAACAACAATCCTGACTGTCGGCAACTAGTCACCATAATAAGTTAGGTACTGGTCGCGATAGTAACAACAATCCTGACTGTCGGCAACTAGTCACCATAATAAGTTAGGTACTGGTCGCGATAGTAACAACAATCCTGACTGTCGGCAACTAGTCACCATAATAAGTTAGGTACTGGTCGCGATAGTAACAACAATCCTGACTGTCGGCGACTAGTCACCATAATAAGTTAGGTACTGGCCACGATAGTAACAACAATCCTGACTGTCGGCGACTAGTCACCATAATAAGTTAAGTACTGGTCACGATAGTAACAACAATCCTGACTGTGGGCGACTAGTCACCATAATAAGTTAGGTACTGGTCACGATAGTAACAACAATCCTGACTGTCGGCGACTAGTCACCATAATAAGTTAGGTACTGGTCGCGATAGTAACAACAATCCTGACTGTCGGCGACTAGTCACCATAATAAGTTAGGTACTGGTCGCGATAGTAACAACAACCCTGACTGTCGGCGACTAGTCACCATAATAAGTTAGGTACTGGTCGCGATAGTAACAACAATCCTGACTGTCGGCGACTAGTCACCATAATAAGTTAGGTACTGGTCACGATAGTAACAACAATCCTGACTGTCGGCGACTAGTCACCATAATAAGTTAGGTACTGGTCGCGATAGTAACAACAATCCTGACTGTCGGCGACTACTCACCATAATAAGTTAGGTACTGGTCGCGATAGTAACAACAATCCTGACTGTCGGCGACTAGTCACCATAATAAGTTAGGTACTGGTCGCGATAGTAACAACAATCCTGACTGTCGGCGACTAGTCATCATAATAAGTTAGGTACTGGTCGCGATAGTAACAACAATCCTGACTGTCGGCGACTAGTCACCATAATAAGTTAGGTACTGGTCACGATAGTAACAACAATCCTGACTGTCGGCGACTAGTCACCATAATAAGTTAGGTACTGGTCGCGATAGTAAAAAACAACCCTGACTGTCGGCGACTAGTCACCATAATAAATACCGGGCTGAAAACATTAATTGGTTCATCGATAATACGTGCAGTACAACTGGGAAAGAAGAGCATAAAACAAAAATTCGTTGTGGTCGTCAATCTCGCGTCGTTGTGGCCCTGAAGAAGCACATCATAGTGGCTTTTGTGTACAGGATATTATGTATACAAAAATTAGGATGAAAAAGTGTTTCTCCTATTTCTAAATGCTGGATTTTACATTTCAAACTAATTGCTTTCGATGTAAACCAAATAAAACGAGTATTTTTAGTATGTACAAAGCTTCCAGACGCAACAGGAGTACTATGATCCTCTATAGTGTTCCCAGCTCTGGAGTCAATATTTATGTAAATATTTTTTACATTATAATGGTGTAAATATTTTTTTGGTGCCGTTGCCATCTGAAGCACTAACCAATAGGCTAAGATTTAGATGAGGGTGTGTAAAAATCTTGTAGTTATATGTTCAAAGGTGGGTCATAAGTGAGAATAATAATACATAAATAAACTCATAATGCAGCAAAGTAGTATGTAGTGTATTACGGAGAGGGGGCAATGTCCTGATTACAAACTGATTTGTATGGGGAAGGAGGAATGTACAGAATATAGATTAACTTGAGTGCGGACAAGAAGTAGTGTAGAGAATACTGATTGTGTTGAGTGCAGTGAAGGAGCAGTGAATAGCGTACAAATTGACTTTAGTTAGGAGGGAGAATGTGCAGAATAAAGAGATATTTGCGTGAAGGGACTAGTGACTAGTGTATTACATGGATCACAACAAGCTATTTATGCGTGTTTAGAGTATACGGTTTACATGTACGAGTGATACGTGGACCGACAAGAATGAGGTGCACTTAGATGAATTCAGTATATACATATCTTATGATTTCGTGTTAGCTACCATTATTACTTTGAAAAAACCCGTATATATATATATTTGGAGCAAGGTCCAAAAGCCATGTTATATAAAAAATATAAATTAATTTCCTCTCGCTAAGCTTAATCCAATCCATCGAGCCATTTAAGACCTGCCTCGATGCTTATATTTATGTTGGCCAATCCCTCCGTAAAAGAGCGCAGGGACAATATGAAACTATGTGATTGAATTGGATAGATTTCCTGCAGTCACATGACTGTTCTAGTGTCAATCCCCATTTATATTTCCATTAGTTACATCTGCCCACGCTAGTTCGGAACCGATTCAACAATGTCCACTCCCTAAGAGGGAGGTTCATCCCACCTACAGGTATTGACGGATCTTTAATAAGGAACTTATTTAGTCTGTTAAAACTGTTGCACGCTAAGGCTCAGCTAGTATTGGGCGAGAAAATTCGTTCTTCTAAACTGGAAAGCAGTACGTAGAAGTGGGTTTCGAGAATTTTAACGACTGTACTGACGGGGGAGATGGGGGCTGTTTAATGGGAAGATGCTGGGCATCGAAGTTCTTATTGAATTCTTCAAGTAGTTCCTCTTGACGACTTTCTCTGAATGAGCTATATTGTACAGCGCCGGAAGCCAAGAAAATGAAATTGCCATGAGAGTAACACTAATAGCTCTCATGACCCTACTGAGTTTGACATCAATCGCTTTAGTATGTACACTGTTTAGCCATACAGAAGCACTGTATTCTAAAGCTGAAGAAACGAGGACAAATCAGTTGTACGTAGGGCGTGTGCGTTGGCTCCGCAAGTTGTTCCAGCAATATGATGTAGTACAGTTGTCCTGGTTTTGATTTTACCTGCTGTTTTTTTTAAGATTGCTATTAAATGTCAGCGATCGATCTTAATTTACTCCCAGGTACTGTGGATGATCATTGTGATCGAGTATTACAACATTTAGAAAGATATTCAATTTTCGAATGGCTAGTCGGTTACTTAAGTGGAAGCAGGCTTTTTTTTAGTTTTTGATGTGTTAGTATTTATCTTCCAGGATCTAAAATATTCCTCCAGGGCTGCAAGATCACTTGTGAGTGTTCCTTCAGTAGCTGTAAAGTGTTGGTAGACTAAAGCAATATCATCTGCATAATAAAATGCCTAGTCTTTTTGATTGGGATGTCAGCGGTAAATCGTTGAGCAAATTTGGAGCAAGTACAGACCACTGTGACAGACCATACTTCAGCTTTATAAATGAACTTACCTCATTACCGAGATAAACTGTTATTAGCCTTGCACTAAGCATTGATTCTAAAAGTCGCAAGAGAAAAATATAAGGAAGGAGGCTCTAGAATTTGAACAACAACCCTTTGCTCCATACTATGTCATAAGCCTCTGTAAGATCAACAAAAGTTGCAGATGTTTTCAACTTCTTTTCAAACCCATCCTCTATAAACGATGTCAGACCTAGGATCTGGTCGCTACAACTTCGGCCAGTATGAAAAACCAGCCTGCTAATTGGAATTCCGTGAAATATGGTTTAGCGTAGGAATGATGAGCATCAAGAAAACACGTATTTAGAGAAATTCAATATAATATGGTTTATGTGAATGAGTGCACCGAAAGAAAAATGTGTGTTTAGAGGAATTTTCATCAAATATGGTTCAGTGAAGGAATTTTGTACATGCGGAGTTATTGATCTACCCGCCCGTCTCTACACGTATTGATTGATTGTTAATATTGATAACCTCTAAGAGTAAGACGTATTCAAAGGAATTCCCTCCAATTGGATTATGTGGCAGAATGAAAAGTGGGCCAAGATGAATAAAAAATTATATTTAAAAAATTATAAAAAATACAGGCTATTTAGAGCCTCCAATTCCATCTAACATGGTTTAGAGAAAGAAAGATTCACCTTCCTTCCAGAAAAATTCCTTCAAACACGGCCCAGTGCAAGGATGAATATGAATATTGATAATTAACAGTAAATATTATTTAATTGTTATTACCACCTAACCTCCTGTAAGGGTTTAAATAACAGTTTAATCCACCTATCCCAAGCGTGTGAATTACAGTTTGACCCACCTATCTCAAGGTTATAAGTTACAGTTTGACCCACCTACCTCAAGGGTGTATGTAACAGTTTGATCCACCTATCTCAAGGTTATAAGTTACAGTTTGACCCACCTACCTAAAGGGTGTATGTAACAGTTTGATCCACCTATCTCAAGGTTATAAGTTACAGTTTGACCCACCTATCTCAAGGGTGTATGTAACAGTTTGATCCACCTATCTCAAGGTTATAAGTTACAGTTTGACCCACCTACCTCAAGGGTGTATGTAACAGTTTGATCCACCTATCCCAAGCGTGTGAATTACAGTTTGACCCACCTATCTCAAGGTTATAAGTTACAGTTTGACCCACCTACCTCAAGGGTGTATGTAACAGTTTGATCCACCTATCTCAAGGTTATAAGTTACAGTTTGACCCACCTATCTCAAGGGTGTATGTAACAGTTTAATCCACCTATCCCAAGCGTGTGAATTACAGTTTGACCCACCTATCTCAAGGTTATAAGTTACAGTTTGACCCACCTACCTCAAGGGTGTATGTAACAGTTTGATCCACCTATCTCAAGGTTATAAGTTACAGTTTGACCCACCTATCTCAAGGTTTTAAGTTACAGTTTGACCCACCTATCTCAAGAGTGTAAGTCACAGTTTGATCCACCTATCTCAAGGTTATCAGTTTGACCCACCTACCTCAAGGGTGTAAGTAACAGTTTGATCCATCTATCTCAAGGTTATAAGTTACAGTTTTGACCCACTTACCTCAAGAGTGTAAGTCACAGTTTGATCCACCTATCTCAAAGTTATAAGTTACAGTTTGAACCACTTACCTCAAGGGTGTAAGTAAACAGTTACAGTCACAAGGGTGTAAGTTACAGTTTGACCCACCTACCTCAAGGGTGTATGTAACAGTTTGATCCACCTACCTCAAGGGTGTATGTAACAGTTTGACCCACCTACCTCAAGGGTGTAAGTTACAGTTTGACCCACCTACCTCAAGGGTGTAAGTTACAGTTTGACCCACCTACCTCAAGGGTGTAAGTAACAGTTTGACCCACCTACCTCAAGGGTGTAAGTTACAGTTTGACCCACCTACCTCAAGGGTGTAAGTTACAGTTTGACCCACCTACCTCAAGGGTGTAAGTAACAGTTTGATCCACCTATCTCAAAGAAGTTAAAGCTTGATCCACCTACCTCAAGGGTACAAGTCACAGTTTAATCCTCCTACTTCAAGGGTACAAGTCACAGTTTAATCCTCCTACTTCAAGGGTGTAAGTCACAGTTTGACCCACCTACCTCAATGGTGTAAGTCACAGTTTAATCCACCTAGCTCAAGGGTGTAAGTGTAAATCACAGTTTGATTCGTCTACCTCAAGGATGTAAGTCACAGTTTAATGCACCTAGCTCAAGGGTGTAAGTTACAGTTTAATGCACCTAGCTCAAGGGTGTAAGTTACAGATTGACCCACCTACCTCAAGGGTGTAAGTTACAGTTTGACCCACCTACCTCAAGGGTGTAAGTTACAGTTTGACCCACCTACCTCAAGGGTGTAAGTTACAGTTTGACCCATCTACCTCAAGGGTGTTAGTTACAGTTTGACCCACCTACCTCAAGGGTGTAAGTTACAGTTTGACCCACCTACCTCAAGGGTGTAAGTTACAGTTTGACCCACCTACCTCAAGGGTGTAAGTTACAGTTTGACCCACCTACCTCAAGGGTGTAAGTTACAGTTTCACCCACCTACCTCAAAGGTGTAAGTTACAGTTTGACCCACCTACCTCAAGGGTGTATGTTACAGTTTGACCCACCTACCTCAAGGGTGTAAGTTACAGTTTGACCCACCTACCTCAAGGATGTAAGTTACAGCTTGACCCACCTACCTCAAGGGTGTAAGTTACAGTTTGACCCACCTACCTCAAGGGTGTAAGTCACAGTTTAATGCACCTAGCTCAAGGGTGTAAGTTACAGTTTAATCAACCTACCTCAAGGGTACAAGTCACAGTTTGATTCGTCTACCTCAAGGTTATAAGTTACAGTTTAATCCTCCTACCTCAAGGGTACAAGTCACAGTTTGATTCGTCTACCTCAAGGTTATAAGTTACAGTTTGACTCACCTACCTCAAGGATGTAAGTCACAGTTTAATTCACCTAGCTCAAGGGTGTAAGTGTAAATCACAGTTTGATTCGTCTACCTCAAGGTTATAAGTTACAGTTTGACCCACCTACCTCAAGGGTGTAAGTAACAGTTTGATCCACCTATTTCAAAGAAGTTAAAGCTTGATCCACCTACCTCAAGTGAATAAATCACAGTTCTTTCCACCCACTTAAAGTACCACAGCAATTTCTTAAAGTATTTTTACCATGATATATATTTTGATTGGTAATTAAAATGTGAGTATTACTGATTTTATTTCATTACCACTTAGACATACCAGTCATAACTTAGACATACTAGTCATAACTTAGACATACCAGTCATAATTTAGACATACCAGTCAGACATACTAGTCATAACTTAGACATACCAGTCATAACTTGGACATACCAGTCATAACTTAGACATACCAGTCATAACTTAGACATACCAGTCAGCGTAAAATAAATTGTATCTCATTACATTTATAGAAATTAGTAAAATAACATGTAATATACTTTTATTGCGAGTGTTATTTGTTCTTTTAACAATCTCCTATCACTATTGGTTTATTTTGTAAAATGTTATGTAAAATGAAACAAAAGTTGGCGTATTTGAATGTCCACAGTTGATTTAAATGGAGGATCCGACATGCATTTTACAATACCTGTGAGTTAATTACCCGAAACAATGTAGAAATCCGATATAGATTTGATTTAAACGTCACCGGGCTAATGAGTGGGCAGCACGTGAGGCCGTTACCCTCCCCTCCCACTGGCTGTTGGCTTTTACACAATATGGTTCTAAATATGACGTTCTACAATGTATGTGTCGTTGAGATTTGGTTGAAACGTTACCGGGCTAATGAGCGGGCAGCACGTGAGGCCGTTACCTTCCCACTGGCTGATGGCTTTTACACAATACGGTTCTAAATACGACGTTCTACAATGTATGTGTCGTTGAGATTTGGTTGAAACGTTGCCTGGCTAATGAGCGGGCAGCACGTGAGGCCGTTACCTTCCCACTGGCTGATGGCTTTTACACAATACGGTTCTAAATACGACGTTCTACAATGTATGTGTCGTTGAGATTTGGTTGAAACGTTGCCGGGCTAATGATCGGGCAGCACGTAAGGCCGTTACCTTCCCACTAGCTGATGGCTTTTACACAATATGGTTCTAAATACGACGTTCTACAATGTATGTGTCGTTGAGATTTGGTTGAAACGTTGCCGGGCTAATGAGCGGGCAGCACGTTAGACCGTTACCTTCCCACTAGCTGATGATTTTACACAATATGGTTCTAAATACGACGTTCAATAATGTATGTGTCGTTGAGATTTGGTTGAAACGTTGCCGGGCTAATGAGCGGGCAGCACGTAAGGCCGTTACCTTCCCACTGGCTGATGGCTTTTACACAATATGGTTCTAAATACGACGTTCTACAATGTATGTGTCGTTGAGATTTGGTTGAAACGTTGCCGGGCTAATGATCGGGCAGCACGTAAGGCCGTTACCTTCCCACTAGCTGATGGCTTTTACACAATATGGTTCTAAATACGACGTTCAATAATGTATGTGTCGTTGAGATTTGGTTGAAACGTTACTGGGCTAATGATCGGGCAGCACGTTAGACCGTTACCCTCCCCTCTCACTGGCCGTTGTAGCATTTACACAATATGGTTCTAAATATGACGTTCAATAATGTATGTGTCGTTGAGATTTGGTTGAAACGTTACCGGGCTAATGATCGGGCAAAACGTTAGACCGTTACCCTCCCCTCTCACTGGCCGTTGTAGCTTTTACACAATATGGTTCTAAATACGACGTTCAATAATGTATGTGTCGTTGAGATTTGGTTGAAACGTTACTGGGCTAATGATCGGCCAGCACGTTAGACCGTTACCCTCCCCTCTCACTGGCCGTTGTAGCTTTTACACAATATGGTTCTAAATACGACGTTCAATAATGTATGTGTCGTTGAGATTTGGTTGAAACGTTACCGGGCTAATGATCGGGCAGCACGTTAGACCGTTAACCTCCCCTCTCACCGGCCGTTGTAGCTTTTACACAATATGGTTCTAAATACGACGTTCAATAATGTATGTGTCGTTGAGATTTGGTTGAAACGTTACCGGGCTAATGATCGGGCAGCACGTTAGACCGTTACCTTCCCACTAGCTGATGACTTTTACACAATATGGTTCTAAATACGACGTTCAATAATGTATGTGTCGTTGAGATTTGGTTGAAACGTTACCGGGCTAATGATCGGGCAGCACGTAAGGCCGTTACCTTCCCACTGGCTGATGGCTTTTACAGAATATGGTTCTAAATACGACGTTCTACAATGTATGTGTCGTTGAGATTTGGTTGAAACGTTGCCGGGCTAATGAGCGGGCAGCACGTAAGGCCGTTACCCTCCCCTCTCACCGGCCGTTGTAGCTTTTACACAATATGGTTCTAAATACGACGTTCAATAATGTATGTGTCGTTGAGATTTGGTTGAAACGTTACCGGGCTAATGATCGGCCAGCACGTTAGACCGTTACCCTCCCCTCTCACTGGCCGTTGTAGCTTTTACACAATATGGTTCTAAATACGACGTTCAATAATGTATGTGTCGTTGAGATTTGGTTGAAACGTTACCGGGCTAATGATCGGGCAGCACGTTAGACCGTTACCCTCCCCTCTCACCGGCCGTTGTAGCTTTTACACAATATGGTTCTAAATACGACGTTCAATAATGTATGTGTCGTTGAGATTTGGTTGAAACGTTACCGGGCTAATGATCGGGCAGCATGTTAGACCGTTACCTTCCCACTGGCTGATGGCTTTTACACAATATGGTTCTAAATACGACGTTCAATAATGTATGTGTCGTTGAGATTTGGTTGAAACGTTACCGGGCTAATGAGCGGGCAGCACGTAAGGCCGTTACCTTCCCACTAGCTGATGGCTTTTACACAATATGGTTCTAAATACTACGTTCTACAATGTATGTGTCGTTGAGATTTGGTTGAAACGTTACCGGGCTAATGATCGGGCAGCACGTTAGACCGTTACACTCCCCTCTCACTGGCCGTTGTAGCTTTTACACAATATGGTTCTAAATACGACGTTCAATAATGTATGTGTCGTTGAGATTTGGTTGAAACGTTACCGGGCTAATGAGCGGGCAGCACGTGAGGCCGTTACCTTCCCACTAGCTGATGGTTTTTACACAATATGGTTCTAAATACGACGTTCTACAATGTATGTGTCGTTGAGGTTTGGTTGAAACGTTGCCGGGCTAATGAGCGGGCAGCACGTAAGGCCGTTACCTTCCCACTAGCTGATGGCTTTTACACAATATGGTTCTAAATACTACGTTCTACAATGTATGTGTCGTTGAGATTTGGTTGAAACGTTACCGGGCTAATGATCGGGCAGCACGTTAGACCGTTACCCTCCCCTCTCACTGGCCGTTATAGCTTTTACACAATATGGTTCTAAATACGACGTTCAATAATGTATGTGTCGTTGAGATTTGGTTGAAACGTTGCCGGGCTAATGAGCGGGCAGTACGTAAGGCCGTTATCTTCCCACTAGCTGATGACTTTTACACAATATGGTTCTAAATACGACGTTCAATAATGTATGTGTCGTTGAGATTTGGTTGAAACGTTGCCGGGCTAATGAGCGGGCAGCACGTTAGACCGTTACCTTCTTACTAGCTGATGACTTTTACACAATATGGTTCTAAATACGACGTTCAATAATGTATGTGTCGTTGTTCTCACCCAATATTTGCAGTAATGAGTAGAATAATATGATCTTCTGAACCAGTTAATATCCAAACTCATTTACAGCCACTGGAAATAATCGTATTCAATATGATACGTGAAATTTTGGAATTAGAGTGATAACGTTTTTAAAATCAAATTCATAGGTCCATGCAATATGAATTAATTTGTTCTGTTAGTCTAGTTTATTCACTTACCTGAATACGAAATTGATGTCCACTTATAGAACAGTTAAAAAAGAATATTTATATACAGGGTAATTCCATATTCATGTTACAAATTTCAGGATTTGTTTCTTGGATCAAAATAAACGTAACACGTAATTTAACCCAATGTCTGTCCATATTTGATCTGTACAGCAACAACAAAATTAATTTCTTGTTGATGCATCCAAATTTTAACAAACTTTAGGTGAACCTTTTGACTGGTTGTTTCCTTTTTATAAATAAATTTCAAGCGATAGCATCCTTTTCAACATAATGGCAATTGAAAATTATCAACCTTAAATTTAAAAAATTGGTTTTGATGCAACCTAACAATTACAGGATATTTTTAAAAGTTTGATTTAAAGGTTTGCTTTAAAAAGTTTTAAATCAAATTTAAAATAATTGAACTATAACTTTTTGCCCACCCTGTATCACTGAATTTTTTTTACTTATTGTGATTTTTCGGCTGGACAGCGTTGTAACATGTAGCTAATTATAGTTTCAGGAATAACATCCTACTTTCTATCCTTGATTACTGTAAAAATGTGAAATAATGAAATAATGATTTATTTCCCAACAAAAATTACAATTATACATTTTCTTAAAATTTACGGGAAATAACACTGACCACGTATCCAGTAGTGTGGCTAGCGTTACAAAAAGGAAAACTAACTAAATAATACATTACACAAACTTTTGAGTCTAGTCCTTACTATACATTTAACTGCCATCCTCCGTAGCGTATGTCATGAAAAGAATTCGAAAATGTACAAAAAAAGATTACATCCATTTTAATAAGCAATGACTTAAGTTCTACGAATTACAATAATACAGAATAACAAGTAATCAAACTCAAATCTCCAAAATTCCTTTTAACTATAATGAACAGTTACATAAAAAAAACAACAAAATCAAACCAAAACATCCAATAAAAAATATATTTCTGAGAATGATAATAGCCATGGTTTTAGATGCTTGCAGAAAGAGGTAAATTTATTACATTGTTTTATGTTGTGTGGAAGTCTGTTAAAAAGTTCAGGGCCTGCATATTCTAATGTATGTCTAAAAATTTCATTATTAACTTTTGGTGTCTGAAAAATTCTCTGATTATTACTTCTCGTATATTCCAGACAATTATAAGTTCTTATCATAACTACTAGGTATTGCTTTTACTATAAACTCATTTTTGAACAGAAAGTTATGTAATATTTATTTATGTTAACATAAGGCATATATTCTGCTCACTGACTTGAAATTTTTGAATAAAATCGTACAAAATATAAAACAAACCTTTATTTTTTTTATATTTTTAAAATTAAACCCGATGACACATGTTAAAAGGTAAGGCGAGTATCAATGAAAGCTGCAGTCTATCCTGTTGAGGTGGATAGTGGATAGCACTGTTAGATGGAGTTTGAGTTGAAACAAGCGAGGCCTAAGGCATCGATGGCGACGGCGAGGCTTTCGCGCGGTAAACGTGATTGTAAGTTGCACAAGTACTGATACAGGGAAAGTGATGACTAGAACTTTTGTACTCGTTTAGATAAATTGTCCTGCATATTATCAAGGAGGTATGGAAGATGCTGAAGCAAACTTTCGTCTATCACCTGATGAGTATAATGTTAGATACTTCAATTATCTAGGTTATGGGGAGACAAACAACTTCAAAACTATTATAGGTTATCAACCCTATGGTAATGTTCAAGATAAAAAACTACAATATGTAAGCTAAGTACAAAAAAGCCTAGAGGAAGGCTCAAACAATTTTAAAAAATCTACAAACACAGTTTTGAGTGATGGTTGCAAGTTAGGAGGGAAGAACAGACTTACAGATGTTATTACTGAGCAGTTGCAGTGGTCACGTCTACCAAAACATAGTTCTGTTACTCCAAACACACTTACATCTGGTGCTAATGACGCCATTTCTTTAATACCAATCGTGTAAATATAACTAAATGTGGAATACTTGTTGCACTGAGCCTACCAAAAGGACTGGATTACGAGTGAGTTCAACAAGCAAATACTGCTTCAACGAGTTCCAAAGACAAGTCAGGAAACAAGCTTTGCGGATCGAAGAGCATTTTGAGGGAAGCCTGCTAATGAACCAACTGTAATGAACTTTAAATATTTATTATTATTGAACAGCACCTACGTTAGTTGGGATGTGTTAAAATAAATTTACATATTTGGATCAAAATTAAGTAAAATTTATATTTTAAACATATTATGTATTAATGAACATTTAATGTTGTTTACGGTGAAATGACGCCGCGTTAAGTTTGCTAAGTAACATGTTATTATATATCTATTTGTTATTTTATTGTTTAAAAAATTTGAACGAAAATACTCTGATAATTTTAAGACACAAAAGCATATAAAATGTCAGCCATATCTCCCTTGTCCATATCATACAGAGGAAGCCTTTCTTTCTTTTTTTCATTTTCCGAAAGTTTTTGTTTCATTTTCAGCGCACAAAGGTACATTTCCCCAAAACCCACTGGAATAATATGCTTGAACGTTTCTGGCAATATTAAACATGTCTATGGGCAAATGCAGAGTTTTTGTTTTCTTTTTATGTTTGGACAATTTTACTATCATTAAAGCACTTTAAGATTTGTTTAAAATGTCCTGTTAATTCTTTATTTTCCCCACAATAGTTTTGAATTTAAATCAACTTAACAAACACTGTAGTTGTTTAAACGCATCCTTATTCAGGTAAACAAGGGCTGATTAGTTATCATAATAATTTACTTTTGTTAACATTAAATGCCGCATTCCCTTTTAGTTAGCTGTTTATAGGAATAATATAGTATATCACTATTGCCTTCTTTTCCTGTAGGTGGATTTTGATTTCATTGAGAGCTGCAATGCCTGACGCATTAAAAGGCCTAAACGAATATCTACAGGAATGTTTTCTTTAACAATAAGGGAGGGAGGGAAGGTACTCACGAACGGTTTGACCTCAAACGTCAATCGAATAATCACTCAGATAAATCTGGAGTGTAGGACAGCATCAGTTTACACTGTACATTTTTTATTGGGCCACAGAACTAAATGTTTAAAACTTATTTTAAAACTAAATTCTTGTAATTTCGTAATCGAAAAACATGACAATATATAGAAAATGTAATTATATACCGTTTTGGGTAAGACGGTGGCCAAGTGGTATAAGGCGAAAGACAAGACCTTGAGTTTGGTTTATAATCCGGTCTGGTCTTGAAGTATTTATGAGTAACATCCACCTCTACTGTTCTGGTTCGTCCTCTTACTCTGTCTGAATAAGTTCTCCGCACATATCAATAATCTATAGGGAATGGGGAGAGTAAGGTTAAGGTTTTTTTTTTTAACTTCACTCGCCAGTTCACATGGGCTTGCAAACCTATGCGTGAACTTTATTCAAAGAGTGAAGTACCGGCCGTTGGCTCAGTGGGAATTCGAACCTTGGACCGCACCCTCCGCAGTCCAAAGCCTTAGCCACTGAGCCACCACGCCGGTGGAGATCGGACTCTCATTTACTAGAAAAACAAATCAAGATGACATATTGAATTGTAGGTGGTTTCTTGTATTAAAGACAACTTCATGTCTAAACGGATTTATAAATTTGAGTAATGGTTTAAACCAGAGTACATCACTGTAAGACGTAGTTGCATTGCAAGGTGATCCGATAAAGAATAAAGCCTTTGGTATAACTCTTACAGGGGGAAGAAGTGGCTCCCTTGAAGTGAATCCTCTTAGAAAACTGTGTTTCTGTTTTATTATAACACATCGAATATTTTGTACTGTTCCATTTCCACTTTGATACAAAGAGGGGGAATACAGCAAGATGTTGATTTGTAAAGATGGAGGATATTTTAAAATTCGTATGCCACTGCGTATGCCTGTCATAAACAATAAAATATTATAATGTATATGATCAAATCAGTTTTGAATAACAATTTAATTTCATTAAATAACCCGTGGATATAAAAAGTCAAATTCAATTTTCGAAAAACAAATGTTATTATTAAAGAATAATCTATTAGATAATATTTTCTTGTTATAATTGTTGTCACAAAAATCTTTTCAATTACACTAATTGGAGATCTTGACTTTAAACAATTTCTTATAACTAGGAGTTATAGTTTTTGCTATGAAAATGGATAAATAGAAGTAACAAATGGCAAATTACCTTTTCACAATAACAATATTACAGTATAGGAAGTGTATTTAATTATCATATTTTTTAAGAGAAGGGCTTAGTAAGACAGTCGCAGTTAGGAATACAACTATCACAATTATTATAGTGCTGAAATATGAAAAAAATTAATAGTGCTCAGTTATATAAATTGAAATTTAATCCAAATGTTGTCAATTTACCAATTGGTAAATGAGCGCCTTCCAAGTTAACTACCTTACTCACTAACGAGTGGATTGTTAATTTATTTGAACTGTAAAGATATGGATGTATTCTGCTTTATTGTAAAAAAAATAATTGTAAACTAAAAATGTTTCCCTGAGAAGAACTAATTCTTTCCCCCTAATAAGTATTTAATGATACAAGGCAATTTTTTAATTTTGGTATCACTCTTTTATGATACGTTACAATTTGTATAGCAATTCTAAACTCACAATAGGTCAACCATTTTTTTATGTTTGCTTTTTATTTTTTAATCATTGTCTACGAGCGTGTATGATATTTTTTCAAGCTGAAACCATTTTCAATCTCTATACTCAATTTTTTTCGTTTTCAAGATTTTACCTTGATTATTTTTTCACTCAAGCTCAATAAATTATGTATAAAATAATTGTTAATTCGCATTTTTGCAAGCTACACAATTTTTTCACGCACTTAAGAAAGCTTTATAATCGTTTATAAGATCGATCTTACACAAAACCTAACAAGTTAATTCAGTTATTTTAATTGTACTCAAATTGGTGTGTTAATTGAACTCAAATTGGTATGAATCATACCAATCAAATAAGTTATTGGTAAAATATGTAATTATTATGAAAATACATAATAGACAATCAATAATGGAAATATGTGTGAAATGTGGGGATAGTTATGTATTTGAAATAGTCGAAAATATGCAAATTATTAATTATAACTATGTATAAGGTGATATTTAATGTCCCATACATTTATTTACCATAAACAGTCCATGATCTCACACAATATATTCCGTGATGTACCTGAAACGTTCGTCAGGCTAGTACCAAGCCAAGGATAATTTATTGTTGTTTAATTTATCAGTTATCATATTATCGCACGTATAGGTTTTTATGTTTCGTGGTAGGATCAAAATATATTAAGATATCTGAACCTAAATGCAAGCTAGTGTATGCAACAGGTCACTGTCAGGGTACCTGAGGCTGTTTACTTTGTAGACAAGGCAGTAATTACCTCGTTAACAAGACCCCTTGCTGGTACGGGGACCTCACAATTACCTCTCCAAAATTCAAGCTAGTGTATGAAACATGTCACTGACAGGGTACCTGAGGCTGTTTACTTTGTAGACAAGGCAGTAATTACCTCGCTAACAGGACCCCTTGCTGGAACGGGGACCTCACAATTACCTCTCCGAAATTTAAGCTAGTGTATGAAACAGGTCACTGACAGGGTACCTGAGGCTGTTTACTTTGTAGACAAGGCAGTAATTACCTCGCTAACAGGACCCCTTGCTGGAACGGGGACCTCACAATTACCTCTCCGAAATTCAAGCTAGTGTATGAAACAGGTCACTGACAGAGTACCTGAGGCTGTTTACTTTGTAGACAAGGCAGTAATTACCTCGCTAACAGGACCCCTTGCTGGAACGGGGACCTCACAATTACCTCTCCGAAATTCAAGCTAGTGTATGAAACAGGTCACTGACAGAGTACCTGAGGCTGTTTACTTTGTAGACAAGGCAGTAATTACCTCGCTAACAGGACCCCTTGCTGGAACGGGGACCTCACAATTACCTCTCCGAAATTCAAGCTAGTGTATGAAACAGGTCACTGACAGAGTACCTCAGGCTGTTTACTGTGTAGACAAGGCAGTAATTACCTCTCTAACAGGACCCCTTGCTGGAACGGGGACCTCACATAATTGTAATCCTCTCCGAAATTCAAGCTAGTGTATGAAACAGGTCACTGACAGAGTACCTCAGGCTGTTTACTGTGTGGACAAGGCAGTAATTACCTCTCTAACAGGACCCCTTGCTGGAACGGGGACCTCACAATTACCTCTCCGAAATTCAAGCTAGTGTATGAAACAGATCACTGACAGAGTACCTCAGGCTGTTTACTGTGTAGACAAGGCAGTAATTACCTCTCTAACAGGACCCCTTGCTGGAACGGGGACCTCACAATTACCTCTCCGAAATTCAAGCTAGTGTATGAAACAGGTCACTGACAGGGTACCTGAGGCTGTTTACTTTGTAGACAAGGCAGTAATTACCTCTCTAACAGGACCCCTTGCTGGAACGGGGACCTCACAATTACCTCTCCGAAATTCAAGCTAGTGTATGAAACAGCTCACTGACAGAGTACCTCAGGCTGTTTACTGTGTAGACAAGGCAGTAATTACCTCTCTAACAGGACCCATGGTTGTAACGGGGACCTCACAATTACCTCTCCAAAATTCAAGCTAATGTACGAAACATGTCACTGAAAGGGTACCTGAGGCTGTTTACTTTGTAGACAAGGCAGTAATTACCTCGCCAACAGGACCCATAACTGTAACGGGGACCTCACAGTTACCTCTCCAAAATGTAAGATGTATGAAATTGTCACTGACAGAGTACCTGAGGCTGTTTACAGCTTAATCAAGCCAGTAATTACTACGCCTACGAGAGTCTTTGTTTGACGATCCTTGTTTTTATAAGATTAGTAGTCTTATAAAAAGGCAAGCAGGTTGATACAATTGGTATAGTTTGTGTAAGACGTCTATCTAGAATCTTTCACTGCTAAGTACTGATTGTTGTTAGTAATTGGCCCTCACTGAAAATTAATTTTTACTTAGTGGGGCTACAAAAATGTACAATTATTTTCATAGTTTCTTCTACTATAAGCATCTATATATACGGGTTGATTCATGGAGTTCTCCCTCGACTTCTACATTGCATTCCAGTAGAAAAAATAATGACCAAATGTTATATAAACACGTTCGAAAAAACTTCAGTAACGAGTAACGTCTACGGCAAGATTAGGGGCCTACGGCAAGGTTCTTGCGCAAAGAGTAAAATAAAGCTATACTGAACTTTGTTTAGGAATTTTTGCTTATATACAAAATATTGTTAGATGCACAACAACTTTGTTAAATGATTAATAAATACATAAATTCTTTCAACATACATTGTAGAGAATTTGATTATGATAAAATATATGGAACTTCAACTAAAAATAAAACAGAGATAAGTGCCAAACATTTATTTAAATTATGCATTAAAAATTTCAAACGAAATTGGCAGAGTTAAAACTTTAATAAGCCATTTATTTTAAAGTATATTTGTTGCTGATTTTGTATTGCTTCTCAATTTTCCAGGATTCCCCTTATCCGCTGAGCCAAATACGTAGTCAATTCTTAAGGACAATTCTCTTTTATGTTGTATAAAGTGACTTCCATCCATCCATTTATCATCTCAAACGCCCTCAAACGCAACGATCTAATGGAGATATCTACTTAAGTAACCTCAATATTCGCCATTAATTTGTTCTTCCAGAGGTTCAGTTTGGTTTTATTATGCTGTGTACACCCAGTAATCATAGAGTATTCTTTTGGTAGCTGTAAATTGCCAAAACACATTTTCGGAACTTTATTTAAGATGTTTCATTATTTTTACCGGTACAATGCATTTTAGAGGTGAGGGGGGGGGGATAACTTCACGAATCGCCATATTTTCAGTAAGTTCGAAATAAAATGACGTTGTAACATTGATTTCAACGATATGCAATGTCTCACATTTGAAAATTCGCAGCAGTTAATAAGAACCTATTTCAAATATTTGCGGTATTCCTACAATAACTATATCGAACACAGGAGGGTTGTGTCGATCAAATACTTGCGGTATTCCAGCAATAACTATATCGAACACAGGAGGGTTGTGTCGATCAAATACTTGCGGTATTCCAGCAATAACTATATCAAACACAGGAGGGTTGTGTCGTTCAAATACTTGCGGTATTCCAGCAATAACTATATCGAACACAGGAGGGTTGTGTCGATCAAATACTTGCGGTATTCCAGCAATAACTATATCAAACACAGGAGGGTTGTGTCGATCAAATACTTGCGGTATTCCAGCAATAACTATATCAAACACGGGAGGGTTGTGTCGATCAAATACTTGCGGTATTCCAGCAATAACTATATCAAACACGGGAGGGTTGTGTCGATCAAATACTTGCGGTATTCCAGCAATAACTATATCGAACACAGGAGGGTTGTGTCGATCAAATACTTGCGGTATTCCAGCAATAACTATATCGAACACAGGAGGGTTGTGTCGATCAAATACTTGCGGTATTCCAGCAATAACTATATCAAACACGGGAGGGTTGTGTCGATCAAATAAATACTAATATGGCAGCTTACATAATAGCGGGAGGTAAATAGTTATATGCCAATCAAGCTTAAGCTAATCGATGTACCTCCAAACAATGCCTTCCCTCTGGCTAGAGTTGAATGTAAACCTGTTGACTTGCTGCATTCAGCCGGGATCTAGTAAGCGGATTTCCTGATGAAATGTTCCAGTTCTGGTATATCTGAATGGTCTGTAACCTTATTAACAATATTAGATGGAACCAAATACAATGTTTCTCCACCAATGCGAAGATGCCATACGTGTAAATATAAAAAAATAAACACGCCTCAAATGTTGAATGCCTCTCATAATACATTTTTCTGTTGCGTTTTAATGAAATTTAATGTGATTTTCGGCAATCAGAGTAGTAAGTAATAAATTTGTAATAAAGAAATAAAAAAAAGTATTGGTCTTTGGGTGAAGAGATTCTTAATTAAGATACAGCTCCCTGACCGCGATTTTGTTGTGTAGGCTAGTTAAACCTATGGAAATACCACCAGGGTAAACACTTTCTGGTCACACCAGGAATCGAAGCAGAGCAATAGTACAATTTTCTGACGGATCGTACATATATTTACAGATTTGTTAAGTAAATTCGTACATCATCATGATTGCGAGTAACCTGATTTCGTTACTTTCCGTTTGAACTTGAAATTTACGGTTTCTGTTTATTTTAAAAACTTTTTGTGATTGTATTTGTTGAATGCATAACTTTTGTTTTAAGTTAGTGCAGGTTTTATGTGCATGACTCAACTATCTATATTAGCCACATGTTTATGGGGTTTGGAATTCCCCATTTATAGAATAGACGAGTTACCTAACTGAATTTCATTGTTCACATAACTTATGTTCACCAATAACTTGATCACTTGTGTAACCTCTCATCGGCAATCCACAACAAATATTCTTCTTCATTATGTTTTTGAAGCAATATTTGGTTTGATAACTTTTCTGCATGTAAAAATAATTTTGCTTTGAATGTGTGGATTGATTTTTTTTTCATAATCCCGTAAAATCGTTGAAGAGTGTTTGGTCATGGTACTCTCGGAACGTAACGAAGGAAGAGCTTTCAGTAATTATAATCCTAATAACGATCATAATGGCAAGCCACGTTCATAATCAATTATTCCATTGAGTATTTCCATTTGCGAAATTGTTGCTAAATGAAGACATTGAGATACACGTGCAATATATAATTTGCATACTCCCTATGTGGATGTAATTGACGAAGCCAATCAGATCGGAACTATAAACTTGAAGTAGGGAACAGGAAACTTCTATGTTTTACCACAAACAAGACTTTTAATACTTTTCCGTTAGTATCCGATTCATTAGTATTAATAGTTAAGGTAGAAAAGAGTTTTAGCTATCCCCCGATGTAATAATTAAAAACACGCACTTTACAAGATGGTACATTTTTTATTTCTCTTCGATACATTCAAATAATACTTTTCTTTGTATCTACTCTCTTTTGAAAATAGTTTTTTGTTGGGGTGCGTTCAAAATCCACTCTGCACGTGGTTGATTCGCAGATTGGATACGTGCGATTTGCTGTACTTATCCACTCTGCCCCAGTCATTGTACGCATAATTTTCTTTTGAAGGGCATTAATAATGGCTTGGGCATGGGTGGAATGACCCCAAATATTCAGGGCATACAAAACATGAGAATGAAAAGGTCCAAAGTAAGCTGTTCTCAAGTATTCAGGACTTAAAAGAGGTTTTAATTAAAAAAAAGATAATTTACGCCTTTTTTCAAAAAAAAAACCTTTTGATGATTTACGCTATCTAAAAACTTCAAAGATTTGAAATATTTGGTTGTCATCTACTTGTTGGTTGGTATGAGAATAATGCATTGGATGAGTCTCAATGATGACTGAATAATATTTAAATTAATTTTATAAGAACAGTACATATACTGTTAAAGGTATTATTTCGTTTTATAACAAAACTGAAAATATATACCGCAAACAGATGTTCTATCAACTTATTACTCATTTTAAATGCAGCTTTTATACATTATTGACGGTTTAACCTGCTTAGCCTTGATTTAATAGAAAGGACTATGAAAAGTAGTTACTTATGAATACGTCAAACGCCAACAAATCCACGAATGTACGTCTTACACAATACTCTTTTTCTATGATTTAAAAGCATGTCAATGAATCGGACTATAACAGCTTATTTAAATATAACTTATATTTACAATTTCAATGCAAGAAGGCTTTTTTATTTCTAAAGAAATTTGAAATGTAAAATTTGTGAAAAAACTGGGATCCGAACCCGGATGTTATGTAAATATATATGCTTATTTTCATAAGGCGAGGGAACGACAGTGGAGGGCCTCACGGTCAGGTTGTGCTGTTTCCTGGCTGACAGTTTGATGTGTTTTTGACAGGCGCTCCACTGTCGCAGTTGTTCTATTTCCTGGCTGACAGTTTGATGTGTTTTTGACAGGCGCTCCACTGTCGCAGTTGTGCTATTTCCTGGCTGACAGTTTGATGTGTTTTTGACAGGCGCTCCACTGTCGCAGTTGTGCTATTTCCTGGCTGATAGTTTGATGTATTTTTGACAGGCGCTCCACTGTCGCAGTTGTGCTATTTCCTGGCTGACAGTTTGATGTGTTTTTGACAGGCGCTCCACTGTCGCAGTTGTGCTATGTCCTGGCTGACAGTTTGATGTGTTTTTGACAGGCGCTCCACTGTCGTAGTTGTGCTATTTCCTGGCTGACAGTTTGATGTGTTTTTGACAGGCGCTCCACTGTCTCTGTTGTGCTATTTCCTGGCTGACAGTTTGATGTGTTTTTGACAGGCGCTCCACTGTCGCAGTTGTGCTATTTCCTGGCTGACAGTTTGATGTGTTTTTGACAGGCGCTCCCCTGTCACTCGCCCATGTTAATGTTAAGACCAACAACATTTAGTCTTAACTTACGTATACACCATCCATTGTGCATCTGGAAAGTCCCACCCATCTAACCTACGACTTGATATGAATGGTTATGTCTTCGGCAGGAAACACTGCAGTTCAGTCACACACAAACTTTAGAATCCCCTGACACGCAGTTGTATAAAGATGACAATTTAATATATAAACAATTTTATTCATCTCCACCAACGTATAATAAAGTGGCAAAAGCAATGTTCTAAGTTTCACTAACACTGCCAAATTGAATCGTACAAACCTTTATGATTGTCATGTAAGGTGAATAATGATTAAGTTGAATTAAAATCATCTTAATATAAGGTTATATCTAAAATATAGGTATTGCAAGTTTCTGTCTGCCCATTAATTACCTAATGTAAGTAGAGAAGTGAATATGTTAACCTGATAATAACAGTTAAGAGGCTGCAAAGGCTGTCGGAGGCTGTCGTCCATGTTGGTTGTAGTTCAATAAGAACAATCTTATTTGCGAATCCATATTTTTTTCGTTATTTATTGACCAAAAGCTGTGTATGAAGTGTCATTTTAAACTTTATCATATTGCGCGTTGCGTTTGCTTTTAATATTTTGAATTCATACACCTTAAAAAATAATACAACTTTAAAAATAGATGAAAATAACAACTTTAAACTAAATATTTTTAATACATTTTTCTCTAAAAATAATTAGAAATTCGTAAAGCAATTCCAACGCGCAATTTCATTCTTGATCAAATGCAATTTGTTTGGAAAAATTTGTTAAAAAATAAGTGTTTGGTTTTGATACGCGTGATCGGATGTCCGGTTCGCAAATAACATTGTTCTTATAGGATTAAAACCAACATGGCCGACAGCCTCTGCAGACTGTTAAACATTATCTATGAACAACGAGACCAACCATGGGAATTGAACTCAGGCTAGCTGCATGGCAAATCAGCGCACTATTCTTAGCTTATGGCATTTTATGGTGTGATGCTACTATAGTTTTGCAATTTGTTATTTTAACTAATTCATATAGTTTTTCATTTATAATCTACTTTAATTTAACTGGGTCATGGAACTGTCAGCGCTCAAAATATCAGTATCTCGTAAATATTGCGCCCCTGTGAACTAGAAAGTGTGCTTGGTTTTTATTACAGTCCGAATTCAAGATAAAATGATCATTATATTAAACTGGCCTTACAAAGTGATAAAACATTTCAATTTATTAACAGTTTACTAATGACTTATTTTAAGTGCGTAAAAATTAATTGTTTCTGTGTAACCACACTGCTAACTTTTAAGAACATGTCGATTTGTTATCTACCGATAATTATTGTACAAACGGTGTCTCGATAACGTAAAATTGATTTAGTTCACTGACTATTTTAGTTATCGGGAAAATTCACTATACAATTATTTATTAACGACTTAAATTAAGAACACACACATTTTTTACTTATAACTATGCTACTTTCCTGGAATAAAATCAATTCGTTATTTACTGATAATTCCGATCAAATTAGGCTAGGCCTGGAGTTTGTAGTTATTCAGAGCACAAAGGGTAACGAAAATCAATATTCATGTCCCACAAAAGGACTTCACAGTATGTGAAGCCTGCAGGAAACCAAATACAAAAACAGAATGTTCCATGTAAAGAGACAAAGGTACATTAATTAATCATCTGGCTTGATGTTTACCTAAAGGTGGTTGTAATCTATGTTGTTTCACAATTACCTTGACGTGGTGAAACATTTATTTCTGTTTTAGATAACGTAAGGGCTGTGTGTTAAATAAAGTGGATCGCTATTGTCAAAAAAGACAGGTAACACTAAATTCACTTGGCAACGCTCCTGCATCCAAATAAAAGCATTGCACTTGAATCTGAAGCCAAATAATAACTTATGAAATATTCATTCATTATTAATTTATCAACCGAATTCATGTTTAATAATGAAATAAGATAATCTGAAAACATTCTATTGTACGAGAACAGAAATGAAGTGAATACTAGGAGGCCGCTCCTACTGCTCGTTGACGACATCGACGACACTGCGTATGCTGACAGCCTTGTTCTAACTTGAGGTAGCTGAACAGAAATGAAGTGAATACTAGGAGGCCGCTCCTACTGCTCGTTGACGACATCGACGACACTGCGTATGCTGACAACCTTGTTCTAACTTGAGGTAGCTGAACAGAAATGAAGTGAATACTAGGAGGCCGCGCCTACTGCTCGTTGACGATATCGACGACACTGCGTATGCTGACAGCCTTGTTCTAACTTGAGGTAGCTGAACAGAAATGAAGTGAATACTAGGAGGCCGCTCCTACTGCTCGTTGACGACATCGACGACACTGCGTATGCTGACAACCTTGTTCTAACTTGAGGTAGCTGAACAGAAATGAAGTGAATACTAGGAGGCCGCTCCTACTGCTCGTTGACGACATCGACGACACTGCGTATGCTGACAACCTTGTTCTAACTTGAGGTAGCTGAACAGTTAAACGCTTGGATCCATCAGCCGGATGTTCAAGGTTTGATTTCTCCCAGCATAGTTTTATTACAATTAAGCCTCAGCACCGCGAGGAAAATTTGGGATGTGAGACTTCAGCTATAGAAGGTTGCACAATACGGTATATATAAAGTGTTAAAACACGGTATTTGTAGACTTGATCAATACACAGGGCTTTTCAAAAAGGACTTTACAACTTTGAAAATTCATATAAATTTTATTAAACAAGGTACAGAGCTGGTTTTGGTGTTATTTTAAAGGAAAAAACTTCAAGTTTTTTTACCTTAAACTAAAGATGTTCTATGTGGCTTCCGTTGGAAACTTCTGTGTGGATATGTTAAATCGAGTGGATGATGATGAACATTTCTTGGACAACATAATCTTTAGTGACGAGTCCACTTTTCACTTAAGTGGCAAGGTAAACACACATAACTGTAGGATTTGGGGCAGCGAAAATCCACATGAAACATTACAACATGTTCGTGATAGCCCTAAAGTGAACGTTTTTTGTGCGTTGAGCAAGAGGAAAGTGTATGGCCCCTTTTTTTTCCAAGAGAGAACCATCAATGGGATAGTGTACCTTGATATGTTGCAACAATTTTTAATACCACAGATCGATGAGGATGACCGAGAACGAAATGTTTTCTTTATGCAAGATGGCGCACCACCACACTATCTGACTGACGTCCGGGATTTTCTAAATGACCGCTTCCCAGGTCAATGGATTGGCCGTGATGCGCCAATTGCATGGCCCCCCCGTTCCCCAGATCTGACACCGCTAGATTTTTCTTCTGGGGTTTCATAAAAGATATGGTGTACGTACCTCCTTTGCTGGTCACTCTACCTGAACTTAGAGCAAGAATTTACGCTGCTGCTGAGCAAGTTAGACCTGAAACGCTAGTGCGAGTCTGAGAAGAAATCGACTACCGATGGGATGTCTGCAGAATAAGGAAGCCACATAGAACATCTTTAGTTTAAGGTAAAAAGACTTGAAGTTTTTTCCTTTAAAATAACACCAAAACCAGCTCTGTACCTTGTTTAATAAAATTTATATGAATTTTCAAAGTTGTAAAGTCCTTTTTGAAACGCCCTGTATAATATATACAGGGTGTCAAATAAGTCTTGAACCGGAGTCACATTTGTTGAACCTTTACAGATTAAGCGTTTAATAATATTTCTTCAAAAACTATGTTTATGGGCACAGTATTTATGTTTTAAAAGTTACTGATAAAAAAACTCAACTAACTAAGAAATGTATTATTAAGCTCAAAGTTTAACATTTAAACTGTCGCCATTTTGTATAGGGATAATATTATGAGGTCGGTTTTGTGACGTTTTATTTATTCTCCTAATTAAGACCGTTAATTTAATGTACAGGATTGACCTATACTCTAATTTAAGAGTTACTTATGACTCCTTGTGCCCCCGACCCCGATGTGATAAAAAATTTAAAGTTACTTCAAAAAGTAAATTTTTTATTTAGTATCGATGTATTAAGTTTAAAATCTCAATCTGTTATTGTTAAAAAATATAATGCTAGTTCCAGACTTTTTTACACCCTGTATATATTGAGAGATGTATACATTTTACAGTCAGGTATAAATTGCAGTAGTACAATACGGTATGTGTAGGGGTTTAAAGTACGGTATGTGTAGGGGTGTTAAGTACGGTATGTGTATGGGTGTAAAGTACGGTATGTGTAGGGGTGTAAAGTACGGTATGTGTAGGGGTGTAAAGTACGGTATGTGTAGGGGTGTAAAGTACGGTATGTGTATGGGTGTAAAGTACGGTATGTGTATGGGTGTAAAGTACGGTATGTGTAGTGGTGTAAAGTACGGTATGTGTAGGGGTGTAAAGTACGGTATATGTTAGGTAGTATAAGGAATATAATATGGTAGGATATAAATATACTATAAGTTACTGAGTTCATTGAGAAATGAAGTACGGACGTTCTGGGTTTAATATTATTATATTATAAAATATATAAAATATTCCAGTATGATTAAGAATTAAGCTATCATAATTTGACAAAACCTGTACAAGCGCGAGGAGAACAATTGCAAGATAATAACACAAACATACAATGTCATTGTTACTGACTTTTCAACTTATCTTCAACGAGATAAAGTTGGCTGTACAGTCCTCTGTAAAATGCATTTAATTAAACAGAAAATAATTAACTCTTTTTTGTATATTCCCTCCCCGTGTAATGTTAAAACATCATATGGTTGGTTCTCTGACTAAGTTCTGCTGCTGCACTTGCTTAACTCTCATGCCTTCTTTTGCCTTCGTCCTCAGGATTACTTTCCCCATCAATATAAAGTAATATAAAAACCTACTACGCATTCACACTCCGGCTTCTCCCTACCTCAGGAAACGAACTTGAGAGGAAAATATTATTGAAAACAATGCTCTAATTTAATAATCTTTCTGATATGTAATTCGCATATTGTTACACCTGATATGAGAATTAATAGTTGATTTTGAACAATTACAATCAGACAATACCGTCCACCACGACAAATCTTGACTGGAAAAGTTGAACTTACATTGACCCACCCTCCCACTTATACACGTGCAGTGAGATTAACCCACTCCCTTACTCATACACGTACAGTGTGATCAACTGACCCACCCTCCCACCCATAAACGTTCAGTGAGATTAACCCACCCGCTCATCCATTGACATTCGGTGAGATAAACCACCCGTTTACCCATACACGTACAGTGGGATTGACCCACCTGCCTACACGTACAAGTACAGTAGGATTGATTGACCCACCCTTCCACCCATACGAGTGCAGTATGCAGTGATATTGACCCACTCACTTACCCATACACGTACAGTGGGATAAATTGGCCCACCCTTCCACCCATACGAGTGCAGTGATATTGACCCACTCACTTACCCATACACGTACAGTGGGATAGATTGGCCCACCCTCCCACCCATACACGTGCAGTGAGATGAACCCACTCACTTACCCATACACGTACAGTGGGATGGATTGGCCCACCCTCCCACCCATACACGTGCAGTGAGATGAAACCACCCTCCCACTCATACACGTCCAGTGAGATTAACCCACCCGCCCACCCATACACGTACAGCGATATTATACCATCCGATTACCCATACACGTACAGTGAGATAGATTGGCCCACCCTCCCACCCATAGACGTTCAGTGAGATAAACCCGCCCACTTTCCCATACACGTAGAGAGGGATTAACCCCCCCCCCACCACCCTCCCATACACGTACAGTGGGATATCCTCAATATTGGTAAAGTGCATATTTTGAAATCCGCATTGTTAAGGTAAAAGGGTTACTTACCAGGTCCGAATAATAATAACATGTATACATTTTCTGGAGAATAATAATCATTAATAAACAGAATATGTTTAAGTAACTGTAGTTTTTAATCCAACATTTTTTTTTGAACGTAATAATTTTAATAAGAGAATGATACGTTTTACATAACATTCTTACCATAACTAAAGAATAAAAGTTTTGAATCCTTTGTTGGATTGAACAACAAGGGTCCCACCCATCTAAACACGTAAGGTGATGGTAGACCTCCCAACCAACTACACTGTACGGCGGTATTGGAGACATACATACATGGATGGTGTTGGTGACCCTCCACCCACCCGTATTTGTACGGTGATGGTGAAGCATTAGTCCTCAACATAACCTAATCTAAGTATGTGTACATTTACACAATCTTAACATACTAATGATCAATACGTTACAACACAAATAATTGGCCCGATAAAAAGAAGAAAATCATTTAGTCTGAAATTAGTTTAGGACTGTGAATATAGTTTAATACTTTTTAAAAATGTGTTTCAAATAATTTGTCAATAATAATCAACCATAGCATTAACATTGATAAAACCGACATTTTACCGAAATTCGTTTACGGCGGAAAAGTCAGTTACCTTAAAATATAACCAAATTATTCCAGCTTAGATCATCCAGAATGCCTTGAAAGAATTATCCTAAATCTATCAAAACGTTAACGTTCAGATAATTTGTGCTATGATTATATTTTACAGATGATGATATCGAATAAATAGCAGGACAACAGAATATGTAATGAGAAATAATGAGTCATTTGTTTCCTCAAGGGAGCTGACGACTAATGCTTCTTATAACTTATATTCATTAGCTATGGTATAACTTGCCTAATGTACAGAATACCACCTCCCCTAAAGTCTATTCCCTAAAGCCGTTTGTGTAGTTTGAACTGTACGTTGACTTGCCAATAATTCTAATTTCTTATTGTATTTGTCCGGATAACATGACACCTCCTTCCATGTCAAGTCATATGTAGACAAGTAATATAATTCATGATTTCTTCCAGTTAGTGACATTTTATGGCTTACCTCCCCGATTTTCATCGGCTACTATAGCAAAATCTATTGTGAAAATGACTGCCAGTTAATTTTAAAACAAAACAATTTTGTAATTTTTTAGCTGTACTGGCATGTTAATATAGCATAGATTTGTAATTAAAAATTATTTAAAAAAGGATTTTTCAATAATTATTTATAATTAATAGATTATAAATTAATAACTATGAGAATTATTACTAATGAAATTATAACTATGCCAATTGCCCTAGCCTTTGGAGCGGCCGTAGCTAAGTGGCTAAGGCGTTGACTTGCCACTCCATCGGTCCGGGTTCGATTCACGCACGACATGACCACTTACAGTTTTTGCCCTGCCGCTACCGTGGTTCGGAAGTCATGTAAAGCCGTTGTTCCCCAGGTTAAGTGTTAGAGAGGGCTTCTTAGCCCTAACTTCGCCTGGTAAAATAAGACGAACTTTATCTTTTATCCTTTAGAATATAAACAGAAAATGGTTCAAATCAAACACAAAATACTTTGCAACACGAGCCTATAGAAACAACACGAGTTCTAACCGCCTAGGATTGTCAGATAATCTAGCATTATTGCCAGATAGTTTATCAACTAAAAGGAAACAAAGAATTCGTCTATAACAACTGGAAAACACATTAGGCATAAGGATATCGTAAGGAAACTCCAAAATAATGCCACTTTAGATGAAAGAGTGGAGGAAAATATTATTGAAAACAATGCTCTAATTTAATAATCTTTCTGATATGTAATTCGCATATTGTTACACCTGATATGAGAATTAATTTTGTTTGAGAGTTGATTTTGAACAATTACAATCAGACAATATCGTCCACCACGACAAATCTTGACTGGAAAAGTTGAACTAACATTGACCCACCCTCCCACTCATACACGTGCAGTGAGATTAACCTACTCCCTTACTCATACACGTACAGTGTGATCGACTGACCCACCCTCCCACCCATACAGATGAATAAGCCCCAGAATTAAATATTAAAAACAATTAAATTATTTGAAGAAATCACACAACATGGTGGGAAAAATATAGGACATGGGAAAAAGATAAAAACTAGCTTAAGTACAGCACCTTACAAAGAACACACAAACACAAAAATGCTATCGATAAACAAAAAACTAAAACATTAAAAATTAGTATAACAACCAGAGTAAGCTGCGTTAGGAAAACCAAGTGACAAAATACAAAACACATAGAGACGAATTATCAGAATGTGCATAATCAAGAAACATCAAACCGAATACCCAAAAAGATATAGTTTACAAAGATATAGAATAGAACTAATAATAGTCTACACGAGTGCAAAATTAATATCATACTTTGGGCACATTCTAAGAATGCCAGAATATAGAATTCCAAAAAAGATATCAATAATACTTGAACAAAAAACATTGAATAACTGGATAAAAGAAATAATAGGGGACATACAAGAACTTGTAATAACAAAAGTATAACTATACAATGAAATACAGAAAATGAGAACCCTAACAGCCAAACATTGGGGATTCAACATAAAACATAATAATATATCAACAGGTATTTTGGTGTTTTCGTATCAAACAAGAAATAAAATATCTCAAAGGATGAAGAAATAGTGGATCAATTTTGAACGCAAAAGTTAACAAATATATTAAGCTTAGTCCATAGCAGAACTGTTACAGTGAACGTATTTGTTAGTAAACTTAGTCAGTAGCTCTACTAGTAGATGGAACGTATGTGTTGGTAAACTTAGTCAGTAGCTCTACTAGTAGATGGAACGTATGTGTTGGTAAACTTAGTCAGTAGCTCTACTGTTAAAGGAAACGTATGTGTTGGTAAACTTAGTCAGTAGCTCTACTGTTAAAGGAAACGTATGTGTTGGTAAACAGAGTCAGTAGCTCTACTGTTAAAGGAAACGTATGTGTTGGTAAACTTAGTCAGTAGCTCTACTAGTAGATGGAACGTATGTGTTGGTAAACTTAGTCAGTAGCTCTACTGTTAAAGGAAACGAATGTGTTGGTAAACTTAGTCAGTAGCTCTACTAGTAGATGGAACGTATGTGTTGGTAAACTTAGTCAGTAGCTCTACTGTTAAAGGAAACGAATGTGTTGGTAAACTTAGTCAGTAGCTCTACTAGTAGATGGAACGTTTGTGTTGGTAAACTTAGTCAGTAGCTCTACTAGTAGATGGAACGTATGTGTTGGTAAACTTAGTCACTAGCTCTACTGTTATAGGAAACGTGTGTGTTGGCAAACTTAGTCAGTAGCTCTACTAGTAGATGGAACGTATGTGTTGGTAAACTTAGTCAGTAGCTCTACTGTTATAGGAAACGTATGTGTTGGTAAACTTAGTCAGTAGCTCTACTGTTATAGGAAACGTGTGTGTTGGCAAACTTAGTCAGTAGCTCTACTAGTAGATGGAACGTATGTGTTGGTAAACTTAGTCAGTAGCTCTACTGTTATAGGAAACGTATGTGTTGGTAAACTTAGTCAGTAGCTCTACTGTTATAGGAAACGTATGTGTTGGTAAACTTAGTCAGTAGCTCTACTGTTATAGGAAACGTGTGTGTTGGCAAACTTGGTCAGTAGCTCTACTAGTAGATGGAACTTATGTGTTGGTAAACTTAGTCAGTAGCTCTACTGTTAAAGGAAACGTATGTGTTGGTAAACTTAGTCAGTAGCTCTACTGTTAAAGGAAACGTATGTGTTGGTAAACTTAGTCAGTAGCTCTACTAGTAGATGGAACGTATGTGTTGGTAAACTTAGTCAGTAGCTCTACTGTTATAGGAAACGTATGTGTTGGTAAACTTAGTCAGTAGCTATACTGTTAGAGTAAACGTATTTGTTAGTAAACTAAGTCAGTACCTCTACTGTTAGGGGGAACGTATGTGTTGGTAAACTTCGTCAGTAGGTCTACTGTTATAGGAAATGTATGTGTTGGTAAACTTAGTCAGTAGCTCTACTGTTATAGGATACGTATGTGTTGGTAAACTTAGTCAGTAGCTATACTGTTAAAGGAAACGTATGTGTTGGTAAACTTAGTCAGTAGCTCTACTAGTAGATGGAACGTTTGTGTTGGTAAACTTAGTCAGTAGCTCTACTAGTAGATGGAACGTATGTGTTGGTAAACTTAGTCACTAGCTCTACTGTTATAGGAAACGTGTGTGTTGGCAAACTTAGTCAGTAGCTCTACTAGTAGATGGAACGTATGTGTTGGTAAACTTAGTCAGTAGCTCTACTGTTATAGGAAACGTATGTGTTGGTAAACTTAGTCAGTAGCTCTACTGTTATAGGAAACGTATGTGTTGGTAAACTTAGTCAGTAGCTCTACTGTTATAGGAAACGTGTGTGTTGGCAAACTTGGTCAGTAGCTCTACTAGTAGATGGAACTTATGTGTTGGTAAACTTAGTCAGTAGCTCTACTGTTAAAGGAAACGTATGTGTTGGTAAACTTAGTCAGTAGCTCTACTGTTAAAGGAAACGTATGTGTTGGTAAACTTAGTCAGTAGCTCTACTAGTAGATGGAACGTATGTGTTGGTAAACTTAGTCAGTAGCTCTACTGTTATAGGAAACGTATGTGTGGTAATCTTAGTCAGTAGCTATACTGTTAGAGTGAACGTATTTGTTAGTAAACTTAGTCAGTACCTCTACTGTTAGGGGGGACGTATGTGTTGGTAAACTTCGTCAGTAGGTCTACTGTTATAGGAAACGTATGTGTTGGTAAACTTAGTCAGTAGCTCTACTGTTATAGGATACGTATGTGTTGGTAAACAGAGTCAGTAGCTCTACTGTTATAGGAGACGTATGTGTTGGTAAACTTAGTCAGTAGCTCTACTAGTAGATGGAACGTATGTGTTGGTAAACTTAGTCATTAGCTCTACTGTTATAGGAAACGTATGTGTTGGTAAACTTAGTCAGTAGCTCTACTAGTAGATGGAACGTATGTGTTGGTAAACCTAGTCAGTAGCTCTACTGTTATAGGAAACGTATGTGTTGGTAAACTTAGTCAGTAGCTCTACTGTTATAGGAAACGTATGTGTTGGTAAACTTAGTCAGTAGCTCTACTGTTATAGGAAACGTATGTGTTGGTAAACTTAGTCAGTAGCTCTACTAGTAGATGGAACGTATGTGTTGGTAAACTTAGTCAGTACCTCTACTGTTAGGGGGGACGTATGTGTTGGTAAACTTCGTCAGTAGGTCTACTGTTATAGGAAACTTATGTTTTGCTAAACTTAGTCGATAGCACAACTGATATATGTAACACATTTTTTGGTGAACTTGGTGGGCATAACTACCAGCAGATGGAACGTATTTGTTGGTAAACTTGTCAGTAGCACTGTTAGTAGATGGATCGTATATGTCAATAAACTTAGTCAGTTGCACGTATGGTGTTTTCTTATAGTACTACACACACGATGACTTTACAAAATAAAATTAGGTATCTAATCAATAATTGTACGTAAAATATCGGAGTCATGAAACACATTGAGGCCAGGTTTGTCAACAGCTGTCAGGTTACAGAAGTATTCAGCGTAGCGGTTTAAAACGAAATTATATTTTCTAATATATAATAGATTGTACTTAAATAAAATACCTGGGTTTTATTATATTTTATTAAAATTGTGCTTCTAAATACAATCGGATTTTTTACCACAGGCTAATACTTTAATTTGAAAGATAAATATTTGTTAGGAATTCGTTGAATCCAAATTGATGCAAACGTTTCTTAAATTTTGATGGAATTCAGAGGACTCAAATTCCAGTCCGTAAACTTGAGTAGTTAACCAAAAGTTCCCTATTTTTTCTAAAATTTCTGAGATATATCTTTTATCGTTGCATAACACAGTAAAAGCTGAAAATTGAACCCTTTTAGTAGACACTGTGTTTTTCCTTTTTTTTTATATTTGTTATTGTTTAATATTTTAATTTATTTCAAGCAAGCATAAATAATCTCATTAACCTGTTTTATTTATTTCGGAAATAGTTTTATTTAAAAGTAAACGTTTTATTTGGTTGTTAGAAAATAATAGGTCAAAATTTAATTGGTGTGTGGAGCAAGAGGATAAAATTCAACGCCTCTTAATGTTGTCTTTGGATTAAAATATATCAAAATTGTAATTCTATAAGCAAAATAACAATAAATGACTTTAATAACTAGAGAGTGTAGTTCTATTAGGAAAATACGACTATATACAACATTATTTTACACCCATACACTTTTCTGATAACATATTATTCTAATTTCTTCTATTTTATATTTATAGTATGATTTTAATGAAATATTAAGATCTTCATTTTTTTGATTTGCTACTGAACCTTCTGGAAACTAATATTTATAATGTATAATTTTATTCTTGTTTGCTTACACATAAAAATTAATATTTTTTATTTAAAGTGTCCACTATAATGCATTTAATTAGTCAGGGAACATTGTCAATGCTAAAACACTTGGCAATAAATTAAGAAAAGTATATTTCCTTCATACCGCGATAAAGCCATGAAACTGTTTGCAACCATTTAGAATGGGGTCTATACATAAATTCATTTATCAATATGTATATGCTAGCTCCCCTCTGTACAGTAGCGGTTGGAGAGAGATTGCCTGACCATCGGTAATTGATTGAAATGCTTAATGTCGGATGTGGGAGCTAAGTTAGACAGAGATTAACAAAGCTGATTTATAAAAAGAAAAAGCGGAAATGTGTCAAAATTCTAGAAAATTCAACCAAACGATTTTATGATCAATCCGTTTGTGAAACAGTCCACAAAACGTTATGTTAGTAGAAATGTTGGTTATTGAAGCTCTTTCTGCTACTGAATACACTTTTTATAAATATGCCTCCCGAATTTCAAGTTATTAAAAAAGTTAATTAATAAATAAAAATATTGATAATGTTGTTCCTTTAAGTATTGTTTATTCACTAAATTAATTAAGTAACCGAGATTAGATTTATTACCAAGTAATGAATTAATCAAAGTGCATTAATCTATCTATTAACAACATTCATATAAGGTACAGTATTTAATTACTTTATATCATTCTGATAGCTGCCACCTGTACCGAGAAATGGCGTTTTAAGAAGTGTGATCATACAAAGGACATTGCAGCTGTAAGTTCACTTATGAATTTTACCCAAGTTTTGATTATCATATAAATCAAATTATATAAATCTCGACCATATACCATCTGCGTTCAGGTACGACCATTTGTAGATATCAGAAACTAGAGAGCTCACAGTTTAGGAATTTCTTAAATTTTGTTGTGCTATGTAGAAGGTAAAAATGGTACCAATCATTTCAGATGGGTGTCATAAAAAGCTTTTAAAGATTTATCAAATCTTGAAATGGCCATTTATAGTGGCACCTGAAAAAACACACAAATCTCCTATGAGTACACACGAAACTACTAGAAATACTTCACGTCAAACTTAACTTGCCCTACGAGTACACACGAGACTAGATGGAATACGTACACGTCCAATATACATTTTCCTCAAAGTTACACTTAAGACTTGAAGGAACAATTACACGTCAAACACACGTGTTATATGCAATATTAACTGCAGGTGGCTACTTAGATGATGATTTACTAAAGTCATCTGTATAAAATGGAAAGGCATTAAGTTGTGAAAGTGAGATAGAGAACATGTGGATCAGATGTATAAGCTGCCAAGATAACCCACTTATTACCAATGGAGAGCTGCCATCTGAGGTGTGGCATAGCTGTCTGGATCAGCGCATTTGCAGCAAACCTAGCATTAGCATTTAACCCGACCGTCCTCCCATACACGTACAGCGGTATTGACCCACCCGCCCACCCATACACGTACAGCGGAATTGACCCACCCGCTCACCCATGCACGTACAGTGGTATTGACCCGCCGACCCACCGATACACGTACAGTGGTATTGACCCACTTACCCACCCATACACATACAGTGGTATTGACCCACCCACCCACCAGTACACGTACAGTGGTATTGACCCACCGACCCACCCATACACGTACAGTGGTATTGACCCACCCACCTACCAATACACGTACAGTGGTATTGACCCACCCACCCACCCATACACGTACAGTGGTATTGACACACACTTCACCCTACGATTACACATGGGACCATATGGAATACTTACACTTTACTCATACATTTTCCTTAAGAATACACTCAGACTTGAAGGAATACACTTACATGTCAAACATACATTTAGCCTAAGAGAAATGAAATGGAATGGAATGGAATGAAATGGCATTCATTCATTTTTAAAGGCAAGGCTAGGACTAGATAGTCCTCTCTACCACCTAACCTTATTAAATTAACAAAATTAATCATATTAATAACACAAAACATTACTATTAATACAATATAAACCAATTGCAACACATCAATAATCAACAATATAAAACAAAACTCAACATATCAAACGTAAAAAATAACTTTAAAATCATAACTAACAAATGAATATCTACACAAAATAATACAATTCTTCAAAAACACAATTATCCATCACTTATACATTCCACCCGCAAACCATGACCACCAAACGCACCCGCCCGCTCCGTCTGCAGGTCCCGCAAAAATAGGTCCTTTAGCTCCGCCCCGAAGCGAGGGCCCTCGCATATAAAATTTTGATATTGTCAGGAAGCATATTTCATAATCGGCACCCGGATACAGTAAAATAGTTGTAAACTCAGTATATTTTTAATATCTATTGTACAGGGCAGTACGATGAATTGGGACTGATAGTAAAAAGGCTCCCTGACAGTGTCTTAATTCTTATTTCAGAAATGAACTTGAAACACTTGAAACGGATAGATAGCTTTGAGTTCTGTCATTAGAAACTTGATGAAGAAGAGTAAGTACGTGATAGTCTCAGAGCTGTTTCAACTTCAAAACAGATATTTGGCAAAAAATTGTGTAACATGATTCTCACGACGTAGGTTAAAAATAAATGTAATGCAGTAGTTTTGTGCCATTTGAAGTTTGTTCGAAAGCTTAACAGTCATATCATCGATAACGGTGTCACAGTAGTTAAAATGTGGCAAAATAAGAGTTTTAACTAACATCAGTTTTACATTGAATGGGAAACAGGAAGCACACCGCTTCAAACTGTAAACACTTTGCCACATGCCACAGTAACTTGGTCAGTCCAACTTAATGTTCTGTTCATAGTAAGATCAAGATTCTTAACTTTGTCACAATAGTTTAATGTCAAGCTGTTAACACTTATTTTCGGTTCGAAGATTTGAGTTACGAACCTGTTGTTGTGTTTGATTACGAAGTTTTTTATAGACTGCCCAGTCTACCGCAGATGGCCTTGTGGAATGATGCATCACGTAGTTTTTGCAATCTACGAATGCAATCATTGATCCATGGAGCAGGAGGCCTTTTAGTTAAGAGGGGCATGTTCCTCAAGAAGAGTATTTAAATGAACATTTAAAAGATTAGCCATTTCATTGACTTCGGTAAGCTGAAGGACTTCATGCCAAGGTCGAGGAAACGCATATCAGAAGTGTCTCCTTATTAATTCTCTTCATATCCCTATACTGGATGAAACGTGTTTATCTTTTGGTGGATGTAATTTATAAACACAGAAAAGGAGATCATGTTTGGAATGTCCAGGGTCCGGGACCTGGTCATAGTATGGAACAAAATCTGGGTCACTAACAGCCATGACGTCAAGCCATGTATCAGCAGTGCTAGTTAAGTTAAATGATTGGAACATAGTAGTAGATTTGATTTGATCAGAAGAAGAAGGTCCCAGTCGGTCAGTATTGAAGTCACCCATAACAATGACATGACTGTAGCCAACCATTGTGTGGTTGGATATCTAGCAGTGCGTGTTCATATTCTACCAGATATCCAAGATTAGGTGCCCTGTAACATACACTGAGAAGAACATGAATTGTATTAACACAAATGTTGAGAAACAAGTACTCAGGATGGTTAGGGCGAGAAGTGTCAGAGCAGTGAATAACAGAAGTAGAAATATGAGATATAATAAAAGCTGCAACATCTCCCCCAACCTTATGAAGTCTATCATTTCTAAACAGATTATAGCCTTGTAATTCCACAGCCTTGTCATGAATATAAGGTTTTAGACCTATTTCACAAATTAAAATAATATCAAAAGAATCAGTTAACAAAATTACTCTAAATTCATCATTGTGACAAGGTAGAAATTGAGCATTGACATGAGCAATCTTAAGTAAGTTGCGATAAGGAGATAACCTCTGTCTGATAAGCTGTGGAAGGGAAGGGTCGTCCCCGCCCAGGGCGGTATGGTTAGGCCCCATCACAACAGAGTGCTACGGGAAACTGCAGACAGCAACAAACAAGCGACTTCAGCGGCCATGACAGCGTGCGAACCATACATACTTCAATCATACTAACAACGTAAAATAATAAACAACTTTCCTAACACAAATATTGAACTTAATATTAATCTCTTAAAACTTTAAGAAACATTTGAAAGTAAACATTGGCTTCAAATTAAATAAAAGGAATACTTAAAATACTGAAGTGGTAAATAAAGTTGTTAAAAATTATAACCGTGACTAAAACCAATCAAAATAATAAACATTACATAAATAACAAATTAAACAGTTTTCTCTTCTATTAAAACATCAAAGTCCATTTATGTTTAATCAATACTGCATCATTAAATAAAGTTAATACTGGAACTGAAATTTTACTTTTTTGACATAGCCTATTATAAAAGAGTTTAATATAAGAAGTCCTAATGATAAATCAGTTAAAACAATGAAGAAGGGCAACAACAGTGGTAGCTAAAAATTGGAACTAAAGTAGCACAAAAAAAAATATATATATATATGACGTATCAAGAAAAAAATGGTAATATTAACAACTGAGAATTTTACTTCTTACAATATACATTGTATATTAAAAAATAACTGATTAAAACACTGAAAATTGAATTGAACATTATGAATTATTAATATAAAGCAAATAAACAATATAAATTAGTTAATAGTTGAATGGTCAAACGGTAAAATATTTGAAATTAAGTTGTGGAGTTAAAATTACCATAGAAAGATACACTGCCATTGTAAATGTAATGAAAAACATTCTTGAAAATATGCATAAATCTTATAATGAACAAGAACAAAACAAATTATTTAATAATAAATTAAAATCTATCTTTAGGTGTTATAAGAATAAAAAAGAGAAGGGAAAATACTAAATACAAATAAATAATTATTCAACATTACAAAAACTAGGTGTAAAGAAAGTTCGACTCACTGAGGAAGGTCGGATAGCTTTGTCGCCACTCCACGCCAAACGTTACCATTCAGCCAGACGATCTGCACATCCGTAGTCTACGTCTTTCCTCTGCCAAACTTCTCCATGGCCCTTCAGAGTAGGTCGTGACGCGCAGATGTCAGGTCCTCCCTGATACTTTAAACTTCTTTTTGACTGAGAAGACTCGCCGCCGCTCCCTGTAGCTCGTAAATCGAACTATTATGGGTCGGTGACGCTCCTTTCCGTCTTGCTGCGGGTCAAGTCTGCGGCCAACGCGGTGCGAACGGTCTATTGACTGCACGTCCACATCCACGCCCAGCTTCTCGCTGAAGAGCCGAACCACCTGAGCGTCTGTTTCTTCACCTTCCGATTCCGGAACCCCAAACACCCTTAAATTATTCCGGCGTTGGTATTGTTCTAGATCATCCTGGCGCACTTTCATTTTTTCCACTAGGTCAAGCTTCTCTTGAAGGGCTTTCACCTGTGCTTTTACGGTGACTAACTGGTCCATGTGAACCTTTAAGGTCCTTGCCACAGCATCCTCAAATATTTTTTCGATGCGTCCAGTCACTTGGTCAAACAGTCTGTCAAATATGTCATCTTTAGCCAACTGTTTACCAACACAGGCTTCGACGACGGCTTCCATATCAGAGGTCTTATCGATGGGGACAAGGTTCACAGATAACGACGTCTCGTCCCTCCGCTGAGCTCCCGTCTTATCTGATTTCGATCCCTTTGCCGACCTAGTCTTTACTGGCGATCTGAACATAATAAATTAGTTAACACTTGCACTAATAAAAAAAACAAAGACGAGATGTTTAAATCTGATTAACCAAAAAAAAAAAAACGCACACTTATAACTAAAATGCTCTCAAAATAGCTAAAAATTTACGACAAATTAATGAAATATTCACAGGAACCAACAACAAGCTTGCGTTCACTCCGACATTCAAGAGTACACACGAGACTAGATGGTATACTTACACGTCCATTATACATTTGCCGTAAGAATACACTCAGACTTGAAGGAGTACAAATACACGTCAAACATACACTTGCCCTACGAGTAGACACGAGTCTAGGTGGAACCCACCCGCCCGCCCATACACGTTCAGTGGTATTGACCCCCACCCACTCGCTCATACACGTACAATGGTATTAACCCACCCGCCCGCCCATACACGTTCAGTGGTATCGTCCCGCCCACTCGCTCATACACGTACAATGGTATTAACCCACCCGCCCGCCCATACACGTTCAGTGGTATTGACCCACCCGCCCGCCCATACACGTACAATGGTATTAACCCACCCGCCCGCCCATACACGTTCAGTGGTATTGACCCACCCGCCCGCCCATACACGTACAATGGTATTGACCCACCCGCCCGCCCATACACGTTCAGTGGTATTGACCCACCGGCCCGCCCATACACGTACAATGCTATTAACCCACCCGCCCGCCCATACACGTTCAGTGGTATTGACCCACCCGCCCGCCCATACACGTACAATGGTATTAACCCACCCGCCCGCCCATACACGTTCAGTGGTATTTCCCCACCCGCCCGCCCATACACGTTCAGTGGTATTGACCCACCCACCCACCTATACACGTACAGTGGTATTGACCCACCCACCCACCTATACACGTACAATGGTATTAACCCACCCATACACGTATAGTGGTATTGACCCACCCATCCACCCATACACGTACATTAGTATTGACTCACTCACCCGTCCATACACGTACAGTGGTATTGACCCACCCACCCACCTATACACGTACAGTGGTATTGACCCACCCACCCACCTATACACGTACAGTGGTATTGACCCACCCGCCTACCCATACACGTACAGTGGTATTGACCCACCCGCTCACCCATACACGTAGAGTAGTTTTGTTTTTCGACATTGCAAAAAATTATTAGCATTTTAACTTATATAGTTAATCTGAGTTTTGCAACAGGCGTTTTCCCAGAAAAATGAAAGAAGCAGTTGTATACCTATTCTGTTACAACTGGCCTAAACTGGAAGATTTATCAGTAATCCACCTGCCCACCCATACACGAACAATGGTATTAACCCATCCGCCCACCCATACACGTACGGTGGTATTCATCCACCCCCCCGCCCATACACTTACAAGTGATATTCACCCACCCACCCACCCATACACGTACAGTAGTATTCACCCATCCGCCCGTCCATACACGTACAGTGCTATTCACACACCCGCCACCCCAAATACGTACAGTGGTATTCAGTGGCACTGTAGAATACTACAGAATGCTGCAATAGTAGAATTCTGTAAATCTTTTTTATTTTTAGTTTCTCATGCATATAATTTAGAAACATAAATAAATCAGTGGTTAAACTAAATCTTTATGGTGGTGTGTGATTAAAATTGGCTGTGATATTAAAAGATATTTTATTTAAATTTTGATTACTAAATCAAACACTAATGATACAATATTGTTAGTAACGATGATTCGACGCAAACGAGCAGACCAGCTGTTGGTCAAGTGGTTGAAAGGCTTTTATTCCTAATTTCCCAATAAATTCAATCTGTATCACTGTACACCGTGGCGTCGCACAATGCCTGCGACGGCCTATTACCTGTGACTTTATTGTTTAAAAGGGCAAACTGTGGCCTTCATTTAACTTGACCTTATAGTATATATATATATTCTGAAAACAAACAATGTATTCAGAAAAATGCTAAAAAAAATAACTATCTTAATGATGCTGTACATAAAAACTGTGTGTAATTAAAATAATTATTTACTAAAATTATTTGTTAAATATAGCTTTATAACTACTTTAAAAAACAAAATCTAACTAGTAAAGAATATCCATTTTAATTGTGATATTCTTATCAGTTCGTCTTTCACAGTTCGTGGTGAGTTCGTCTCGTGAGTGTAGTGGTGGTGCGAGGAACCCGGTAAACACTCCTGGTTTGATAAGTTGAATATTTTTTCTATTTTATAACCTGCTTTGGGTTTTGTTGAACATTTTATTTCATATCGTGTTTTTTTAAATATTTCGTATGATTGTGTTATATGTTTTAAAGAACATTTGAATTTCTTAACAGTAAAACGTAGTGTTTAAGCATATAGTTGTTTCGTGTTTTCTCGAATTTTCTTAAATTAGTATACGTTAAGAAAATAATTAAAAACTTGTTTTAAATGTAGGCTAAGTTAGTAAGTACACCTGAAGACGACAGGAGTTTGGCATGCATGTCGAAACGTTGTGTTTGTGTCCTTAAACACTTGAAGCATTGGAAATCTCTAAGTATTGTCTACCAATAATGATATATTTATATTTAGTAAAGATGTAATATTTAATTACAAATTATCCTAGTATTTTTATTGATAACGATTTATACATATCATTTTTGTATTATTAGGATAATTAGATATAAAATATGAAAGTGCTTATTATATATTTTATGGATAATAAAACACTTGATACTAATTTATATCCTATTTATATTTTTCAGAAGTTGGCTTAAGTAAGCTACAAAGCTATTAACGGTCTAAAATGTTTATTTTCACAAAAATTAATACTCAGTTGACTGTCGTTTTTATCGATCCACTAAAGTGTTGAAATGTAGACGTTAGTAATCTCGGTTATACCCCTTTGTAGTACCGATACATGACTAACTACTTGGAACATGTTGAAATGTAGACGTTAGTAATCTCGGTTATACCCCTTTGTAGTACCGATACATGACTAAATACTTGGAACATGTTGAAATGTAGATGTTAGTAATCTCGGTTATACCCCTTTATAGTACCGATACAGGACAAACTACTTGGAACATGTTGAAATGTAGATGTTAGTAATCTCGGTTATACCCCTTTGTAGTACCGATACATGACTAACTACTTGGAACATGTTAAAATGTAGATGTTAGTAATCTCGGTTATACCCCTTTATAGTACCGATACAGGACAAACTACTTGGAACGTGTTGAAATGTAGACGTTAGTAATCTCGGTTATACCCCTTTGTAGTACCGATACATGACTAACTACTTGGAACATGTTGAAATGTAGATGTTAGTAATCTCGGTTATACCCCTTTATAGTACCGATACAGGACAAACTACTTGGAACGTGTTGAAATGTAGATGTTAATAATCTCGGTTATACCCCTTTGTAGTACCGATACAGGACTAACTACTTGGAACATGTTGAAATGTAGACGTTAGTAATCTCGGTTATACCCCTTTGTAGTACCGATACATGACAAACTACTTGGAACATGTTGAAATGTAGATGTTAGTAATCTCGGTTATACCGCTTTGTAGTACCGATACAGGACAAACTACTTGGAACGTGTTGAAATGTAGATGTTAGTAATCTCGGTTATACCCCTTTGTAGTACCGATACAGGACAAACTACTTGGAACGTGTTGAAATGTAGATGTTAATAATCTCAGTTATACCCCTTTGTAGTAACGATACATGACTAACTACTTGGAACATGTTGAAATGTAGATGTTAGTAATCTCGGTTATACCGCTTTGTAGTACCGATACAGGACAAACTACTTGGAACGTGTTGAAATGTAGATGTTAATAATCTCGGTTATACCCCTTTGTAGTACCGATACATGACTAACTACTTGGAACATATTGAAATGTAGATGTTAGTAATCTCGGTTATACCCCTTTATAGTACCGATACAGGACTAACTACTTGGAACATGTTGAAATGTAGACGTTAGTAATCTCGGTTATACCCCTTTGTAGTACCGATACATGACTAACTACTTGGAACGTGTTGAAATGTAGATGTTAGTAATCTCGGTTATACCCCTTTGTAGTACCGATACATGACTAACTACTTGGAACATGTTGAAATGTAGATGTTAGTAATCTCGGTTATACCCCTTTATAGTACCGATACAGGACTAACTACTTGGAACATGTTGAAATGTAGACGTTAGTAATCTCGGTTATACCCCTTTGTAGTACCGATACATGACTAACTACTTGGAACATGTTGAAATGTAGACGTTAGTCATCTCGGTTATACCCCTTTATAGTACCGATACAGGACTAACTACTTGGAACATGTTGAAATGTAGATGTTAGTAATCTCGGTTATACCCCTTTGTAGTACCGATACAGGACAAACTGCTTGGAACGTGTTGAAATGTAGATGTTAATAATTTTGGTTATACCCCTTTGTAGTACCGATACAGGACTAACTACTTGGGACATGTTGAAATGTAGATGTTAGTAATCTCGGTTATACCCCTTTGTAGTACCGAAACAGGACAAACTGCTTGGAACGTGTTGAAATGTAGATGTTAATAATTTTGGTTATACCCCTTTGTAGTACCGATACAGGACAAACTACTTGGAACATGTTGAAATGTAGATGTTAGTAATCTCGGTTATACCCCTTTATAGTACCGATACAGGACAAACTACTTGGAACATGTTGAAATGTAGATGTTAGTAATCTCGGTTATACCCCTTTGTAGTACCGATACATGACTAACTACTTGGAACATGTTGAAATGTAGATGTTAGTAATCTCGGTTATACCCCTTTGTAGTACCGATACAGGACAAACTACTTGGAACATGTTGAAATGTAGATGTTAGTAATCTCGGTTATACCCCTTTGTAGTACCGATACATGACTAACTACTTGGAACATGTTGAAATGTAGATGTTAGTAATCTCGGTTATACCCCTTTATAGTACCGATACGGGACAAACTACTTGGAACGTGTTGAAATGTAGATGTTAGTAATCTCGGTTATACCCCTTTGTAGTACCGATACATGACTAACTACTTGGAACATGTTGAAATGTAGACGTTAGTAATCTCGGTTTACCCCTTTGTAGTACCGATACATGACTAAATACTTGGAACATGTTGAAATGTAGACGTTAGTAATCTCGGTTATACCCCTTTATAGTACCGATACAGGACAAACTACTTGGAACGTGTTGAAATGTAGACGTTAGTAATCTCGGTTATACCCCTTTGTAGTACCGATACATGACTAACTACTTGGAACATGTTGAAATATAGATGTTAATAATCTCGGTTATACCCCTTTGTAGTACCGATACAGGACTAACTACTTGGAACATGTTGAAATGTAGACGTTAATAATCTCGGTTATACCCCTTTGTAGTACCGATACATGACTAACTACTTGGAACATGTTGAAATGTAGACGTTAGTAATCTCGGTTATACCCCTTTGTAGTACCGATACATGACTAAGTTAGTAATCTCGGTTATACCCCTTTATAGTACCGATACAGGACAAACTACTTGGAACGTGTTGAAATGTAGATGTTAGTAATCTCGGTTATACCCCTTTGTAGTACCGATACAGGACAAACTACTTGGAACATGTTGAAATGTAGATGTTAGTAATCTCGGTTATACCCCTTTGTAGTACCGATACATGACTAACTACTTGGAACATGTTGAAATGTAGATGTTAGTAATCTCGGTTATACCCCTTTGTAGTACCGATACAGGACAAACTACTTGGAACTTGTTGAAATGTAGACGTTAGTAATCTCGGTTATACCCCTTTGTAGTACCGATACAGGACAAACTACTTGGAACGTGTTGAAATGTAGATGTTAGTAATCTCGGTTATACCCCTTTGTAGTACCGATACAGGACAAACTACTTGGAACGTGTTGAAATGTAGACGTTAGTAATCTCGGTTATACCCCTTTGTAGTACCGATACAGGACAAACTACTTGGAACGTGTTGAAATGTAGATGTTAGTAATCTCGGTTATACCCCTTTGTAGTACCGATGCAGGACAAACTACTTGGAACGTGTTGAAATGTAGATGTTAGTAATCTCGGTTATACCCCTTTGTAGTACCGATGCAGGACAAACTACTTGGAACGTGTTGAAATGTACATGTTTGTAATCTCGGTTATACCCCTTTGTAGTACCGATGCAGGACAAACTACTTGGAACGTGTTGAAATATAGATGTTTGTAATCTCGGTTATACCCCTTTGTAGTACCGATGCAGGACAAACTACTTGGAAATATATTTTTATCGTTCATACAACATCTTACAAGAAACAATCTACTAAGTTTCATTACAATCCTTAATGTTATTCCAAGGAATTTAGAATGCGTGAGAAAACGTGTTTTTTCGGGAGTATCCACGATCCGTGCTGATTTTGTCAAAACTCTTTCTTAGCAAGCACCTAAGACCCAAGAAGAAGGTATGTTCTAAATTTCATTTAACCCGTTTTGTGGGTGTTGAGAGTTCGTGATGAGTGAGTGAGTAAGTGAGTCAGCTGGTGGTATTTGAGCGTTTTATATGTATAAATTTTGGCATTTTCAGGAAGATCGGCTTTAGATATATCCAATGAAGCAGTTGCTTTTTATCGCAAATTAACTATTACCGTGTTGTTTATAGGTTTTATATGTTGCTTTATATTCATATTAATTCTTTTCATTTGTATGTTTATATTATCATAAATAATGTTCTATATATTACTCTTATATATTCTTATTGTTCTTGTTACTTATTACTAATTATTTTTAAATTATACTTGTCCATTTTATTAGATTGCAAGTAAGTATGTTAGCTGTTTATAATATATTAATTATTATTATTGATCTTCAATGAAAACTATTTTCGATTCATAGTAATCTTTCGTCTTTATATTGATAGTATAGGCATTATGGAGTGTCATTTTTTGTATATAACTGATTGCATAATCAGTATAAAAACTTTATACTGTGAACGTATGTTTCACTTCTAGTTATTGAAAACTGTGTTGGTTTTCTTATTCACACATTTTAAATAGTTATTCACTTTCAACAAAGAAGGGCAAATTTGTTAAGTGATTTGTTTCTTCCAGGAAAATTAGCATTAACTTGTTTATAATTCCCAAACAATCACAAAAAAGGTCATAATTGTGAATTAAATATACGTGATAAAAAACAAATTTACTATCACAGTTGAAAGTAGAGTTTAAACTTAAAAAATTGCATTAAAATACAAGAATTAAAACTGGATACACATTTAAACAACGCAAATAACTAAAGAAACAGTAGTTATTTGGATATGTTAAATTCAAATCCAATATTTCAAAAATAGTTTTTTTATTTTCTTGATATTTACAATTGAATTCAAGCTATCAATTAATCTTTTTAGCAGGACAGAAGATATCGTATAAATTAAATTACAAACCTATAGAAATTATCAGTATGAAATTTAAACAGTTACAACAATAATAACTTATTGATATATATTCAATAAATCAAATAATCTAACAGATCAGAAAATTAGCATTATTAATAAATAAAGGGAATCAAAAGGAAATTATAGTTAGTTTAATAACTTAATTAAAAAACACAATTAATCAGTTAGAGGTAGAAAAACGTTTGTTTTAGAATTTTAAATACGTTTACTTTTAAATTTAATATAAATATCGATTTTTAAATTTTCTGGGTATTTTGGAATTATTTACCCTATTTAGCCTTCCTTCTGCACCACGAATTTTACGTTTGAGTTTCAACAGTATAAACATACTCTGTGGAATATAGGTAATAATAGTATCGGTTTTGGTACAGGTAAGAAAAATTAGGAAAATTGGGAAATTGAAATACCTGTACCAAATAAGTGTTTGTCATGAACTGTACATAAAGTTACTGAGAGCTATGCATGTTGTAGCCCCTTCAGCTGTTTAGTCTTCCTGCTTGATGAACTTTAGGTGGGAGATAGGAATTATGATTAGAAGGTTATGGTTGTAGGGTATGTAATACGGAAGTTGAACTTATGAAATTTTTTTTTTTTTTTTGAAGGAGAGGCCGATCTCCTTCTTAACCTTACTCTGCCCATTCCTCATAGACTATTGATATGTGCGGGAAACTTATTCAGACAGAGTAAGGGGGTGAACCAGTACAGTAGAATGTGAATATTACTGATAAATCTTCCAGTCTAGTCCGTATTCGAACCAGCGCTATATCTAACCCAAGTTCAAAGTCCTGACGCCTTAGACCTCTTGGCCACCGGCTCGCCCATATACAGGGTGATTCATGACGTTCTTTCCCCACAGTACATTCTACTACCAAAAATAAAGAAAAAATGTTAAATAAAAAATAGGTCTGAAAACGCTTCGTTAGTGAATTACAGCCAGTAAAACATTTCGGTAAGAATCATGGATAAAGAGTGAAATAACATAGTACACAACTCATGTACATATAAATAAGAACGGAAATATCATTATTTCTAATGTAATTTGACATGAGAAAACTACATAAATAGGTTTAAGAACTATATCTTTAGTAGTTTGGAAGTAATTTGAAATGAAATGCATGAAATTTGGGCAAGAAACTCCGTTTTTTTACGTTTAGTGTGCAATAACTTTGTTAAAAGGGTAATAAAGGCATAAAAAAATCTGTACATAATTTGTAGAGAATTTGATTTTGAGAAGATTGATTTAAGCTACGTAAAAACAACACATAAATAAGTAACCAAATTTATTTAACGGTAAAATCTTTGGTTTTTTTCTAACTTTTCACACATTTTTATAAGAAATGTAAAAAATTAGGCCATCATTATTGATGAATTTTAAAGCACGTTTGTGCACTACATTGCTTGTGTCGCTTTCCTTAATATACCTCTTTATCTGTGTAAGCGAACCCATAATATGGGCAATTCATTCTTCCAGAGAGTTAACATTTGTCTTTTATTCGCCCCAGACACAATAATTCAATGAGATAGCCGGTCGATATTGGTGGTCAAGATTACAGCCCTCCACGATCAAAACATTTTTTAATGAATTTATTTTGTGTTAGCGGTAAGGGCTCGAGAAAAGTGGTGTGGTGCTCCATCATGCAGGAAGTACAAGTTTCGTCTAATGTGCAAAACAACATCTTCAAACAGCAGCCGCAACTCTTCTTGGAGAAATTGCAAATAAAATTCAGCATTTAGGCGGCCAGGTAATATTAACGGACCAATTAGCTGATTGTGTAAAACCCTACATCAAATATTGGCACTTAATCGGTGTTGAAATGTCTGATCGACTACCTCATGAGGATTTTGTTCTGCCCATAAATACTCATTAAGCAAGTCTTTGACACCATCTCTAGTAAATTGGCTTCATCCGTAAATAATATACGCTTGTAGAGTTGTTGATTAGTATTTGAAAATTACCAAACTCCAAACGAAGTGGACCTCTCTGGTTCAAGATGTTGGAACTTTTTTTATGGAATGGGTAGAATTCATTTCAATTTTTAAGTGACCTCCACACTAATGGTTGCGAAACCCCTACACGTATCTTATGACGTCATGTATTGATCTAGCATTTTGCAGCTTGCCATTACTACCAAAACACAAGTCAGACATGTCAATTAGAAAAGCATTGTTGATCAGCTGTTGTTTGGTGTTGCCAACGTAAGAAGTAAAAATAGCATTATGATATTATTATATCATAATGCTATTATGTTGCAAAATAGCATTATGTTGCACAGTATAGAAAAATAAATTATTTATTTGTTAAAATATTATTTATTTCTTTATACTATTTTTACTTTAATTATAATTAATAATAGAAAATATAATTTATTTATTGGACACAAATATTACTATTTGATTACCTTCATCTAATTTTTTCCCTGCAATTACTTATATATTATACTAAATAAAGTTAAACCTTTGAACTTATTTATATGTTGGTTTTTACTTAGCTTACATCAATCCTCTCAGAATCAAACTCTCTACTAATTATGTAAGAAATTTGTATCACTTTATTACTCTTTCAACAAAGTTATTGTACACTAAACATAAAAAACAGAGTTTATTGTCCAAATTTCTTGCATTTAACTCTAAATTACTTAAAAACTACTAAAGATACAGTTCTGAAACCTATTTGTTTAGAGTTCTCATGTCAAATTATATAAGAAATCTTGATAATTCCGTTCTTATTTATCTTTACATGAATTGTGTACAGTGTTATTTCACTCTTTATCCATGATTCTTACCGAAATGTTTGACTAACGAAGAGTTTTCATACCTATGTTTGTATAACATTTTCTCTTTATTTTTATAGTAGAATGTGCTGTTGACGTGGGGGAGAACGTCACGAATCACCCTGTATATTGATATTGAGGTAGTAATGATGGAATTGAAATAAAATTACATACTCAATTGTCTAAGGTATATCATTAATTGAAATACATTTTATTAAATAATTACTTAAACTGTAGTAAATCAATAACAAACAAAAAAATTATTACAATAAATATTCAACAAAAAGATCAGATAATCAACAAATAAATTATAAAAAAATATAACAACAATTAATTCAGCAAATAATAACATATCTGAAATAATTAACTAGTGTAATTCGACTCAACAACTTGGCTATATTATTTATCACAGAAATGCTGAAATAATTGTGGTGAGGATTCAATACACGAGAGACGTCTTTGAAATCAGGATAGTTTCGTATGGAAGCAACTCTGACTGGAAGCACTATTTCCATAGACAGGTCCAGTTTTGTTTTGTAAACTCGTCGAGCCAATATAACGGCGACACAAGAGTTGTAGGTCACACCTGCTGGCCACACTGTGACGCCGCTTCTCTTCTCCGTCTGTATGTACTTGCCGTAAGCAATGTAAACAATAAATATCAAAACCAACGCTACTATCTAATTGAGAAAACATTACATGATTTAAGTACATTATATTCATTATACAGGATAGAAAAAATATGGAACGCTTTCACAACTTTTAAATGACTTCATTTGTATATGTGAAATCTTGTACATGATCATGGTTACAAAGAAAATACTTTTTGACACCATTAGCGATATATCATCTTTTCATAGGGACGGCCCACGAGGAGTTGAACGAGAATCTTCTATGTAAGCCTAGGTCGGTTTGGTATCAAATGAAAAGTCTATTCAAGAGAAATTAATTGCCGCAAACCGGATTTCGAAAGGTTTATCCTTTCCTTAATAGCGGTAATTTGAAATTCAAAGTAACTAATTTGAACAAATTATTTGTCCACTAAAGTCTTTAACAGTTTCAAGTAATTTATTCTGACCAAAAATTATACTTTATGGAATAGAATTATTAAAATAATAAATTATCAAATTATCTATGGAAAAAATGACATTGTTGTGAAAGCGTTTCCACATTTTCTATCAACCCTGTATACATATGTTAACACACATGTTCTAAAAAAGGTGAGTAGCAGTATTTTTATTTACTTCCGTATTCAAAAATATAACTAAAAAGATAACTGTTCACTAATGCTTCACCCATTTAAGGGAAAAACCATTCTATACGTTACAGTTAATTAATTACTGAATTACCTAGTTGTTATTTATTTATTATTATTAGTAGCAAATTACTTTAACACTTGTTAACATGTATACATATTATGTGATAGTATTAACTCAAGACAAAAAGAAATGAGTAAATACTTATTAAAAACCTTATTGAGAAAATATGAGGATACAAATTTGATTTTGTCTTTGAAAGATATTAAAATAATTATGAGTTTAAAATAATTGGGATGTATTGTAGTGATAAAGTATTTATATTGTATGGTATTGGTAAGTTGTGAAATGCATTCCTACCTCGTGTCGACCAACTTGGAGCACACACCGCTACTGTTTCCTAGTATTAATAGTACGATAGTGAAGCATGCTTCCATAAGCGTTGTACTCATGAGTCATGTGAAATGGACAGTAGTTGTGGAATCGCTGAAACATACGTTCAGGTTTAAAAGTGACTTTTATAGTAATTTAAATCTCATAAAAGAACCAGTGTAGTGAATTAAAAGTACTATTCACTAACTACTGAATTTAATTTTTAGAGAAAAAAATCTACATAAACATAGTCTTAAATAAACTATAAATTAATATAATAATATAAAATAACAAAAAAGGGAAGTTCACGCTTTATAACTTGTTCTGTACAAAGTATTCATTATACACAAAAGGATGTTTACATACTTTAACGTGTTGGTTTTGTAAATTACATAGGCGTGTGTAACTCAGTCACACAGCGGTCAACTTTATGAATTAGCTATGTCGAGGCATTATTATGTGCGCGCGCATGTTGTTATTTTTAGGAAAATGATCAGACGTCAGTCAAATTCAATTTATCATTGAATCTTAGTCATGAATCCCGTGATAAAACAGTTAAATAGGGGTTTTTCAGGCAATTATTGTGTAAACAATAATATTGCGTTTCAACGTAGTCTCGTCAACTCGCCCGTTACCAAACAGAGATAGATAATTTACTATTTGATATTTTTAGTAAGTATATTTAGATTAAAGTAAATAATTTCATGCTAATATTAATAGGTGAAATTTTTTTTCAATGTATAAAAAATTATATTTATTTCCTTGAATATAAAAACTAAGAATAAAGCACAATACAATAACCTTATATATACTGAATTTCAGTTAGAGAGAAAAAATCATTATTTTTTTTATTAATAATTTAATCGAATAAAACTAATAATTAAGGTATACAACTAAGGAAAGATATATATAAAAGTATATATATATATACTAAGAAAATACACGTTCATAGATGGTAATGACGCCTGTGTGTAAGACCAAGTTGTTCAAGTCAACAAATTGAGGGATATTAATAAAAATAGCTGGAAAAGTAATTATAGAAATACTTGTTTTTAGATATATATAAAATGAAAATTAGTTTAATAATTATCATAAAATATTTGTTTTTGTCTATGTATTATCAAAGGTCGTAACTAAAAATAAAGCTGGGTTTCTACAAAAACAAGTCAAACTTCAGGGAATAAAAACATCACAATATAAGTACAAAATGTATGATGATCGATTTTAGTAAACCACGTGCGGTATGTCATCCTCAGACTAAAGGATTTCGCTAATTTGATTTGAGAGAAAAAATCTGTATGAAAAACAATCTTTTTCGTTGTTAAAAGTTATTTGTTGGCATTAATAGAAAATGATGTAATATTTCCAATGCTTCGAGTGTTTTAAGAAAAAATACACAACGTTTTGACAGGTGTAAAAAGTCCTCTCGTTTTCAGGTGTTACTTATTTGTTGTATTTGTTTTAAAAAACTTCACTCGGCAGTTGACATGGGCCTTCAGGCCTGTTCGTCAACTTTATTCAACGAGTGAAGTACCAGCCGTTGGCTCAGTGGGGATTCGAACACTTGCCCTCCGCAGTCCGAAGCCTTAGTAACTGAGCCACCACGGCACTTACTACCTTAGTCTACATTTACAATATCGTTTTCCTTAAACCCATAATAATTTAAGATAACTTTTAAAACTACATGCTTATAGACTACGCTTGACAGGTAAGAAAGTCAAGTGTTCTTAAAAACTATCACAAATAACACAATTATGATAAAATATAAAACACAATATGATATGCAAACTATTAAAATGTTCAACAATACACAGACCATATATTAAACTTATCTAAACAACGTTTGATTTTCCAACTCCTTCAGGGCGGGGAACTGGGTAGGATACCTCGAACCACTACACTCACCAGATGAACCTACCACGAACGTAAAAGATGAACTGAACCCCTAACAGTGATTAATGTACTAATTATGGGTTAAGGAAAGAAAACTAGTTGTAAATTTATACTATAAGCAACACCTGAAGACGACAACGGGAGTTTTTATACTTGTGTTTGTTTTCTTAAAACACTTGAAGCATTGGAAATATTGTTCTATCACTTTATGTTCGTAATTCCTACCAACCAAATAACGTGCTGAATAAAATAGGTACATTTATTAATATTATTAGTAGAAACTAATAAGTAGAGTATATACAACATTTTCTTTTTTCTTTATAATTTATAGTTAATAATTTATTTGCATATTTTACAATTATTGGTATTGTATTAAAAACAAATACACTTTTATTAGTGTTTAAAATGACTATGTTTTTAAATAATATTGTAATAATTACGCTAGAACTAACAAACCAGAGGTCCTCCTATGACCATCATAAGATGAAATATTATTTTTCAATGAAAGAGATAAGACGTTCTTTGAGGGCGACACATTGAGGACCAGGAGCCGAGTGGAGGGTGTGATTGGACAGGTGGAGTGGGTGGGTGATGAGGGATTTCCGGTCAGTTGACCACAACCAGCATCTTGAATGTTCAAAACTGATATCAATAAATCTCGTTTGAATCGATTGAGTGGAGTTCTGTTCTCTCTCTCTCTCTCTCTCTCTCTCTCTCTCTCTCTCTCTCTCTCTCTCTCTCTCTCTCTCTCTCTCTCTCTCTCTCTCTCTCTCTCTCTCTCTCTCTCTCTCTCTCTCTCTCTCTCTCTCTCTCTCTCTCTCTCTCTCTCTCTCTCTCTCTCTCTCTCTCTCTCTCTCTCTCTCTCTCTCTCTCTCTCTCTCTCTCTCTCTCTCTCTCTCTCTCTCTCTCTCTCTCTCTCTCTCTCTCTCTCTCTCTCTCTCTCTCTCTCTCTCTCTCTCTCTCTCTCTCTCTCTCTCTCTCTCTCTCTCTCTCTCTCTCTCTCTCTCTCTCTCTCTCTCTCTCTCTCTCTCTCTCTCTCTCTCTCTCTCTCTCTCTCTCTCTCTCTCTCTCTCTCTCTCTCTCTCTCTCTCTCTCTCTCTCTCTCTCTCTCTCTCTCTCTCTCTCTCTCTCTCTCTCTCTCTCTCTCTCTCTCTCTCTCTCTCTCTCTCTCTCTCTCTCTCTCTCTCTCTCTCTCTCTCTCTCTCTCTCTCTCTCTCTCTCTCTCTCTCTCTCTCTCTCTCTCTCTCTCTCTCTCTCTCTCTCTCTCTCTCTCTCTCTCTCTCTCTCTCTCTCTCTCTCTCTCTCTCTCTCTCTCTCTCTCTCTCTCTCTCTCTCTCTCTCTCTCTCTCTCTCTCTCTCTCTCTCTCTCTCTCTCTCTCTCTCTCTCTCTCTCTCTCTCTCTCTCTCTCTCTCTCTCTCTCTCTCTCTCTCTCTCTCTCTCTCTCTCTCTCTCTCTCTCTCTCTCTCTCTCTCTCTCTCTCTCTCTCTCTCTCTCTCTCTCTCTCTCTCTCTCTCTCCCTCTCCCTCCCTCTCCCTCCCTCTCTCTCTCCCTCTCTCTCTCTCCCCTTTCCCCCCTCTCCCTCTCTCTCTCTCCCCTCTTCCCCCCTCTCCCTCTCTCCCCCCCTCTCTCTCTCCCTCTCCCTCCCTCTCTCTCTCTCTCTCCCTCCCTCCCTCCCCATAGTCCCCCCTCCAATTAAAAGTCAACCATAGGACGTTCGAAGAAGTTTAGCAGTTCTGCTACCTTGTCAGTGTGTTTTCCAAAATAGGTGGGATGTAACAGAAAGGATAAGAAAGACAAAAAGGGCCTTTGCACAACTTGGACCAATATGGAGTTCTAAGGAGCTAAGAAAAAAAAAAAAACAAGCTAAGAATATTTGGGAACAACGTCAAATCTGTGCTGCTGTATGGCAGCCAGTCCTGGAAGATCGCCGAGTATGTAACTTACAAACTGCAGACGTTTATTAACTGCATCAGAAAAATCCTGAAGATCTAATGGCCAGAAACTATCAGAAATAAAGAGTTATGGATAATATGTGGGTAAGATCCATTAGCAGCAACAATCAAAACAAGAAAATTTAACTGGATTGGACACACTCTCCGAAGAGCACAAGATAACATCAGTAGACAAGCACTTTATTGGAACCCACAAGGAAGAAGAAGACGTGGAAGACCAAGAGTTACGTGGAGGAGAACTGTGGAAAAGAAATAAAAAGAGAGACAAGAACTGAGGAGAGATCAAGCAAATGGCTCAGAATCACGTCAGGTGGAAGTTTTTTGTTGCTGCCCTACGTCCCCCAAGTGATTAAAGGAAATAAGTCAAGTCACCTTATTATTTTAAATAGAAGAATTTAAGTAGAAAAAATGTAAGTAGAAGTCTACTTATATTCAAAATATTGTTTTATATGTTGTTATGTTTGTTATATTTTATATTGTGTTTTTTATATATGTAAAAAAAAAAACTAAATTAGAACTACCTTCCATCCTCTTTGGTCTTATGTGTTCACCAAGAAAAGCGTTTTGGATATTACGGTCTGTACTTCTCACGAAGTACGCGATTTCTCACGCATTGTTAATTCTTCGAAATAACATTAAGAATCGTAATGGACTTGTTACTTTGTTTCTTATTAGATGAATTTCTAAGTAGTTTGTCCTGTCTCGGTACTTCAGTGGAGTACTCAGCACTCAGCAACATCAACTTTGGTAGCCCGCACTTACCTGGAACTAACTAGGCACTTTTACTAATTTATGTAGTCCTTAATCCTAATGATACTAAACCGTAGCGAAGCACGGGTACTTTCATCTAGTTGTGTAATATATCAATTTTTCCTCCACCAGAAAGCATACATTTTTAAATACTACATCATCTGTAGAAATGTAGTTACAACTTATTGATTATTTCCTTCTTATATTGGTCTTATATTATATTAAAATAAAAGTAATTTATAAATGAAAAATATATTTTACATAAGATGGATAACATTGTCTTTATTCATCATCATAATATAAATACAGTCATCAAATGCACATTGTACAGGGTGTACCAACAATCTGGGGACTGCATTATATTTGTTGAGCCATTGCAGATAAAGAAATAGCACTTTGCACATATATACTATATATACAAATATACTTTTTGAAGCAAATATCAATGTTTTCTAACATACTGGAGACGGTACACAAGGAGTAAGAAGATATGTTTAAATTAGAGTATAGGTTGAGATGTACGTCATATTAAAGTTCTGCATTAGTGCAACACAACGCCGCAAACCGAACTCTAAAAGGATCTCCACAGCTAAAACGTTTATGGCTGAAAGGTAAAAACTTTATTTTGATAAACAATTGTATAGTTTGTTAAACATTGGAGTTTAAAGCAATAACTTGTAAACAAATCGATACTCTGTCTAAAAATCTATTATTAAAGGAAATCTCAATAGTTTAACACAACAGGGGGTGGTCCTCAAGGAGTCTGAAAAATATATTAAAGAATAATTGTATACTAACAGTTGTGTATCAAATTAAAGATCTTTACAAGAACACAATGCTACAAATTCGACCATAAAAGGTTCATCCTACATAAATGCCAATATGACCAAATTAAGATAATTGAAAATCGCCTATGGATTCCTTTGTTCCTATGGGTTACTATAGCAACATATTGAGGACCCACGCTGGATACAAATAGAGGTTTTGTTACATCATTGGAAAATTTTATGAGCACTATAACAGATTGTTTTTTTAAAAAGCTCATTTTTTTACATTTAAACCTCTGCTATTTTATTTAGAATGGACACCTTTAATAGTCAGAGTTGTAGCATTGTGTTCTTCTTGTAAAGATCTTTATTCTGATTTACAACTTGACCTATTGTCTCTTTTTTCGGACTCCTCAAGGACCATCCTTCTGATAAGATGAACGATTGAGATTTGCTTTAAAAATATATTTTTAAAGAGAGTATCAACATTTTGTAAGTTATTCCTTTAATCTGCATTGGTTCAACACACATTAATTTTTTTTTTCAAGCTCAAGTTTGTAACTTTATACAGTCACCATTTTGGCTAGGGCGATCCTTTTGAGGTCACGTTTGTTGCATTGTGTTATACTAATATATACCTTAATGTGATGTACATCTCAACATATGCTCTAATTTAATTTTTCTTCTGGCCCCTTGTGGGCCGTTTCACTTACAAAGAAAAAAATATATTTCCTTCAAAAATTATATTTTTAGGTATTTGTAATGTGTTATTGCTTTATTTGCAATTATTCAAAAAGTATAATTCCATTTCCAGGCATTTGGTACACCCAGTATAAAGCATAAAAGCAGTATAAAAGCATACTGCAATTGAAACATATATATATATATATATATATATATATATATATATATATATAATTATTATATAAAACATGCCAATTCAAAGGCAGCTAACAGGAAAATGCAAAAACATAACTTGACGTGGTGAATCAATATAAAATATCTCTTTGGAGAGTAACGTACCGAACCACAATTTATAAATAGTATAACGGAAGTCAATGCTACATTCGTTACGATAAGCCCCATTCTCCTTACAACGGATTTTTCTCGTTCATAACTCATCATAAGTGACTGTTGATTAACTTGAAATCTACAGCCCTAAGTTTGTTGGTTAGCATTCTGGAAGTTATGTCGATATTGGTAGTAATTGAGTTTGTAGGATATCGATAGCCTAATCAGAATCTGGACAGCATATAAGAATCAAAAAACAGGAACATATGTATTTAGTCTCATTCGATGTGATTTTTATTTTTAGTTACTTTCGTTCTTTGGTGACCTTTTGTTTGTTTCTTTGATTTTTTATTCATTTCTTTTCTTTCATTTTCTTCTCCATTGGAACAAATTCCTTTACTACTATCTTAATTTATATGTTTTTTTTTAAGTTTGTCTACAATTTATATTTTTCATCTAGAGGTGGATTATTCTTAATGGATCAGGTGCCGTAATATTGTTTAATGTTATATATTATATAGTATTGCATGGATAATGTTTCCATAGTATTGTATGGATATTCCAGCTAAGTTTTGCACACTTGTATAAATAGCTTCTCATCAATATTTTTGAAGTTATTTTTGTTAAAACCTGATTAATTTGTTTTATATGTAATCTCACATTATACACATTGCATACACAACGTTAAATATATACAGGGCGTCCACAACAGAACTCCGGGGCTTAAAAAAATCATATTGTGCAGGTGTTTAAGCTAGCTAAATTTATTTAATGTCTATCAAACGAGTAGCTCATAAAGTTTTACCCATCCTCTTTGGAATAGTTTTCTTAAATATTTGGCAGCGCTACGGACTTTAAAATTAGCAAAGCAGACGCCAGACGCTCACTCAGTTAGCGCAGTGCATAGGCGAAGCAGACGCCAGACGCTCACTCAGTTAGTGCAGTGCAAAGGCGAAGCAGATGCCAGATGCTCACTCAGTTAGCGCAGTGCAAAGGCGAAGCAGATGCCAGACGCTCACTCTGTTAGCGCAGTGCATAGGCGAAGCAAGCGCCAGACGCTCACTCAGTTGGCGCAGTGCAAAGGCGGAGAATCAACAAAAGACTCAGAGTGTTATTTGGCTTATAGAAACTGGTTCTGTTGTAACGGTGCAGAGGAACTTCCGGTTCAATAATGGTGGAGGATGCTCCTACGAATAAAAGGATTGGGTAAGTGCTTTTAATGAACCTGGTAGACCACGTGTCTCGAAAGAGTTGGGGATAGAATCGCAACTTCATCGCAGCCCTAAAACGTCCTTGGCACGACGTAGTCTCCGGTTGGGGATTCTTCGTTCATGCTGAGAAAATTCAAAATTTGAACGAATAGTTACTTGCGTGGGAACTATCACCCCAGATCTATGCTGGCCAGAACATGGCAGGAGGTGGAATATCGTTTGGATGCGTACCATGCCTCAAACGGAACCCTCATTGAAATTTACTGAATTGTAAAAAATCTTGACTCTATTACTTTTAAACACATGTGCATTATAAAACAATAGATTACATTTTTATTACATTATAATATTTAACCTCAAAACCTCGGAGTTCTTTTGTGGTCAATTACACTCTGTAATTGACTATGTTTTTTTTTTTTTTTTACTCAGTTTCTAAAAGTATACATCTATACTTCATTTCTTTACGAGAGTTTTTGTGGGAAAGAATCTTCTAAATTAAAAGTTAAAAAACAAAATGAAGAAAGCTCATTGATGTGATACGTTTGATCCTGACCCACTTGACTGACTAATTACGCGCCTATATTCAATCGCCTGTATCCATAAAGCCTCATTATCTACCAACCAATATCAATATTGCCACAGTATATCCGCCTTGTTCAAATATCACTTAAAACTTTCTTCCAATTATACGATTCTCCATGCCATATAATAGTGGCTGTAACGTCAACTTTCTTTTTATTATTAAGTGTTTGTGAAATTGTACGCATATATTGATTAAATAATTCTGCATTTTTCATCTTAGTATTATTTTCTTAGAGCCATTTCATGTTTCAAAACCATTATTTTCCATCCTGGTAATTTGATTATTTTCATTAAATTGAAAAATGTAAAAAGTTTAAAAGAAAAAAAGTATATGTTTGTATATGTTTAGTTGAGTTTATTTTTCCATTTCCAGTTTATTCAGTGCCATGCCACCAACCATGTGATGTGTAATGAAGGAATATGGTTCCTTCGTATTACACATACACCCTACCGAATGTAATAAATGTGAACGTGGGAATGTAGTTATTGAACATAGAACATATTTCTAAGGTGAATATTTCCTCGGCATACGTCATTGTTATCAGATTTAATAAAAATCTTTAGCTTATGTTGATTAAGTCATTATCCAAGATTTTCTGGTGTTAAATAATTTTGTTTCATTTGTTGCATTTCAAACATTTTTTCTTAATTTTATATAATTTCGTGATGTTATTGTATCGTTTTATATCCTCATGTAAAGTCAAATGAGAAATTATCGGTCAGACAAGTGTTCAGTACTTATAACTTATATTTTAAGGTTTTATAATAGCATTTAATGTGTTAACACTTTAGCATTAAGAAATAGTTTTTAAGCCAAGAGCGCATTTTAAGTTGTATTATTTTCTAATTTGAAATATCTCAACAGAGAGAGAGAGAGAGAGGGGGATAACGCTTTCTAAAAGCGACATAAATCAGGCGATATGACGTAGTCAGTCGTCTTGAAATCTGATTGGTTAGAATGCACTGTTCTAAAATCGTTTTGCACCACGCGGGGTTATGCCACGCCACTCTGTCTAGAAACTCTGTCTAGAAACTCTGTCTAGAAACTCTGTCTAGAAACTCTGTCTAGAAAACTCGGTCTTGTAACGTCCCTCTCACAGCACACTTCTCTAATATACACTTTTGGAGGCCCTCTGCCTCGTGCTGTTTCTATATTGTTTCTCTAAATCTCCATTAACCACTCTTAAACGTCTTTTAATATTTTTGTGTGTAATATTTTGTACATTTAATTTCTTGTGTGAACTCCCGTCATTGTTTGTGCTTCAAGATCTTCTTTGTGCGTGCTTCCGTGGCAGATGAACTTTGCGAGAAGCGTTCTACCGTGATTCGTGTCAAGAAGGTGAAATGAAGTGAGAACTGTCGTTCGTTGCGTTTCCCTCCAAGACATTGATGGACTTCGCTACCACCTCACCAACGGTTGTCTTCGGACCTTCCCTCATCTAACTGGAATATTGAACAAGGTACTGTTGTCATCATTTCATGTGTGTAACTTTAGTTATTTTTGTAAACATATTGCTTGACATTTTGTCCCATTTTGTAACAACAAATTATCCACAAACTCTCTCTATAGACGTTAACATTTTTTGGGCGTTTTTTTAAATATAAAAATTCCCTGGTCCTTCGAATCAATTTAGATATAAATATTTAATTTTCTCATCTCTCATTTACCGCTCATAGTTTTGGTCCTTCGAGCCGGATTTGAACCAGCGACCTATGGATCTACAGTCCACTTTCTGACGCATCAGAGAATCCATGGAGTTCTACGACACAAGAGAGTGAGAGTGGAAACGCTCGAGGAATTGAGACATGCACTATGTGCTGCGCGTCAGTGATGAATGAGTGCCATTTTTCGGCAAGTTCGGATGGCAAGGGTTCATCCCAAGACAGACCTGTAGTCCAGAGGAGTTGCATAAAGCATTTTGCTTGCATTATGCAAGGAGAGAGAAATCCACAGGGATCATATATCTTGGCTATTAAGCTCAAGACAGAGCGTTTGGTCGGGCGCTCGTCAGGCGGTATGTTAAGAGAGTATGTGAAACAATCAGTGGTAGGCGACCAATGTAAACCAAGGATAGAGAACTGCGGAGATAGAGATTCTTGCAGAAACACTGGAGACTCGCGATGTCCTTCCGGCAGAGCTTGGAGTAGGCGAGTAGAGTTAGAGACCCACTTCCGGAGTTCAAAACCTCCTTGACGCAGTAGACGGATGAGCTGCTCCTGCAGTTCTAAGGCCGCTTCCTCTGTGTCCGCACCGGAGATGATGTCGTCCACGTAGGTCTGAGTCCTCAGCACGCATGCAGCGGAGGGGAAGTTCCCACCGTCGTCGTCTGCAAGCTGGTGCAGAGTCTTGATCGCCAAGTAGGGAGAGGTATTCATGCCGTAAGTAACAGTGTTCAACTGAAAAGTTGAGAGAGGATCCTTGGGATGGTCACGCCATAAGATAAGTTGAAATTTCCGGTCATCTGGATGTACTCGGATTTGCCGATACATCTGACGGATGTCACAGCAAAAAACAATATTGTGACGCCTGAAGTGAAGTAGTATGTCACAAATATTTGTTTGGAGTTTGCGCCCGGTCAATAAGACATCGTTGAGAGAAACACCAGTACTGGTCTTGCAACTCGCATCAAAGACAGTACGGAGTTTTGTGGTGGAACTATTTTCCTTTAGCACCCCATGGTGGGGGAGGAAATAGTGTGGCTTAGTTAAATCAGGATTTTGAACTTTGGCCATGTGGTCGAGAGATTGATATTCACTGATAAAATCATGATAGAGTTGAGAAAAGTGAGGTTGAGCGTTTAATTTCCGCTCGAGAGAATAAAATCGACGCTCAGCAATAGGCTGAGACGATCCTAGGGCAGAATGATTTTCCTTAAACGGAAGTCGAACGGTGTAGCGTCCGGTTTCATCTCGAGAGTGAGAAGTGGCGAAGTGAGCATCACATTGTTCTTCTTCTTTGGTCTTCTTCGAATATACAGGAATTTCCTCTTGAAGCCAGAACCGCTGAAGTGATGAATGTAGATCTGCGTCGCTTGCTGAGTGTAGAGAGACATTGAGGCTCGTAGAGGTGAGAGTGGATGCGAAAGGTGCGCTGGGAGCAGTACCCAATACGACAAACCCGAAATTCGTGCCAATTACATGTGGCATATGCTGCCCCAGTGAGAATTGCTCATTAGTGAGTATTTTTGGAAATATACTTCCACCTAAGACAACGTCAATTCGTCCAGGTAAATGGAATGTGGGATCAGCGAGAATGTATCTCTGAGTCTTATTGTAGACTTCTGGGGCTAGAGGTATTCTGGGTAAATCCACGGTCAATTTATCTAATATTAACATTGGCTGGTCAGGAGCAATGATGAGACCAAATAGAGTGCTGATTGTGAGATGAGTTTGACCTTTTGGTTTTGCCGTGCTTTGGCTGAGGCCAGAGATGTGAGTTTGAGACTTAGTACGGCGCACTCCCAAGAGTTGAGCGGCACGTTCGGAAATTAAATCCGTCATACTCCCTGAATCAAGTAAAGCCCTGAATACATGGGATCTACCTTCAGGAGTTTTTAGTTGTACCAGTAAGGTGCCTAATAGCACGGTGTAACAATCTGGCATAGAGGGGGGGGGGAATCTTGAGAAACGAGAGTCACCTGAGAATCGTTATGGTTCTCACTAGAGCGATGACGTGTACTAGAGACGTCATGAGCTGTGTTACTACGGACGGGCTGATTAGCAGCATTGCCCGAGGCAGCTTGAAAGTGTAACAATGAATGGTGTTTTTTGTAACACGTGAGACACGTGGCCTTAGATTGGCATTCCTTGAGTTCATGAGCGCCTAAGCATGAGATGCAGCGCTTATGTCTCTTGACGAGCTGATGTCGTTCTTGAGGAGTTTTGTCGCGAAAAACCGTACATGAATAGACTTTATGTCCACTCTGATTACAAATGAAACATGGAGGAGGCATAGTCTTGGTTTGAGCGGAGTTAGAGTGAGTTGTGACCATTGAAACATCACTAGAGCGAAAGTTCACCCTTTTTGGCGCAGTCACCTTGTTGCGGGCGTGAGGAGGAACATAGGTAGAAGCCTTTACCTGCGGAACGTTATGAATATTGGCATCTTCAGTTTGGCTACATTCAGTGTTCAAAAATGTTATTATTTCTTTGACTTCCGGTAACGAGTGAGCAGACGCGTCATTCGAAGAGGTTGACCGGGAAGCTTCCAGCTTTTTTCGTAAGTCGGAATCCATACGTCGGAGGATGAGAGCAGAGAGGAGTGGATTGTTTTCACCTACGTCACAATGTAAAGCTTTCAATGCCTGAGAGTGTTCTGTATATTGATTGACAAATAGTCTGAGACCCTTGATTGAGGACGAACTAATTTGAGGCAGGTCCAGTAACTGGTTCAAATGGAGAGTTTGTAACCTCCGGGAATTATGGTAGCGATCCCGTAAGAGGTCGTATGCTATTAAGTAATTAGCAGAGGTTAGATTGAGTCCTTTAATTAGGTTTAAAGGTTCGCCGCTCAAAACGCTCAATAAGTACTGAAACTTCATTACTGCACTAAGACTGGCATTACGGTGAATGGTTGTATCAAATAAATTGATAAAGGAAGTCCAAGTCAGAAGATCGCCAGAGAATTTTTGTAATTCTAATTTTGGCAGACGGACCTGAGAGACACTAGAGACCTGAGGAGTCGTACTGACGTCACTCAAAGCCGAGGGTGTTTTGGGTTCTTCGACTGGAAGTAGCGTTTCGATTATACCAAGAATATGAGCGTAGACCTCGTTAATAGAGTCCTGATCTTCCGCTAAGACTTCGTCTTCAATGGCCTCATCATCCGTTAGATTTAAGGCTCGTTGCAGGTTAGCCTCAAAATGAGCTTTCTTTTTCTTGACTTCATTAGAGATGGTTGATAAGCTCTTCAGTTGAGCAGGTGTAAGAAGCTCCTTTTGCGTAGCGAATTCTTCAACTTGAGTTTTTATTTTAGCGAAGCGCGTTTTAGTTAACGCTGTGAGACGAGTATAGAGAGCCGCCTTGAAATCAGAAACTTTAGGAGCCATTTTGAATTTTTCAGATACAGTAAGTAGTAAAACAAAATTAAATGTAGATATGAAATACAAGACACTGTTGTGAGCAGAGCACTAAGTCGCTAAATACATTTTTCCATGTTTTATTTATATCTATTTTGACTTATTTACTACAGTATTAAAATATCGGCAGAGACATCACAAATTATTTTGCAATAAGAACAATAAACAAACAAATAAATAAGAGATTCAAAGTGTGAGGTAAGCTTAATCTGCAATGTTATAACAATTGCAGTCTTGATTGGTTCCACTGAGAACTTTGCTTTGATAGCTAGATTTGTTAGTAGCAATGTGTATGAACACTAGAGAGCAAGGAAAAAGTATAAATTTTATTTTCAATGAGAGATCAGAGAACTAATTATTTTTAGTTAATTAGCTTCCAATAAGCTTATGGTAATAACACATTAGAGAGAGATATGATAATAGCTAATTCTTGCTTATTTCAGAGAGAGTGTACAAAACTATAAGTGTACATAACTAGTTTTGTATAGTTAGTTAATTAATTATTAATTCAGCACAAATAAAATAAATATGAATTAGGTAATTAGCCAAACAAAATTGATTTACCCTAGCAGAGAAATGTGTGTTTAATAAAGCTTAACTGCTTTACCAAAAGAGACTTAAACTATACTAATTGACTATACACAATAAAAGACAATAGTTGACCTCACAAAAACAGAATGAAAAACAATATATTGTACAATAAAAGCCGTATAAAACACCTTTTGTATTTAATTAGCCTTCGAATGCTAATTAGAAAAATAGAATAAAAGATAATAATTTAATTTAAGATTAAATATATATAAGCTTATTTACATAAATGAATTAACTAGCCATTGCTATAATCCTTATAATGAGAAGCATTAACTAATGCCTGTAACTACCACATGATATGTGAGTAGCGTACTGTCAATAAAGTAAACAAACAAAGAGTTGACAACTAACAGCGCATGCGCTATAGAGCGGATGTGCTGCAGACAGTCAGAGAGAGAGTGAGGGGTTGGAAAAATCAATACTGCGTACCTCGAATCGGCACGCTTCGGAGAAGTTCGTGATTCTTCGTAAGCAGTGCGCCTGTTATTGGGCTAGGGGCGTGGCCTTCGCAAACTGCAAAGAAAGACAACAATTGCAAATGGCGAAAACTGAAGTGAATCGTGCTTTCTATTATCCACAAATTAGAGTTTCTGTATTTCCAAAGAACTGTATCCTAGAAATCCGGTTCGAAATGACCAAAACTTTGAGCGGTAAAGTGAGAGATGAGAAAATTAAATATTTATATCTAAATTGATTCGAAGGACCAGGGAATTTTTATATTTAAAAAACGCCCAAAAAATTAACGTCTATAGAGAGTGTTTGTGGATAATTTGTTGTTACAAAATGGGACAAAATGTCAAGCAATATGTTTACAAAAATAACTAAAGTTACACACATGAAATGATGACAACAGTACCTTGTTCAATATTCCAGTTAGATGAGGGAAGGTCCGAAGACAACCGTTGGTGAGGTGGTAGCGAAGTCCATCAATGTCTTGGAGGGAAACGCAACGAACGACAGTTCTCACTTCATTTCACCTTCTTGACACGAATCACGGTAGAACGCTTCTCGCAAAGTTCATCTGCCACGGAAGCACGCACAAAGAAGATCTTGAAGCACAAACAATGACGGGAGTTCACACAAGAAATTAAATGTACAAAATATTACACACAAAAATATTAAAAGACGTTTAAGAGTGGTTAATGGAGATTTAGAGAAACAATATAGAAACAGCACGAGGCAGAGGGCCTCCAAAAGTGTATATTAGAGAAGTGTGCTGTGAGAGGGACGTTACAAGACCGAGTTTTCTAGACAGAGTTTCTAGACAGAGTTTCTAGACAGAGTTTCTAGACAGAGTGGCGTGGCATAACCCCGCGTGGTGCAAAACGATTTTAGAACAGTGCATTCTAACCAATCAGATTTCAAGACGACTGACTACGTCATATCGCCTGATTTATGTCGCTTTTAGAAAGCGTTATCCCCCTCTCTCTCTCTCTCTCTGTTGAGATATTTCAAATTAGAAAATAATACAACTTAAAATGCGCTCTTGGCTTAAAAACTATTTCTTAATGCTAAAGTGTTAACACATTAAATGCTATTATAAAACCTTAAAATATAAGTTATAAGTACTGAACATTCCGGCCCCCTTGAAGCATTGTAGGCTTCAACAACAAAGTCACACAATAGAAAATCACACCACACAGTTTTTAGAGATTGGGGCACGGAACTAGAAAAGAGATTTTAGTCAGTGGGCAGAGGAAACACCTTTACCACTGGTCTAGTAAGGTGTCCATTTGGAGTGCGTAAGTCCACCACGCGCACAACACCATCAGTCCCTGGGTGTACGGCGGTAACACGAGCCAGAGGCCACGAGAGGGGCGGAGAGTTCTGGTGCACTAGCACGAGATCACCAACTTTGATATTCTCACGTGGTTGGGTCCACTTATAACGTTGCTGGAGCGTATGCAAGTATTCCAGCTGCCATCGTTTCCAGATGCGTTGGTGTAGAGCTTGGACCAACTGCCAATGTCGTAGGCGGTTGTCAGGTGCGTCGAGGAGGTCGGGTTCTGGGACCGACGCTAGGGGTGCACCAATCAAGAAGTGCCCCGGAGTGAGGGCAGAGAAGTCAGCAGGATCGCTGGAGAGTGGAGTGAGTGGCCGCGAGTTTAGCATGGCCTCTATCTGAGTGACGAGTGTCATAAATTCTGACAGTGTCAGGATGTGGTCTCCCATGACACGACGTAAGTGGTGTTTGGTGCTTTTCACAGCGTTCTCCCATAATCCACCTTGGTGGGGAGCAGCAGGAGGGCTGTGCATCTTGAAGTGGTGACAGACTTGACCACCGACGCCTTTATTGCAGCACTCACGCGCTTTGTATCTCGACGAGGTCTGTGTGCTCAATTGTTTTCCGATTGTGGTACGAACTATGTCGGTGCTGATAACGCCCTTCAAAATATCTTAAAGGAAACATTGTTCTCAACCGATTCGCAGAAAAGGTTGCTTCACTTCACTACTCCTCGAGGTATCGACTTCAAGTTCAACCCTCCTGCTGCTCCCCACCAAGGTGGATTATGGGAGAACGCTGTGAAAAGCACCAAACACCACTTACGTCGTGTCATGGGAGACCACATCCTGACACTGTCAGAATTTATGACACTCGTCACTCAGATAGAGGCCATGCTAAACTCGCGGCCACTCACTCCACTCTCCAGCGATCCTGCTGACTTCTCTGCCCTCACTCCGGGGCACTTCTTGATTGGTGCACCCCTAGCGTCGGTCCCAGAACCCGACCTCCTCGACGCACCTGACAACCGCCTACGACATTGGCAGTTGGTCCAAGCTCTTCACCAACGCATCTGGAAACGATGGCAGCTGGAATACTTGCATACGCTCCAGCAACGTTATAAGTGGACCCAACCACGTGAGAATATCAAAGTTGGTGATCTCGTGCTAGTGCACCAGCACTCTCCGCCCCTCTCGTGGCCTCTGGCTCGTGTTACCGCCGTACACCCAGGGACTGATGGTGTTGTGCGCGTGGTGGACTTACGCACTCCAAATGGACACCTTACTAGACCAGTGGTAAAGGTGTTTCCTCTGCCCACTGACTAAAATCTCTTTTCTAGTTCCGTGCCCCAATCTCTAAAAACTGTGTGGTGTGATTTTCTATTGTGTGACTTTGTTGTTGAAGCCTACAATGCTTCAAGGGGGCCGGAATGTTCAGTACTTATAACTTATATTTTAAGGTTTTATAATAGCATTTAATGTGTTAACACTTTAGCATTAAGAAATAGTTTTTAAGCCAAGAGCGCATTTTAAGTTGTATTATTTTCTAATTTGAAATATCTCAACAGAGAGAGAGAGAGAGAGGGGGATAACGCTTTCTAAAAGCGACATAAATCAGGCGATATGACGTAGTCAGTCGTCTTGAAATCTGATTGGTTAGAATGCACTGTTCTAAAATCGTTTTGCACCACGCGGGGTTATGCCACGCCACTCTGTCTAGAAACTCTGTCTAGAAACTCTGTCTAGAAACTCTGTCTAGAAAACTCGGTCTTGTAACGTCCCTCTCACAGCACACTTCTCTAATATACACTTTTGGAGGCCCTCTGCCTCGTGCTGTTTCTATATTGTTTCTCTAAATCTCCATTAACCACTCTTAAACGTCTTTTAATATTTTTGTGTGTAATATTTTGTACATTTAATTTCTTGTGTGAACTCCCGTCATTGTTTGTGCTTCAAGATCTTCTTTGTGCGTGCTTCCGTGGCAGATGAACTTTGCGAGAAGCGTTCTACCGTGATTCGTGTCAAGAAGGTGAAATGAAGTGAGAACTGTCGTTCGTTGCGTTTCCCTCCAAGACATTGATGGACTTCGCTACCACCTCACCAACGGTTGTCTTCGGACCTTCCCTCATCTAACTGGAATATTGAACAAGGTACTGTTGTCATCATTTCATGTGTGTAACTTTAGTTATTTTTGTAAACATATTGCTTGACATTTTGTCCCATTTTGTAACAACAAATTATCCACAAACTCTCTCTATAGACGTTAACATTTTTTGGGCGTTTTTTTAAATATAAAAATTCCCTGGTCCTTCGAATCAATTTAGATATAAATATTTAATTTTCTCATCTCTCACTTTACCGCTCATAGTTTTGGTCATTTCGAACCGGATTTCTAGGATACAGTCTCATTTACCGCTCAGACAAGTGTTATATGATTTTTTTTTAATTTCCTTTAAATTAATTTTGGTATTGACTACTTTATTTCGATTACTTTTAGAATAGTTAATCAAGTATATTGCCAATACAATGATAGTATGTTTATTGAGATAAAGACAAAAACTAATAAAGTGTGGTGGTTGGTACACAAATTTGTATGTACTTCGATAAATATTTTGGTGTTTTAAGGGCTACTGCAGAGTATTGTTCATCCGGTCAGATATTATATAACTTATGTTACTGGAAAATATATTTATACACATTATTACAGTATTAATTTACCTTTTTGTTCGTGTAAATACAAAACTGGCATCACAATTACAACTCCGCCTTTCAACTACTTATTTCACATTTATAAATTCCTTCTCATGTTACGCATTTAAATGACATTGCGTTTGTACTATTTCAAAATATAAATATCATCTCGCAATACACTAAAGTAATTATGATTATCCAAGGAGGATTTTTTGCAAAATATTTAAATCTCTCAGCGTTTAGAAATAATGTCCTGTAAGTTAATACCTTTACAACTAAAAATTTCCAAACTCGTTGTAAATATCAGGTTAACAAGACTTAGGTAAAAAATTACCCAACTCACAAAGGCTAATGACGTGGTATTGCCCAAGGGTTCAAATCGGGACGGTTTAGGAAAAATACTTGCACACACCTTAAGAGTATTCACAAACGTACTGTTAGGAATATATCAATGTTAATACAGGATCGGATGGCGTGGTATCGCCAATATGAGGATGACGTCGGGATATGTAAGTACTTGCACACACCTTACGAGTAATATTCACAAACGTACTGTTAGGAATATATCAATGATAATACAGGATCGGATGGCGTGGTTTCGCCAATATGAGGATGGTGTAGGATAGGTAAGTACTTGCACACACCTTACGAGTAATATTCACAAACGTACTGTTAGGAATATATCAATGTTAATACAGGATCGGATGGCGTGGTATCACCAATATGAGGATGGTGTAGGATAGGTAAGTACTTGCACACACCTTACGAGTAATATTCACAAACGTACTGTTAGGAATATATCAATGTTAATACAGGATCGGATGGCGTGGAATCGCCAATATGAGGATGGTGTAGGATAGGTAAGTACTTGCACACACCTTACGAGTAAGTTTCACTAACGTACTGTTAGGAATATATCAATGTTAATACAGGATCGGATGGCGTGGTATCACCAATATGAGGATGGTGTAGGATAGGTAAGTACTTGCACACACCTTACGAGTAATATTCACAAACGTACTGTTAGGAATATATCAATGTTAATACAGGATCGGATGGCGTGGTATCGCCAATATGAGGATGACGTAGGATATGTAAGTACTTGCACACACCTTACGAGTAAGTTTCACTAACGTACTGTTAGGAATATATCAATGTTAATACAGGATCGGATGGCGTGGTATCACCAATATGAGGATGGTGTAGGATAGGTAAGTACTTGCACACACCTTACGAGTAATATTCACAAACGTACTGTTAGGAATATATCAATGTTAATACAGGATCGGATGGCGTGGTATCACCAATATGAGGATGGTGTAGGATAGGTAAGTACTTGCACACACCTTACGAGTAATATTCACAAACGTACTGTTAGGAATATATCAATGTTAATACAGGATCGGATGGCGTGGTATCACCAATATGAGGATGGTGTAGGATAGGTAAGTACTTGCACACACCTTACGAGTAATATTCACAAACGTACTGTTAGGAATATATCAATGTTAATACAGGATCGGATGGCGTGGTATCACCAATATGAGGATGGTGTAGGATAGGTAAGTACTTGCACACACCTTACGAGTAATATTCACAAACGTACTGTTAGGAATATATCAATGTTAATACAGGATCGGATGGTGTGGTATCACCAATATGAGGATGACGTAGGATAGGTAAGTACTTGCACACACCTTAAGAGTATTCACAAACGTACTGTTAGGAATATATCAATGTTAATACAGGATCGGATGGCGTGGTATCGCCAATATGAGGATGGTGTAGGATAGGTAAGTACTTGCACACACCTTAAGAGTAATATTCACAAACGTACTGTTAGGAATATATCAATGTTAATACAGGATCGGATGGCGTGGTATCACCAATATGAGGATGACGTAGGATAGGTAAGTACTTGCACACACCTTAAGAGTATTCACAAACGTACTGTTAGGAATATATCAATGTTAATACAGGATCGGATGGCGTGGTATCACCAATATGAGGATGATGTAGGATAGGTAAGTACTTGCACACACCTTAAGAGTAATATTCACAAACGTACTGTTAGGAATATATCAATGTTAATACAGGATCGGATGGCGTGGTATCGCCAATATGAGGAAGATGATGAGAAAGGTAAGTACTTGCACACACCTTAAGAGTAATATTCACAAACGTACTGTTAGGAATATATCAATGTTAATACAGGATCGGATGGCGTGGTATCACCAATATGAGGATGACGTAGGATAGGTAAGTACTTGCACACACCTTAAGAGTATTCACAAACGTACTGTTAGGAATATATCAATGTTAATACAGGATCGGATGGCGTGGTATCACCAATATGAGGATGACGTAGGATAGGTAAGTACTTGCACACACCTTAAGAGTATTCACAAACGTACTGTTAGGAATATATCAATGTTAATACAGGATCGGATGGCGTGGTATCACCAATATGAGGATGACGTAGGATAGGTAAGTACTTGCACACACCTTAAGAGTAATATTCACAAACGTACTGTTAGGAATATATCAATGTTAATACAGGATCGGATGGCGTGGTATCACCAATATGAGGATGACGTAGGATAGGTAAGTACTTGCACACACCTTAAGAGTAATATTCACAAACGTACTGTTAGGAATATATCAATGTTAATACAGGATCGGATGGCGTGGTATCACCAATATGAGGATGACGTAGGATAGGTAAGTACTTGCACACACCTTAAGAGTAATATTCACAAACGTACTGTTAGGAATATATCAATGTTAATACAGGATCGGATGGCGTGGTATCGCCAATATGAGGATGACGTAGGATAGGTAAGTACTTGCACACACCTTACGAGTAATATTCACAAACGTACTGTTAGGAATATATCAATGTTAATACAGGATCGGATGGGGTGGTATCGCCAATATGAGGATAATGTCGGGATAGGTAAGTACTTGCACACACCTTACGAGTAATATTCACAAACGTACTGTTAGGAATATATCAATGTTAATACAGGATCGGATGGGGTGGTATCGCCAATATGAGGATAATGTCGGGATAGGTAAGTACTTGCACACACCTTACGAGTAATATTCACAAACGTACTGTTAGGAATATATCAATGTTAATACAGGATCGGATGGCGTGGTATCGCCAATATGAGGAAGATGTTGAGAAAGGTAAGTACTTGCACACACCTTAAGAGTAATATTCACAAACTGTTAGGAATATATCAATGTTAATACAGGATCGGATGGCGTGTTATCACCAATATGAGGAAGATGTTGAGAAAGGTAAGTACTTGCACACACCTTAAGAGTAATATTCACAAACTGTTAGGAATATATCAATGTTAATACAGGATCGGATGGCGTGGTATCGCCAATATGAGGATGACGTAGGATAGGTAAGTACTTGCACACACCTTAAGAGTATTCACAAACGTACTGTTAGGAATATATCAATGTTAATACAGGATCGGATGGGGTGGTATCGCCAATATGAGGATAATGTCGGGATAGGTAAGTACTTGCACACACCTTACGAGTAATATTCACAAACGTACTGTTAGGAATATATCAATGTTAATACAGGAGCGGATGGCGTGGTATCACCAATATGAGGATGACGTAGGATAGGTAAGTACTTGCACACACCTTAAGAGTATTCACAAACGTACTGTTAGGAATATATCAATGTTAATACAGGATCGGATGGGGTGGTATCGCCAATATGAGGATAATGTCGGGATAGGTAAGTACTTGCACACACCTTACGAGTAATATTCACAAACGTACTGTTAGGAATATATCAATGTTAATACAGGATCGGATGGGGTGGTATCGCCAATATGAGGATAATGTCGGGATAGGTAAGTACTTGCACACACCTTACGAGTAATATTCACAAACGTACTGTTAGGAATATATCAATGTTAATACAGGATCGGATGGCGTGGTATCGCCAATATGAGGAAGATGTTGAGAAAGGTAAGTACTTGCACACACCTTAAGAGTAATATTCACAAACTGTTAGGAATATATCAATGTTAATACAGGATCGGATGGCGTGTTATCACCAATATGAGGAAGATGTTGAGAAAGGTAAGTACTTGCACACACCTTAAGAGTAATATTCACAAACTGTTAGGAATATATCAATGTTAATACAGGATCGGATGGCGTGGTATCGCCAATATGAGGATGACGTAGGATAGGTAAGTACTTGCACACACCTTAAGAGTATTCACAAACGTACTGTTAGGAATATATCAATGTTAATACAGGATCGGATGGGGTGGTATCGCCAATATGAGGATAATGTCGGGATAGGTAAGTACTTGCACACACCTTACGAGTAATATTCACAAACGTACTGTTAGGAATATATCAATGTTAATACAGGAGCGGATGGCGTGGTATCACCAATATGAGGATGACGTAGGATAGGTAAGTACTTGCACACACCTTAAGAGTATTCACAAACGTACTGTTAGGAATATATCAATGTTAATACAGGATCGGATGGGGTGGTATCGCCAATATGAGGATAATGTCGGGATAGGTAAGTACTTGCACACACCTTATGAGTAATATTCACAAACGTACTGTTAGAAATATATCAATGCCAAACACAATAATATCATGGTTAAATATTTTAATTACGATCAAACTAACCATAGTTGTGCAAACTTAACAAAGGTTTGCAAACTGGCCATTATGGCTATAATACAAAAAAAAAAAAAAAAAAAAAAAAAAACATCATAGCACAGAAACAATGTTAACTGTTAATCATGTAACAATTAGTGTTTAATTTTATGTTATGAACAATACATATAGGCTACATTATTTTACAGTATTTACATTTATATTGTACTGCAAGACTGTAGACAAAGTACCACGGCACCACTAGGTGATATAGCTACAGAAAAGTTGTGCGGGTCTTGCAGCTAACATTAAAACAGGCGCTATGGTAACAAATTTACATACGATTACCTCAGAGGCTGTCGGCCAAGTTGGTTTTAATCCCATAAGAACAATATAATTTATGAATCCATATTTTTTCGTTATTTATTGACCGAAAGTTGTGTATGAGATGTAATTTTAAATGTTACCATATTGCGCATTGGGTTTACCTTTGATATTTGAAAGGTTTTTTTTTATTACCTAGTTTTAAAAATGTATGAAAATAAAAAGTTCGACAAAAAGATTTTATATTTTTTCTATAAAACTAATTAGGAATTCACAAAGCAATTCCAACACGTAATTTCATTCTTGATCAAATGCATTTGTTTGGAAAAATCTGTTTAATTTGGATACGCGTGATCGTATCGAAAATAACATTGTTCTTATGGGATCAAAACCAACATGGCCGACAGCCTGCAAGAGCCTCTTCAGACTCTTAAACTTCAATACAAATTGAATGTTGTGTAATTTATGATAAAGTTAACAGGTAAACAGTATATAAACTGTCTATTTTTCTAACAATTTATAACAACCCTGAAAAGTTCATAACCCTGAAAAATGTTGCATTACTTTCATTATAGGATCTACTGAGCTCTAAATTAAAAGAAAAATATGAAATTTAAAAGTATAATCAGGTGAACAATGGTTTGTGTGCTAGATGTCATAGATGACAAATCACAAATTCGTGAAAATCCAGCTAGCAGATTTGTTGCTCGTTTAGAACTACCAAGGGGGTACGTGCAGCTTTGCTGTGGATGCGAACAACATGACTCCCATTCAATTTTTCCAACTTAACTGTGGCTAATGTGCAACTTATTAGAGTCATGAGAGCTACTAGTGGCACTCTCATGGCAACTCCATTTCCTTAGCTCCCGTTTCTGTGAAAACCTCCAGAGATAAGACGTCAGGAGGCACTACTTAAATAGTTCAATAAGATCTCAAATGCCCCGTACCTCCCCATTACAAAGGATCTCCCACGTCAGAACGGTCGCTTAAATTATCGAAACCCACCTCTACTTACTGCTTTCCAGTTGAGTTGATAAAATTTCTCGTCCAATGATTCCTCACTAGCGGGGCCATAGTGAGGAACAGTTTTGATGGACGAAATAAGTTCCTTATTAACGATCCATCAGTACCTGTAGATGGGATGAACCTCCCTCGTAGGGAGTGGACAATGTTGAATCGTTTCCGAACTTGCTAGGGCATATATGTAACCACTGGAAGCATAAATGGGGATTTTTTTGCAGTGTTTGTTGCGAGTCTATCAAAACAATGGATCACATAGTTACAGATTGCCCCAGTGCTCTTTTACGGAGATTAATACTGATGATAGCATAAATATAATCAGTCAGGTAGGTATTAAATGGTTTTTGGATTGTATTAAGCTCTGTTATTGAAGATCACTTTTATATATGGACACCTTTTGGACCTTCTTCCAAATATGTATATTACTGCTTTTATATATTTCAAAATTAATAAATGGTAGCTAACAAAGAACCATACGATATATATGGTTTAATATATATAAATATACCTATATATAGGTGAATGATCGAGCTTTCTCACAACAGAAACATTTCTTAAGGCCATACAGTTATGGAATGTATTACAGTAGTTGACCTTTTGGAAATACTATCCACAAAAAGTGTTAACAATGTAAATTTTTTAGAAAACTATAAAATAAGAAAACAAATTACATCCAAGCCATACTAAACAAATTTCTTGTATTTTCCTTGATAACTTGCCAGTGGGAACATCCTACTAGGCCTTGGCAAGCACCCTTAAGTAGAAGCATAGATCTAAATGTACATAAAATTAAACACTCTTTTTTAACTAAACATTTTTGCGTAAATTTATCCTGAACAGGATTATGCATAAAAATGCCAAACACACAACATTTCAGAAATGTTTCTAGTAAACATATTTATTTGCAAGTTGAAATTAAAACACTCAGTGTTTCAACTGTTTTTTTATTTCGTATTAAAACCAATTACCAACTGTTTTAATAAATGATCAATGCCACTGTAGGTATTCTGGAAAGTGTTGAAATTGTTTGCCACCAGCTTGCTAAAAACTTGAATTTTTTAATACATGTATTTAACTGATGAGATTACATTATTTTATGGGACAGTCTTATAACGAACAACTGCCGTAACTGGAGCGATGAAAACGGACATTGGATGGCTTAAACACATATACATAATCCACATTAATTCCATGTACTGTGGGGAGGCAAGTGGTAAGATCAATCTTTGTAGAGGGAAGTTTGAACTCTGAAGTGTACTTAGCATTGTTACAGAACCATATAGTTCCTGACGTCCAGTGTGTTCGCGGTAAAAACTTCAGCAAGATGAAGCCCTTCCCTAGTAGTAGTAAAACTGTCTTTCTAAACATGTGAAATAGTACAAGGGGGTTCTTCAGATTTGTCCCCTCAATTTCTTTTGGAGCTAAAAGAGAGGAAAAGTTGTTCAAACAAAATCTAAAAATTCAATGTTCAATGTCGCCTTACCAATCAACGACAATAAAACATTAGTGGTGTAATATGGCCATGTCATAGCTAAGGACAATAGCTGTGTTCACAATTTTGTTATTCTATGTTATTATATTTGAGAGTTATTTGTCATCAAAAGTTGACCGGCAGTAGCCTTGACCGGAGTGTGCTAACGTTACCGCAAGAGTCACAGTTTGCTGTGACAAGTGTGCTGCACTGCTAGAGTTTGGTAAGAGTCCGCAGAGGATGTCGGCCATGTTGGTTTTAATCCCATAAGAACAATTTTATTTTAGAAGCGGACACACGATCATGCGTATCCACATTAAAGACTTATTTTTAAACTGATTTTTACCAAACAAATTGCATTTGATCAATAAAGATATTGTGCGTTGGAATTGTAACGAAAATGAAAACAATATTTATAATTTTAAAGGTAAAAATATCTTTTTTAACCTATAAAATTATAAATACTTTTAAATTGTTCAGATGTAAAACATCTTAATCCCTTCAGTCATATGTAAAAACGTTGTTATAACAAATTAAATTTGTAATTTGAACGGTTTTATCTTTAGTAGATTTAAACTCACCACTTCATAAGGCCACAAGTTCTAATGAGTGGTTAACATGTTTTTAAAATTATTTTTCCTATCTCAAGGGAAGGCACATTAACTAATTTTGATTATAAAACTGGGGAATAATTAACTCACCGATAAACGATTGCACCACCCTAAGCCATTGGTCCCTAGGATAAGTGTTAGAGAGCGCCTCTTAACCTTAACGTCACCTGGCAAAATAAGACATCCTTACCTCTTTTCTGTTATCTATTTGTCTCTGTCCCGTAAATTTTCAGCACCACGTATATAAGTGTAAATTTGAAAATGAAAACTACGTTTACCTGAACAAAAATATTTATAATTCCCCGAATATTCTTAAAACGCAAGAAAGGCGCTTTCCAAATTGTGATTTCATTACCGTTTCCAAGACAATATTCTGTTTATTGTATATGTACTGATGCTACAGTAAATCATATAATATTATGTTAAATGAGTGTTGTCAGTGATGTGCTGCATGTATTATTATATCCTGTAATAAATTACTATATTTACACAATTGTTATGCATATTTTACGGTGTTTTAAAATCCAATATCCCAACAAACAGTTTTACAATACATTTTTAGTTTCTTTTTGGAAAAACTAAATAAAATACTCTCTTTTGTTAATACTATGGAATATATCATAAATAAATAGTTTCATGAGGAGAAAAATTCACATATAGTTTTATAGAAATATCATGTCAAAGTATATTTCTAACGATAAACGATTTTACACATAACATACAACTTTAGTTTTATAGAAATATCATGGCAAAGTATATTTCTAACGATAAACGATTTTACACATAACATGCAACTTTAGTTTTATAGAAATATTATGTCAAAGTATATTTCTAACGATAATCAACTTTACACATAACATGCAACTTTAGTTTTATAGAAATATTATGTCAAAGTATATTTCTAACGATAAACGATTTTACACATAACATGCAACTTTAGTTTTATATAAATATTATTTCAAAGTATATTTATAACGATAAACGATTTTACACATAACATACAACTTTAGTTTTATAGAAATATTATGTCAAAGTATATTTCCAACGATAAACGATTTTACACATAACATACATCTTTAGTTTTATAGAAATATTATGTAAAAGTATATTTCTAACGATAAACTATTTTACACATAACATACAACTTTAGTTTTATAGAAATATTATGTAAAAGTATATTTCTAATGATAAACTATTTTACACATAACATACAACTTTAGTTTTATAGAAATATCATGGCAAAGTATATTTCTAACGATAAACGATTTTACACATAACATGCAACTTTAGTTTTATAGAAATATTATTTCAAAGTATATTTATAACGATAAACGATTTTACACATAATATACAACTTTAGTTTTATAGAAATATTATGTCAAAGTATATTTCCAACGATAAACGATTTTACACATAACATGCAACTTTAGTTTTATAGAAATATCATGTCAAAATATATTTCTAACGATAAACGATTTTACACATTACATACATCTTTAGTTTTATAGATATATTATGTAAAAGTATATTTCTAACGATAAACTATTTTACACATAACATACAACTTTAGTTTTATAGAAATATTATGTCAAAGTATATTTCTAATGATAAACGATTTTACACATAACATGCAACTTTAGTTTTATAGAAATATTATGTCAAAGTATATTTCTAACGATAAACGATTTTACACATAACATACAACTTTAGTTTTATAGAAATATCATGTCAAAATATATGTCTAACGATGAACGATTTTACACATAACATACATCTTTAGTTTTATAGAAATATTATGTCAAAGTATATTTCTAACGATAAACTATTTTACACATAACATGCAACTTTAGTTTTATAGAAATATTATTTCAAAGTATATTTCTAACGATAAACTATTTTACACATAACATACAACTTTAGTTTTATAGAAATATTATGTCAAAGTATATTTCTAACGATAAACTATTTTACACATAACATGCAACTTTAGTTTTATAGAAATATTATGTCAAAGTATTTTTCCAACGATAAACGATTTTACACAGAACATTCAACTTTAGTTTTATAGAAATATTATGTCAAAGTATATTTCTAACGATAAATGATTTTACACATAACATGCAACTTTAGTTTTATAGAAATATCATGTCAAAGTATATTTCCAACGATAAGAGATTTTACACATAACATGCAACTTTAGTTTTATAGAAATATCATGTCAAAGTATATTTCTAACGATAAACGATTTTACACATAACATACATCTTTAGTTTTTTAACATGCAACTTTAGTTTTATAGAAATATCACGTCAAAGTATATTTCTAACGATAAACGATTTTACACATAACATACATCTTTAGTTTTATAGAAATATTATGTCAAAGTATATTTCTAACGATAAACTATTTCACACATACCATACAACCTTATGAATTAAAGAGCTAATAAATTAATACAGCAAGCACTAGTTTTAGGTTCAAAATTGTATATTTTTAAATGGAATATTAGATAATGATTGGGGTAAATATTTATATATTGTATAAATATTCAATACAATATAAAATGGTGTTCAGTTTAAAGTAATAAATATCTATATTATTTAATTGCTCATCATATAGTCGCATGTATGATATGACTGAGAATACAATGTTAACAATGTTTAAACGCAGTTATTCGTAATCTATTAAAATGAAATGAATTACATTCTTGACTGTAAAGAATCAATTTTACTGTACCCAACAAGTTACTCGGTTTAAGGAGGGGGGGGCGGTCGAGAGGAGAGTAAACAGCGTTGCGGGGCACGTCGGCTCCACTGAGGCTGTCCCTTCCTTCAGTTTGGTCAAGCCCTACCGTGTATACACTATTTCCGAGTGCAAGTAAACATGTACCCCCAAGACCCTCTGCCACCCACCCTACACACGAGTCTAACTAACATTCGTCAAGCTAATTTGAACTTTCATTCGTCTAATAACCTAATTAAAAGTCGAATGGGAGATCACACAATGTTATTGCACTCATTGCTCCTTGACATAGACCATATTAAATAGAAGAACTACTCTAAATACAGCTTAATATTGGTGGACCGTCAAGCATTGACAACATACAACCGCATCAATCGGAACTGTTACGATCAAAATATTAGTTGAATCAGTCTATGGCGTATACTTATGAAATATGTGTCTCAGATTATGACGTAAATCCATGAGGTAAGTGAGTCAAACATATAGTCAAAGGTATGTATACCCTTGAGGTAGGTGGTTCATAAACTTGGGGAAAGTCGTTTTAATTATAGTATGTTAACTAATCCTATGTAGTATGTGATGCCGTACAGGTACAATGCAGTTGGGTCGTACTGTTAGTGACTGTTTAGGTGGCTAAAAATATTAACTAATTATCAATCTATAGAATAATGAATATATTTTCTAATATGTCATAATTTGGAATGTTGACTAGGAAAATAATACCTTGAAACATTAAATATTTAATATAATTTTAAAATGATTTTGATGTGAATGATTTCAAATCAAATCGTTTGTTTATAGTTGACGATATAAATTCCATTACAAACGTCAATATCTATGGTACAGTAAATGTCAGCATTAAAACTAAAATTAATGTAACTTATATACGTAAATTATATGTAAACTAATTCATAAGTCCAGAAATTCACCCAATGAGTAGCAACTTTTATCCACGGGAAAATTTTTTAATACAGTTCTAAATTTTATCTTTCTTTGGTTAATTTTATTTCGTCTAGTAATTTATTGTACAGTTTAGCACCGATATTTTGAGGAAGTGAAGCTATATTCTGTGTGGGGCTTGTCTATGCTGACGTCGTTGCCTTGTATAATAGTTGAGTACACCTGCACCAGTTACTACATTTTTTAATTTGAATTTACATACCGTATATATATATATATATATATATATATATATATATATATATATATATATATATATATATATATATATATATATATTGAGAGTAATGTTAAAATTTGTAAATATATGCAAGACACCTTTGTTTTTATTCTTACAATGATTCTAATAGCTCTCTTTTGCAAACGGAATACTCTTTGAAAGTTAGCTTGGGTTGTATAACCCCATAATAATGTGCGGTATCTCAACCTGGATTCTATAAGAGTGGTTGGGATGTATAAGTTTAGCCTGGATATATAAGTTTAGTTCAGTTGGTCAAGTAATTCAAAAAGTATGTTTTTTCTTGTAAAAGTCACATACATATTTTGAACAAAAATAGATAGACTTTCGGTTATATAATGTTTTACGACTTTTTTTTACCGAAAGTTTGTTACGCAAATTTTAAAACACCCTCTACTCTACATATAAAACCTGCCAGGATCTTTAAAATTAGCACAGAGAATTTATATACTCCTCACATTGTATTTAATTAATATCAATATGAAAAAATAAATAATGTAGTAGTACTAAACTAAAATAAGTTGTGCTCATGATACGAATAGGACATTTTCGGCAGTTTGGGAAAAGGAAATAGAGAATAAAAATTTTCAAAAAAGTACGTAATTTTACATCTTTACAGACACTTTACAACATTGTTCAATCTTAACACCGGTTGGAAAATAAACGGAAATATTTCCATAATATAAGTGGTTAAGCAAATTCCGAGGTTAGCGTTTGAGTGAAACAAGATTGTGTGACCGCAGACCATATCCAATAAGCGGATGTGTTATTTACTGTGTTACAGTGGTTTTAATTTGGGTTGGATGAGGAAACAGGAGAAATATAATTTCCGAACTTCCCATATCAAGGCATTTCTGTTTGGCATCTACGCATATTCAGTCCTTTGTAAGCTGTTACTGAAATATGCATTGGTCACTGTTTGGATAAACATTTCGATAAATTGGGAAGTACGATTAAGCTGTGCTTTTGAAGAGTGTTGTTTGGACTGTACTCTTTATTATATCCTAAGCAGCGACTGTTACAAGCATACTGAGCGTCATAAACAGCTTAAATGTTACATGGAGACAATCGAGGGAAGAGTGTTGTTTGGACTGCACTCTTTATTATATCCTAAGCAGTGACTGTTACAAGCATACTGAGCGTCATAAACAGCTTGAATGTTACATGGAGACGATCGAGGGAAGAGTGTTGTTTGGACTGCACTCTTTATTATATCCTAAGCAGTGACTGTTACAAGCATACTGAGCGTCATAAACAGCTTGAATGTTACATGGAGACGATCGAGGGAAGAGTGTTGTTTGGACTGCACTCTTTATTATATCCTAAGCAGTGACTGTTACAAGCATACTGAGCGTCATAAACAGCTCGAATTTTACATGGAGACGATCGAGGGAAGAGTGTTGTTTGGACTGTACTCTTTATTATATCCTAAGCAGTGACTGTTACAAGTATACTGAGCGTCATAAACAGCTTGAATGTTACATGGAGACGATCGAGGGAAGAGTGTTGCTTAAACTGTACTCTTTATTATATCCTAAGCAGCGACTGTTACAAGCATACTGAGCGTCATAAACAGCTTGAATGTTACATGGAGACGATCGAGGGAAGAGTGTTGCTTAAACTGTACTCTTTATTATATCCTAAGCAGCGACTGTTACAAGCATACTGAGCGTCATAAACAGCTTGAATGTTACATGGAGACGATCGAGGGAAGAGTTTTGCTTAAACTGTACTCTTTATTATATCCTAAGCAGCGACTGTTACAAGCATACTGAGCGTCATAAACAGCTTGAATGTTACAGGGAGACGATCGAGGGAAGAGTGTTGCTTAAACTGTACTCTTTATTATATCCTAAGCAGCGACTGTTACAAGCATACTGAGCGTCATAAACAGCTTGAATGTTACATGGAGACGATCGAGGGAAGAGTGTTCCTTAAACTGTACTCTTTATTATATCCTAAGCAGCGACTGTTACAAGCATACTGAGCGTCATAAACAGCTTGAATGTTACAGGGAGACGATCGAGGGAAGAGTGTTGCTTAAACTGTACTCTTTATTATATCCTAAGCAGCGACTGTTACAAGCATACTGAGCGTCATAAACAGCTTGAATGTTACAGGGAGACGATCGAGGGAAGAATGTTGCTTAAACTGTACTCTTTATTATATCCTAAGCAGCGACTGTTACAAGCATACTGAGCGTCATAAACAGCTTGAATGTTACATGGAGACGATCGAGGGAAGAGTTTTGCTTAAACTGTACTCTTTATTATATCCTAAGCAGTGACTGTTATGTTATAAGTATACTGAGCGTCATAAACAGCTTGAATGTTACATGGAGACGATCGAGGGAAGAGTGTTGCTTAAACTGTACTCTTTATTATATCCTAAGCAGTGACTGTTATGTTATAAGTATACTGAGCGTCATAAACAGCTTGAATGTTACAGGGAGACGATCGAGGGAAGAGTGTTGCTTAAACTGTACTCTTTATTATATCCTAAGCAGTGACTGTTACAAGTATACTGAGCGTCATAAACAGCTTGAATGTTACAGGGAGACGATCGAGGGAAGAGTGTTGCTTAAACTGTACTCTTTATTATATCCAAAGCAGCGACTGTTACAAGCATACTGAGCGTCATAAACAGCTTGAATGTTACATGGAGACGATCGAGGGTAGAGTGTTGTTTGGACTGCACTCTTTATTATATCCTAAGCAGTGACTGTTACAAGCATACTGAGTGTCATAAACAGCTTGAATGTTACATGGAGACGATCGAGGGAAGAGTGTTGCTTAAACTGTACTCTTTATTATATCCTAAGCAGCGACTGTTACAAGCATACTGAGCGTCATAAACAGCTTGAATGTTACATGGAGACGATCGAGGGAAGAGTTTTGCTTAAACTGTACTCTTTATTATATCCTAAGCAGCGACTGTTACAAGCATACTGAGCGTCATAAACAGCTTGAATGTTACATGGAGACGATCGAGGGAAGAGTGTTGCTTAAACTGTACTCTTTATTATATCCTAAGCAGCGACTGTTACAAGCATACTGAGCGTCATAAACAGCTTGAATGTTACATGGAGACGATCGAGGGAAGAGTTTTGCTTAAACTGTACTCTTTATTATATCCTAAGCAGTGACTGTTACAAGCATACTGAGCGTCATAAACAGCTTGAATGTTACATGGAGACGATCGAGGGAAGAGTGTTGCTTAAACTGTACTCTTTATTATATCCTAAGCAGCGACTTTTACAAGCATACTGAGCGTCATAAACAGCTTGAATGTTACATGGAGACGATCGAGGGAAGAGTGTTGCTTAAACTGTACTCTTTATTATATCCTAAGCAGTGACTGTTACAAGTATACTGAGCGTCATAAACAGCTTGAATGTTACAGGGAGACGATCGAGGCGCAAATGTGAGGAAGAACATTCAAAGCCTAACTCGTAAAATGGCATCCACAGTGAAGCTGGGCCGTAACTGTATTATGTACAGCGCTTCCCCCGTCGTCTACTCGTCCAACTTAACTCAGAACGAATCTCTTCTCTTGACAGAAAAATCTCTTCGATTTAAACCAATTTTAATTTCACGGCGTTCATTGAAGTTCATAATACTATTGTTATACTGAATTTCAGTCTCTGTAATTACTAAATTCTTATAAATGATTCTTACTTTCTTTATAGCAAGATTTTATTACTTTTGAAATCATAACTTAGTGATTCAGACTGTAAGTCACTTACTACTTACATTTCAGCTAATATCCTAAATTGTTTTAAAATGTCTAAATAGATTATAATAATATTGCAGAGAATTTCAAAATAACTATATATATTCATATTACATCATCTATTGTTTTATTAAACATTAGTGTGTTGTTACATACGTCACATGTATACCTCATATTTTGGAATGCAAACAATTTGTCTAAATTTTTGAAATGTGTAAATTGGTGAAAATAAACAAATACGTTACTATGAATATGTTTTATATCTAGCTTAGTTTAGCGTCTACCTGTATGTATGTGTTTTATATCTAGCTTAGTTTAGCGTCTACCTGTATGTATGTGTTTTTCTTACAAAAACCGAAACGGTTTTAGCTACAGGTTTTGAAACTGACAGGAACATCAGATAAATACTGCTAAAAGTTGAAATAATATTTTAATCCGTTTCAAAATAGATGTTTAAACATTTTAATGAAATATTTTACCAAAACCGAAGAAAACCAAAAATTGTCACGGTTTAGGTTAAAACAAGACAAGTTTTCTGACACCTCATTTGTTACAATTGGACAATAATTAAATGACTAATGTAATTTTTCTGTTTGTGAGCAAATGTTTTGTTTTGGTTCAAATCAATCAAATCACAATCATTTTATTTAAAAAAAAAAAAATACAAAATCAGCAATAAATAATGTTTAAATCAATAGACACAAGAGTACAAACGTTTTAATTATGTTTTCTATCAGTATAAAGCTTAATGTCAGAAAAATTAAAGTTAAAAAAAATTCACAACAAAGAATTTATTCTCCTTTATTATATTTGGTAATTTTTAAGTTAGTTATACTAATCAATGTTAGTTATACTAATCAATGTTATACTAACTAATGTTAGTTATACTTACTAATGCTAGTAATACTAACCAATATTAGTTATACTAACCAATATTAGTCATACTAACCAATGTTAGTTATACTAACCAATGTTAGTTATACTTACTAATGTTAGTTATACTAATCAATGTTAGTTATACTAATCAATGTTAGTTATACTAACTAATGTTAGTTATACTTACTAATGTTAGTTATACTAACCAATATTAGTCATACTAACCAATGTTAGTTATACTAACCAATGATAGTTATACTAACCAATGTTAGTTATACTAATCAATGTTAGTTATACTAACCAATGTTAGTTATACTAACCAATGTTAGTTATACTAACCAATGTTAGTTATACTAATCAATGTTAGTTATACTAATCAATGTTAGTTATACTAACTAATGTTAGTTATACTTACTAATGTTAGTTATACTAACCAATATTAGTCATACTAACCAATGTTAGTTATACTAACCAATGATAGTTATACTAACCAATGTTAGTTATACTAATCAATGTTAGTCATACTAACCAATGTTAGTTATACTAACCAATGTTAGTTATACTAACCAATGTTAGTTATACTTACTAATGTTAGTTATACTAATCAATGTTAGTTATACTAATCAATGTTAGTTATACTAACTAATGTTAGTTATACTAATCAATGTTAGTTATACTAACCAATGATAGTTATACTAACCAATGTTAGTTATACTAATCAATGTTAGTTATACTAACCAATGTTAGTTATACTAACCAATATAAGTTATACTAACCAATGTTAGTTATACTATAATTTATTACTTAACATTCATGTAAACGTACCTATTAAATATGTTTACAAGACGCTGTGGAGAATGGCAGTATTGTCTTAGTTCTGAAGGACTGAACTCAATTATTGTCTTGTTCTTTATTATATTGTTTATTGTTTTTAAAGTACTGGCCTCAATATTGGAAGGGGCTATTTACTCTTTATTCTTGTGTGTTTAAACGTGTAATTTTTATAGCATATAAATCATTATTTCAGTCGGCTATCGTAAGTTTCAACAAGATAGTAATCATCTGTATAATTACGAACCACATCTCATTGGTATGTTAAAGTTATACTCATCTCCCTTACAGATAGATATACGTAAGAAAATAAAATATAAATATTGGTTTATACATTTTTAACTCGTTTTTTGTAAGGTATCCTGATGTTCAATTCAAAAAATTACGCCCCTTATAACTGCGATCCACCTTGATCATGGTATATTTTGATTGGTAGATATGATCCTTCCCTCCACATTGCTATAATATAGGTCAACGTTTTTGTTAAAATAGTCGAAATATTAAATTGATGTGACTTTTCAGTCCATTGTTTGATATAAGTGGACTGGATATAACTCTTTCCTAAATTTCACAATCACATTATTTAATTCCATAACTGGTGGTGTAGATGTGGACATGTCACGGGCAGTCTTCAGAGCGAAATGTAAAGACTTGATACGTTGAAGGGTTGCTGGAAAATAAGGGTTTTCAACCTCGATTAATTTAATTATTTAAATTCATTTCTTAGATTGTTTTTTTATATTATTTTTTTAAATGAATGTATTCAAAGAGCATTGTTTGGAAGAGTAGAGATTTTCTAATCCTTTAATTTTAAAAATTAAGTATCGTTATTTTTTGTACAGGAGTGGAGGTGTTAATCATTAATATATTTTTTGTCATGCGACCCCCATAATCGGGCCGCACTTGGTCTGTTGGGGTTGCAATTGTTTTTCACAGCTTTCAGTATGTATGTTTTCTTTTGTTTGTTTTGGTTTTTGAATATATCTGTTTGAATACAAATTAATCTTATTTGTAATAATTTAGCCTATATTTGTTTGTATTATATATTATTGTATTATAGCCAAGAATGTGTTATATAATTTGGAGTACTTTATTTAGGCGCTTAAGTTATAATTGTGTTTTTTTAGTTATTTAAGTTTTTTTTATTTATTTTTCATAAAATGTGCCTTTTTATTGTGATTAATAATTTTGCCTGTGAAACTAAACTATACCTGTAAAAACAATAAATACAATTATTATTATTATAAGGTATGAGTGATATAAATGTCAGTTCACTTAACAACCAGTGAACAGCAACCGACAACCATTAATTTATGAAATAATAACATTTATTTCAATAAAACAAAAAAACAAAAAAAATGGATGTGTTGAGGAAGGCATAAGAATTATAGAAAATGCGTGTCTCATTATTGAAGTAATTTTTTTCTAATAATTTAGTAATTAGCATAATAAGTATCATATAGTAATAAGCAATAAGTGTCTCAGTGACATCAAATGTTACGTCAGTTTAAGAGAGAAAAGAATGCCGATATATTATGGATTCCTCGTTATCAAGTTGATACCATTTTCAGAAACACACTGATCCAGAATTCGATCAAAATTCCTTTAAAAACAAGAACTATATAAACTACACCTTAACCCCACTCGATCATTAACACGGCATGAAAATACTTTCTGGCCCCTTTCCTAATGCATTTTAAATTGCCAAAGTAATTTCTCTTTTCCAGACTAGTGATAAATATTCATTAAAGAATGTTCAGCCGATTTAACTATTAAGGTTCTAGATAAATGTGAACAACTCTGTTATATTCATATACATGATGATCCTCATAGTGGCTCACAGTCTGGTTTACGTCCTACCAAACATAACATATCAACGTTGATAGACAAGATTCAAAAATATAAAAGTATATTACATTTTGAACCACGTCTAGATTTACATATTTAGTTGTGTTGATAATAGTCATCTATGAAGCAACTGAAGGTGATTTGATTTATAGTATAGTAAACATAACTATACTTGTTTCATTACGTTTCATGGTAAACAGTTATATGATGATTTTAAAAACGGACTGTTACTGCAATCCTTTTTCTTAGCAATATCAGGTGGCGGTATGTTACCTACTTTTATCAATATGAATGTACGTGACATACCGCTACGTTTAACTGACTGAAATCTTATAACTAATAATGACGTAAATAATTTAAATAGTATTTTAAGTATGTTTTACAAAATCCTAGATTGTAGTTCAAATATTTTATATGACACCAAACAACTCATGAAGGGAAGGACAAATTGTACCTTAACGCAAAAATACTCGTAGCATATAATAGAACAAAGGTTGAGCTAGTTTTGAGTTTGAGTTTTTCCTTCAACACGTTTGATTGGTATTACAAATAAAGGAAAGATAAGTTTAAAAAGGATCAAAAAGCGAAATGTGCTATGTACAAAATAAAACTGATACATCAAAACTGTAATTATTTTGAAACTAAACAAAATAATTTCTGGGCTCATCAAAAAAAGTATCGTTCTCAGTTGACATTAATGAAAAGTAAGAAGTTTGACGGAGGAGTTCTTCTTTTATTGACATTAAAATATAGTAATTACTTAAAATATGTTAATCCGTACGGCTTAATACATTAAGGTAAATTTTCATTTCAATCCGACATCCAGTAGTCCAAATATTTTCAACCAACATTTTACGTTCATAAATATCTTTGGTTAGCTGCTCTATTTTAATGTTGGATACATATTTATGTAACAAAAGCCTAATATAAAATGTCAACTGTACTGATACATTTGAAATCATAAAGTACGAAAGTAAAAAATAGAACAATAATATTTTAAAAGTATATTTATACAGAACCCTAGAGGTTTAAAAACAGCATGACGGAAACGTATATGAACAGTAGTACATAGCACACGAAACATTATTTTATAAATAAATTACCGTAAAAAAAGCCATGACGTGATGTTTAGAAACGGCAACAACAAAAAATGTGGCACTCATACCCTAAAAATGCGTATGAGCCTAAATGCGTATTTCTCGAACCAAACTTCCTTTGTGAAATAAACTTGATAATTGAAAATCAGATAATTCATTATACAACAGTCAACTGATTGCTTGCATGTTATGTGAGGAATTGTGCTCTCAGTTTCTTATATAACACTCTACGTCATTAGAAATGCATTACTAACTTGAGTTTGAATCTAAGACACAGTGGGAACTTTGAAGGGAATATTAACCAGCACTGGCTTGGTTGGAGCAAAAGTTAGTTTTCGTTATTATATCATAGTCCTTGTATGTTGGGAGGTTTTTGCAGGATATGAACGTTCGTGATAAAACATAGAAAAACTAAAAAAAAACTTTTAGTCTGTTGGATCGACTGGAACGGCTGGACCACTTCCAACGCAAAGAAATCAGTACAATATAATTGACCTAAACTGTTGCACCGTGTTAATTAAATCGAGGAAAGTTTGTTAAAGCAAATTGTTTACGGCAAAGTATTCCTCAAAAGACGGGAGAAAAGTTATCTCGCAGGCTGGAGTGGTGGATGATGAAACGACGAGCCTCAGGCAAGCCATGCATGACAATTAAGCGTGCCTTGAAAACGTCCTTTTCCCCAAGAGTTTTTAATTGTGGAGAACTCAAGAAGTCTGTCACAAACACTACATGTACTAGTTTTACACAGATTTGTGTCCGCCATTTTGGCTCCTTTGACAATCATAATTAGATATTCCTGCTACATTTACATTATTAATACCTAATTCTAGCTTAATTTGCTGTAAATAAAGAGAAATAATTATTTTATTGCTCAATTGTTTTCATTTTACTCTTTTTGTTAAGAAAGTTTACTCGCCAGTTCATATAGGTCACAGGTCTGTGCATGGACTTTATGTATTACGTCGAATTATTATGAAGAACCTAACTGGCCGTCGGTTCAGTTAGGTTCTTCGCACCTTGACTCTGCAGTCCGAAACCTTACCTCATTTAGGCACGACTAAAAATCTATTGTCGTCTATTAAAATCTATTTCCTAAGGTTCAGTTTAAGTTAAATAACATGAATTCAGAACTAAATTAACTGGTCGTATTAAAATTAGAGTTATTAGAGTCTTAACACTTAACAATTTAGAAAGTGATATTTTGTTTGTCGAATAGTACACTTGTTTTTCGTACAAACGAGTTCTTTTTAGTGAATTCCTCGTGTTCATCGGTCAGTTTATATCTGTTTGATACATGGAGAACCCAGAACTTGGAATACAGTGACAACATGTAATGGTTGTATCATGCCGTGTCGGGGATGTGGGCGTGCTTCAGCCAAGCTAACCTCTAAACCTACTCATATGTTTGATACATGGAGAACCCAGAACTTGGAATACAGTGACAACATGTAATGGTTGTATCATGCCGTGTCGGGGATGTGGGCGTGCTTCAGCCAAGCTAACCTCTAAACCTACTCATATGTTTGATACATGGAGAACCCAGAACTTGGAATACAGTGACAACATGTAATGGTTGTATCATGCCGTGTCGGGGATGTGGGCGTGCTTCAGCCAAGCTAACCTCTAAACCTACTCATATGTTTGATACATGGAGAACCCAGAACTCGGAATACAGTGGCAACATGTAATGATTGTATATTGTCGTGTCGGGGATGTGGGCGTGCTTCAGCCAATCTGACCACTAAACCAACTCATATGTTTGATACATGGAGAACCCAGAACTCGGAATACAGTGGCAACATGTAATGATTGTATATTGTCGTGTATGGGGTGTGGGCGTGCTTCAGCCAATCTGACCACTAAACCAACTCATATGTTTGATACATGGAGAACCCAGAACTCGGAATACAGTGGCAACATGTAATGATTGTATATTGTCGTGTATGGGATGTGGGCGTGCTTCAGCCAATCTGACCACTAAACCAACTCATATGTTTGATACATGGAGAACCCAGAACTCGGAATACAGTGGCAACATGTAATGATTGTATATTGTCGTGTATGGGGTGTGGGCGTGCTTCAGCCAATCTGACCACTAAACCAACTCATATGTTTGATACATGGAGAACCCAGAACTCGGAATACAGTGGCAACATGTAATGATTGTATATTGTCGTGTATGGGGTGTGGGCGTGCTTCAGCCAATCTGACCACTAAACCAACTCATATGTTTGATACATGGAGAACCCAGAACTCGGAATACAGTGGCAACATGTAATGATTGTATATTGTCGTGTATGGGGTGTGGGCGTGCTTCAGCCAATCTGACTTTGGCTACTAAACCAACTCATCTGTTTGATACATGGAGAACCCAGAACTCGGAATACAGTGAGCAGCATGTAATGGTTGTATCATGTAGTTGATGTGGACGTGCTTCAGTCAAGCTGACCTACTCAAGGCCATCTTAACTGTATGAGAATCTGTATGGGTGGACGGAAGAGAAAACACGAATTTTGTGGACATTTTCCATTGAACACTTTGTTTTAAACGCATATATGCAGCGTATGGTTTTTTTGTCAGAAACAATTTTTTTTATTTTTAAAATTAGATAAATGCTGTGTTTAACTTTGAAAACTTCCAAAAGTCACTAGATATTAATATAAATAAAAATGTAAAGTGATGTCCTGAAAAAAACAGTGCAGGGGTATTCTGAAACTATGTGATCCATTGTTTGGATAGACTCCCCGCAATCACATGACTGATCTACTGTCAATCTCCATTTGTATGTCCAGTAGTTACATCTGACCACTCCAGTTCGGAACCGATTCAACAATGTCCACTCACTACGAGGGAGGTTCATCCCACCTACAGGTATTGACGGATCATTAACCCAGTACGTAGAGGTTGGTTTCTAGATTTTAAGCGACCGTTTTGACGTGGGAGATCCTGGGTAATGGGGAGTTACGGAGCATTCAAGATCTTATTGAATTCTTTAAGTAGTCTTCTCCTGACGTCTTATTTCTGGAGGAGCTATATTGCACATCACCGGGAGCCAAGGTGAAGGTAGTGAAGTTGCCATGATATTTCCACTAATAGCTCTCATGGCTCAATTAAGTTGGACATCAATCGCTTTTGTATGTGCGCTATTTAGCCATACAGGAGCACTGTATCCAACAGCTAAATAAAACAGTGACAAAGCAGTAGTACGTAGGACGTGTGTGCGTTGACTCCCCAAGTTGTTTCAGCAATATGATGTAGTACATTTGCCCTGGTTTTAATTTTAGCTGCAGTTTTTTTAAGATGGCTTTTAAACGATCGATCTAACGTTACTCCCAGGTACTGTGGATGATCATTGTGGTGGAGTATTTGAAAATAACGAGTTGGCAGAAATTAAGAATGATGCTCTGTAGTAACATTTGAAATAAAATGGAAAAATAAACTGAGGTTTAAACAAAAAACGATGAGTTCGTCAACGTAAACACCGTCAATTTAATTTTATGTGTGGGTGGGATGGTCATAGCCAGTGAATGTGTATGGTTGAAATTGCTGATAGGAAATAGATACTACTCTAAAAGCAATTTTGATTTTCAATAATTGGGTGTCTGCTAATATTGGCTGATGTTTATCATCTTCAAAATGTGAAAATGCCAATTTTCCTATGATTCATTGAACATATTTATATGTTGTTGTATTGATTCTACCGTCAAACATGCATGTGGCTGTTACTGCACACCAATATTCTATTAGAGAGTATTGTATAAGTTAGAGAGGCTATAGTATAAGTTAGGTATGCATTCGTTTAGACCACAAGAAGGTGTTAAATTATTACAAACTACATATCATTCGAATGGTCAAAATGATAATATATATATATTTTCATATCGATGATTATTTCGAAGTTAAATTATCTATCAATCAATTTAAGTATGTACGTAATTAGAGGCTCCTATTTGCGTTTTGATGGGGATTTGCAAAAGTTGTCATATTTAATCGGATTTGTAGAGTTGAAGCAGTGAACTGGTCCAATCTAAGTTGAGGTGGTTCAAGTAGCTACGATCGTTGGTTAAGTAGACACTAGAGACGGGCTTAGCAGATGTGAGAATGTGAAATGGCGTTGTTTTAATAAAACCGTATTTCGTTTGGAGTAGAATGCCTTTCGACTGCTGTAGTTACAAGAATGTGCAAGTATTGCACATGTCATAGGTTATTAAATGTTAAGTTATGTACTTGTATCAACATGTACATAATATATATTAGAAATGAAATTGTGCAGAAGTTTAAGAAAACATTTATTTAGTATTTTTGGGAATTTGTAGGGAATAAAGCGTCTATTCTTTTAGAAGATCTGACGTTGTGTTAGAGTTACAAAGCTTGTTGGTAAAGTTACACGTAAGGAGTCACATGGGTTACAAAACATATTGGTTTAGTAGACGTGAGGAGTCGTAGGGGTTACAACACGTGTTGGTTTAGTAGACGTGAGGATTCACAACGGTTACAACACATGTTGGTTTAAGACGTGAGGAGGTTACAACACGTGTTGATCTACTACATGTGAGGATTCGTAGGGGTTACAAGACGTGTTGGTTTAGTAGACGTGAGGATTCGAATAGGTTATAACACGTGTTGATCTAGTAAATGTGAGGATTCACAGCGGTTACAACACGTGTTGGGTTAGTAGACGTGAGGAGTCATAGGGGTTACAACACGTTTTGGTTAAGTTGATATGAGGATTCGAAGAGGTTACAACACATGTTGATCTAGTAGATGTGAGGATTCACAACGGTTACAACACGTGTTGGTTTAGTAGACGTGAGGAGTCGTAGAGGTTACAACACGTGTTGCTCTAGTACATGTGAGGATTCGAAGAGGTTACAACACGTGTTGATCTAGTAGATGTGAGGATTCACAGCAGTTACAACACATGTTGATCTAGTAGATGTGAGGATTCACAACGGTTACAACACGTGTTGGTTTAGTAGACGTGAGGAGTCGTAGAGGTTACAACACGTGTTGCTCTAGTACATGTGAGGATTCGAAGAGGTTACAACACGTGTTGATCTAGTAGATGTGAGGATTCACAGCAGTTGCAACACGTGTTGGTTTAGTAGACGTGAGGAGTCGTAGGGGTTATAACACGTGTTGCTCTAGTAGTCGTGAGAATTCCAAGGGGTTACAGAATGTGTAGGTTTTGTAGAGTAGATGGGAATCGAGACACTGTAGGTTGAAGTTCTAGGAAAAGAAAGGATATGTAGGGGATTGTTTCAACCGTTATAAGCTGGCTGTCTCAAGCAGCTGACAAGGCGGTTCTAAGGAATGCAAATTCGTGTATATTTGTTTATTGAAGGGGTGGGTGGGTGGAATCTGACTAATTCTGAGCGAGCAAGGAGGAGACGGCGATCAATATCTTCCTCACTCCATCCCTCCCTCTCTCTCTTAAATCTTACATTTCCTCGCATAACTCTTACACTTGTGCCGTTTGCATAACTATTTTAATCATGAAAAGCTCTCAGGGGCATTTCTGCTATATTTTGAACGTTTAATATGCACGTTTTCATGTTTTTGGAAGCAAGTGGATCTTAAAGTAGCTTTTAATATGCATTTCTAATACATCTGACTGACTCTTTAACATTTTAATTTCTTTTTTAGTATTAATATATGATTTATGTATAGTATTAATTGTTTTAACAGTAAACATTTGTAGTTTTTAATGTTGAAATATTTAAATTCATACAATAACCATTCAAGTAGAGATTTTTAGTGGGTATTTAAACTAAAACATAGAAACAATAAGATAAAGAGATAATATTTTTTTAGTAAGTACTAAGAGGTGATTTTTAGTGTTATTTAATATTAACTCTCTAATCAGTATTCTGATTAGCATTTAAGTTTTAATTTAAAATGAAATCTGGCACAGAAACTTATCTCGTGCAATTTCAACACTCGTTATTATTATAACAGCGCAAAATAAAATACTGTGATAAATAAAACAATGTAATTAAAATTAGAAAAATATAAATGATCTAGCAAATATAGATTATTATGTTTATCAAGGACTTCCAATACTTCATTTGAAAATTTTAATATTCCGAAAAGAAATAAATGCTACCAATCTAAATATGTGTACTTATACTGTTACTATAGGCCTACATTATGCCCCAAATTCACCTGTCACCCAGTGATTAGTTGTCAAACGTTTTAATTTATTTTTCTGGTAGAGGAATACTGACGATGTAAATATTCAACTAACCTATTATTTTAAGCAATTAATTTTATTTACAATTATTAATTTTACTCGTCCCACGGAAGTTATTGAATAGATTTAATTATTTAAATATTTTGTTCCCAGACTTTAAGCCTTTTTTACAAAAATAATTTATTTAAATAATTATTTATATCTTAAAAGCTAGGTTAATATCTCTATATAGCGTGTCCGATAAGAAAATATATTTGGAATTGTAACTATGACAAATAACGTACAGTCATAATTATAATTAAAACAATATAATTTTATCATCAAATAATCCATATTTTGAATTTTACTGTTTTAAATTGAATCAGATCCCTTTTGTTCTTTATCACCTATGTAAAAACATTTTTTTTATGTAAATGTATAATAATGACACAAAATCTAAATGTTTCCTTTGGTGTAGATTTCGTAGTCTTAGAGCCTACGATAATAATATTTATATTATTACTATTATACTTCTGATAGTAATAATATAAATAATAAGAAGAAAACTAAGTAATAAATTAATTAAATAATTATAATCTCTTGTAATAAAAAAATAGTATTGAAATAAATTGAACTAAAAAGTGTATAAGGTTCCGTAAACAACTTTGCATTGTAGTCCTCTAACATCTAAGAAATACAGATCTAAATGACACTCACTTACTTTGCAGCGGCCATAGCTAAGAGGCGTTGGCTCGCCACACAGCCGGTCCGGGTTCGATTCGCGATACGATCAGTAACAGTTTTTGCCCTGTGCCGCCCCCGTGGTTCGGAAGTCACGTTGGTCCCCAGGTTAAGTGTTAAAGAGAGCTTCTTAGCCCTGACTTCGCCTGGTAAAATAAGACATCCTTTAACTCTTTAATGACAGTACTCTGGTCAGGTAACAAACTTGGGGAAGAACGGTCCAGAAGACTAATCACTATACCTGACGTAAAAATGAAATTAGGAGCTCTCAAAGACTCATAATATGTTTCGTTTTTCTTTCAAAAGTTTTTTTAAATATTTTATTTTAGATGGTTAATAGTAATAGATATGTGAAAATCCAAATAATTTATATAGTTCATACTCTGTACCATTATTATACATTTTTTAGTAAAAAAATAATAAGTTAAACCCAGTTTTTGTACAGTTATAACTAATGAAAAATATTAACACATCAAATATTCTTTACAATAGTTCTTAATTTCTCTTATTTGCACTTTCTAATCTAATTTGAAATCAAACAGTTGTATTGAGTAGTAGATTATTTTGGCCTTTTCTTCACATTTTACTCAATTTTAAATGTTTTCTAACATATGCAATGGGGTAAATATTGTCACAAAACCGGTTGATAACTTATATTGTAAATTAGATAAACTTTTAATTTAATTTAAATATAAACATATACTGTATATATTTATTTGTTTCCACAAAAATGGTCGATTTACTAAAAATTAAAGCAGGCCTTCAGTTAAGAACGGATTTTGTAATTTTAAAACAACTAATTAATTAATGGCTAAACCTTTTTTAAATTGAAATTCCAAGTGAGGCAATGATTGAATGGTATATAGTAGTAGAATACAGACAGTATTAGTATACAGTAGTAGTATACAGTAGTAGCATACAGTAGTAGTATGCAATAGTAGTATGCAGTAGTAATATGCAGTAGTAGTATGCAGTATATGCAGTAGTAGTATGCAGTAGTAGTAAGCAGTAGTAATATACAGTAGTAGTATGCAGTAGTAGTATGCAGTAGTAGTAGTATACAGTAGTAGTATACAATGGTAGTATACAGTAGTAGTATGCAGTAGTAGTATACAGTAGTAGTATGCAGTAGTAGTATACAGTAGTAGTATGCAGTATTAGTATACAGTAGTAGCACACAGTAGTAGCATACAGTAGTAGTATGCAGTAGTAGTATGCAGTAGTAGTATGCAGTAGTAGTATGCAGTAGTAGTATACAGTAGTAGTATGCAGTAGTAGTAGTATACAGTAGTAGTATACAATGGTAGTATAGAGTAGTAGTATGCAGTAGTAGTATACAGTAGTAGTATACAGTAGTAGTATGCAGTATTAGTATGCAGTAGTAGTATACAGTAGTAGTATGCAGTATTAGTAGTATACAGTAGTAGTATACAGTGGTAGTATACAGTAGTAGTATGCAGTATTAGTAGTATACAGTAGTAGTATACAGTGGTAGTATACAGTGGTAGTATACAGTAGTAGTATGCAGTAGTAGTAGTATACAGTAGTAGTATACAGTGGTAGTATACAGTAGTAGTATGCAGTATTAGTAGTATACAGTAGTAGTATACAGTGGTAGTATACAGTAGTAGTATGCAGTATTAGTAGTATACAGTAGTAGTATGCAGTATTAGTAGTATACAGTAGTAGTATACAGTGGTAGTATACAGTAGTAGTATGCAGTATTAGTAGTATACAGTAGTAGTATACAGTGGTAGTATACAGTAGTAGTATGCAGTATTAGTAGTATACAGTGGTAGTATACAGTGGTAGTATACAGTAGTAGTATACAGTATTAGTAGTATACAGTAGTAGTATGCAGTAGTAGTAGTATACAGTAGTAGTATACAGTGGTAGTATACAGTAGTAGTATGCAGTATTAGTAGTATACAGTAGTAGTATACAGTGGTAGTATACAGTAGTAGTATGCAGTATTAGTAGTATACAGTGGTAGTATACAGTGGTAGTATACAGTAGTAGTATACAGTAGTAGTATGCAGTATTAGTAGTATACAGTAGTAGTATACAGTGGTAGTATACAGTAGTAGTATGCAGTAGTAGTAGTATACAGTAGTAGTATGCAGTATTAGTAGTATACAGTGGTAGTATACAGTAGTAGTATGCAGTAGTAGTAGTATACAGTAGTAGTATGCAGTATTAGTAGTATACAGTGGTAGTATACAGTAGTAGTATACAGTGGTAGTATACAGTAGTAGTATGCAGTAGTAGTAGTATACAGTAGTAGTATACAATGGTAGTATACAGTAGTAGTATGCAGTAGTAGTATACAGTAGTAGTATACAGTGGTAGTATACAGTAGTAGTATGCAGTATTAGTAGTATACAGTGGTAGTATACAGTAGTAGTATACAGTGGTAGTATACAGTAGTAGTATGCAGTAGTAGTAGTATACAGTAGTAGTATACAATGGTAGTATACAGTAGTAGTATGCAGTAGTAGTATACAGTAGTAGTATGCAGTAGTAGTATGCAGTAGTAGTATACAGTAGTAGTATTCAGTAGTAGTATGCAGTAGTAGTATGCAGTAGTAGTATGCAGTAGTAGTATGCAGTAGTAGTATGCAGTAGTGGTATACAGTAGTAGTATGCAGTAGTAGTAGTATACAGTAGTAGTATACAATGGTAGTCAGTAGTAGTATACAGTAGTAGTATACAGTAGTAGTATGCAGTAGTAGTAGTATACAGTAGTAGTATACAATGGTAGTCAGTAGTAGTATACAGTAGTAGTATACAGTAGTAGTATGCAGTAGTAGTATGCAGTAGTAGTATGCAGTAGTAGTATACAGTAGTAGTATACAATGGTAGTATACAGTAGTAGTATGCAGTGGTAGTATACAGTAGTAGTACACAGTAGTAGTATGCAGTAGTAGTATACAGTAGTAGTATGCAGTAGTAGTATGCAGTAGTAGTATACAGTATTAGTATACAGTAGTAGCACACAGTAGTAGTATACAGTAGTAGTATACAGTGGTAGTATACAGTAGTAGTATGCAGTATTAGTATACAGTAGTAGCACACAGTAGTAGCATACAGTAGTAGTATGCAGTAGTAGTATGCAGTAGTAGTATGCAGTAGTAGTATGCAGTAGTACTATACAGTAGTAGTATACAGTAGTAGTATACAGTAGTAGCACGCAGTAGTAGTATGCAGTATTAGTATACAGTAGTAGTATGCAGTAGTAGTATACAGTAGTAGTATACAGTAGTAGTATACAGTAGTAGCACACAGTAGTAGTATACAGTAGTAGTATACAGTAGTATTATGCAGTAGTAGTATACAGTAGTAGCACGCAGTAGTAGTATGCAGTATTAGTATACAGTAGTAGTATGCAGTATTAGTATACAGTAGTAGTATACAGTAGTATTATGCAGTAGTAGCACGCAGTAGTAGTATACAGTAGTATTATGCAGTAGTAGTATACAGTAGTAGTATGCAGTAGTAGTATACAGTAGTAGCACACAGTAGTAGTATGCAGTAGTAGTATGCAGTAGTAGTATACAGTAGTAGTATACAGTAGTAGTATACAGTAGTAGCACACAGTAGTAGTATACAGTAGTATTATGCAGTAGTAGTATACAGTAGTAGTATACAGTTTTCTATGACAAATTTGTTAAATAGCTAACAATAAAACTCAAAATGTCCATTCCTTGGCCCTTCTATCAAGTCAAGAAAAGGAGAGAAGCGCTGTCCAAGTCATCAATCCTTATACAACGCCATTACATAGTTAGTTTTCGTTTAAAGAGGACAAACTAGAAAGCTTTATTCAGACCTTTAAAATTAGTATCTAAATGCCTGCTATCGCCCATGACTTTAGAGGTGTGTGAAGTAACGAAGAGTTGGAGGTTTGCCATCAATGAGAGAGTGGTATAGCTTTTATATGATTAAAAATATATAGTTTTTATACTATGTTTGAGTGGAAAAAATAATAGTATTCCATGGTAAAATCAAATATTTTATAAAAACAACTATGTGCCAATACATTAAAATTGAATAAAATTACTCAACTGAAAATAATATTGAAATTTTTTTAAAAATTTCATTTTCCTAGCTATTTTGATGAGCTGTCTCTAGACATTGAGGTCGAATGAAGTTCGAAAAATACTTTTCATGTAAACTAGATGTTAAAGTATTGTTTTAAGATGATCTAACAGTTAACAATTCACCAATGCTAGTTACAAAAGCATTCTTATTTATTATAAAAAATAAGAATATTAACTATACATTCTGATTGTCCATAAACATAAGTGTTCCTGTAAATAGTTTAAGTAGTTGACGTTCATGTGTTGTTGCAGGTACGTGTGTCCGATCAGCTGGTAGAAGGTAGCTGCGTCACTGCACCACACTCTACTTACTCACCAGTCCAGTTAACTCTACAACTATTTTTTATTTGAAAATTAAAAATTAAATCTAAGTTTAAATATTAAATCAATTGAACTATTACTAGGCTAATCCAATTTATTTTATGCTATGATTAAATATTAGCATTTAGATTACCTATAATGCAAATAAAGAAACCTGTGTTATTGTTAAGTATCGTAAATTAAAATTCACCAAAAATTGTATTGTAGGTAGTATTATTGTACATGTATTCATTCCGATATATATCTTCAGTTTGTAAGAATATGATGAGTATTGTACTTTATCTCGTAAGAGAGGTTGGTTCAGTGGGACAGTATGAGTCTTGTCTGTAGTGTAGATGACTATGATGAGTGTTGTCCTTTATCCCGTAAGTGAGGTTGGTTCAGTGGGACTGTAGGAGTCTTGTCTGTAGTGTGGATGACTATGATGACAGTTGTCCTTTATCCCGTACGTGAGGTTGGTTCAGTGGTACTGTAGGAGTATTGTCTGTAGTGTGGATGACTGTGATGAGTATTGTCCTTTATCTCGTAAGTGAGGTTGGTTCAGTGGGACTGTAGGAGTCTTGTCTGTAGTGTGGAAGACTGTGATGAGTATTGTCCTTTATCTCGTAAGTGAGGTTGGTTCAGTGGGACTGTAGGAGTCTTGTCTGTAGTGTGGATGACTGTGATGAGTATTGTACTTTATCCCGTAAGTGAGGTTGGTTCAGTGGGACTGTAAGAGTCTTGTCTGTAGTGTAGATGACTGTGATAAGTGTTGTCCTTTATCCCGTAAGTGAGGTTGGTTCAGTGGGACTGTAGGAGTCTTGTCTGTAGTGTGGATGACTATGATGAGTGTTGTCCTTTATCTCGTAAGTGAGGTTGGTTCAGTGGGACTGTAGGAGTCTTGTCTGTAGTGTGGATGACTATGATGAGTATTGTCCTTTATCTCGTAAGTAAGGTTGGTTCAGTGGGACTGTAGGAGTCTTGTCTGTAGAGTGGATGACTATGATGAGTGTTGTCCTTTATCCCGTACGTGAGGTTGGTTCAGTGGGACAGTAGGAGTCTTGTCTGTAGTGTAGATGACTATGATGAGTGTTGTCCTTTATCCCGTACGTGAGGTTGGTTCAGTGGGACTGTAGGAGTCTTGTCTGTAGTGTGGATGACTATGATGAGTATTGTCCTTTATCTCGTAAGTGAGGTTGGTTCAGTGGGACTGTAGGAGTCTTGTCTGTAGTGTAGATGACTATGATGAGTGTTGTCCTTTATCCCGTACGTGAGGTTGGTTCAGTGGGACTGTAGGAGGCTTGTCTGTAGTGTGGATAACTGTGATGAGTATTGTCCTTTATCCCGTAAGTGAGGTTGGTTCAGTGGGACTGTAGGAGTCTTGTCTGTAGTGTGGAAGACTATGATGAGTGTTGTCCTTTATCTCGTAAGTGAGGTTGGTTCAGTGGGACTGTAGGAGTCTTGTCTGTAGTGTGGATGACTATGATGAGTATTGTCCTTTATCTCGTAAGTGAGGTTGGTTCAGTGGGACTATAGGAGTCTTGTCTGTAGTGTGGATGACTATGATGAGTATTGTCCTTTATCTCGTACGTGAGGTTGGTTCAGTGGGACTGTAGGAGTCTTGTCTGTAGTGTGGATGACTATGATGAGTATTGTCCTTTATCCCGTACGTGAGGTTGGTTCAGTGGGACTGTAGGAGTCTTTTCTGTAGTGTGGATGACTATGATGAGTATTGTCCTTTATCTCGGAAGTGAGGTTGGTTCAGTGGGACTGTAGGAGTCTTGTCTGTAGTGTGGATAACTGTGATGAGTATTGTCCTTTATCCCGTAAGTGAGGTTGGCTCAGTGGGACTGTAGGAGTCTTGTCTGTAGTGTGGAAGACTATGATGAGTGTTGTCCTTTATCTCGTAAGTGAGGTTGGTTCAGTGGGACTGTAGGAGTCTTGTCTGTAGTGTGGATGACTATGATGAGTATTGTCCTTTATCTCGTAAGTGAGGTTGGTTCAGTGGGACTATAGGAGTCTTGTCTGTAGTGTGGATGACTATGATGAGTATTGTCCTTTATCTCGTACGTGAGGTTGGTTCAGTGGGACTGTAGGAGTCTTGTCTGTAGTGTGGATGACTATGATGAGTATTGTCCTTTATCTCGTAAGTGAGGTTGGTTCAGTGGGACTATAGGAGTCTTGTCTGTAGTGTAGATGACTATGATGAGTGTTGTCCTTTATCCCGTACGTGAGGTCGGTTCAGTGGGACTGTAGGAGTCTTGTCTGTAGTGTGGATGACTATGATGAGTATTGTCCTTTATCCCGTACGTGAGGTTGGTTCAGTGGAACTGTAGGAGTCTTGTCTGTAGTGTGGATGACTGTGATGAGTATTGTCCTTTATCTCGTAAGTGAGGTTGGTTCAGTGGGACTGTAGGAGTCTTGTCTGTAGTGTGGATGACTGTGATGTGTATTGTCCTTTATCCCGTAAGTGAGGTTGGTTCAGTGGGACTGTAGGAGTCTTGTCTGTAGTGTGGAAGACTATGATGAGTGTTGTCCTTTATCTCGTAAGTGAGGTTGGTTCAGTGGGACTGTAGGAGTCTTGTCTGTAGTGTAGATGACTATGATTAGTGTTGTCCTTTATCCCGTACGTGAGGTTGGTTCAGTGGGACTGTAGGAGTCTTTTCTGTAGTGTGGATGACTATGATGAGTATTGTCCTTTATCCCGTACGTGAGGTAGGTTCAGTGGGACTGTAGGAGTCTTGTCTGTAGTGTGGATGACTATGATGAGTATTGTCCTTTATCTCGTAAGTGAGGTTGGTTCAGTTGGACTGTAGGAGTCTTGTCTGTAGTGTAGATGACTGTGATGAGTATTGTCCTTTATCTCGTAAGAGAGGTTGGTTCAGTGGGACTGTAGGAGTCTTGTCTGTAGTGTAGATGACTATGATGAGTATTGTCCTTTATCCCGTACGTGAGGTTGGTTCAGTGGGACTGTAGGAGTCTTGTCTGTAGTGTGGATAACTATGATGAGTATTGTCCTTTATCTCGTACGTGAGGTTGGTTCAGTGGGACTGTAGGAGTCATGTCTGTAGTGTAGATGACTGTGATGAGTATTGTCCTTTATCCCGTACGTGAGGTTGGTTCAGTGGGACTGTAGGAGTCTTGTCTGTAGTGTGGATGACTGTGATGAGTATTGTACTTTATCCAGTAAGTGAGGTTGGTTCAGTGGGACTGTAAGAGTCTTGTCTGTAGTGTGGATGACTATGATGAGTATTGTCCTTTATCCAGTAAGTGAGGTTGGTTCAGTGGGACTGTAGGAGTCTTGTCTGTAGTGTGGATAACTATGATGAGTATTGTCCTTTATCCCGTAAGTGAGGTTGGTTCAGTGGGACTGTAGGAGTCTTGTCTGTAGTGTGGATGACTATGATGACAGTTGTCCTTTATCCCGTAAGTGAGGTTGGTTCAGTGGGACTGTAGGAGTCTTGTCTGTAGTTTGGATGACTATGATGAGTATTGTCCTTTATCTCGTAAGTGAGGTTGGTTCAGTGGGACTGTAGGAGTCTTGTCTGTAGTGTGGATGACTATGATGAGTATTGTCCTTTATCTCGTAAGTCGGGTTGGTAATCTAATGTACGAGTAGATCGCTCTAATGAGTCTTGTCCGTTCTCTCGTTAGGTGTTTCTTGAAACTGAATACTAGGCCGTATTGTTTGGCGTTCACAACACCATTGGTTGAAGATAACATCAAAATACAATTAATATACATGGTATTAAAGGTGATTCTACAAACTTGGAATACTTAGCTTCTATAACAATACTCTACGTTAGTTATTATGCTGGTTTTGGGTAGTTAAATTCTTCTCTCTTGTCTTTAAATATATTGCTATTTAATAATATCTAATAAATATTTAATTAGAAGGAAGTTGATTCATATTGGTCTTTTTTACAAACAAACAAAACTCCTGTATTATACTTTGAGGATTTCTAAAAATTTGTGATATGCTTGATAAATAATTATGTATGTTCTAATTTGGTTACATTCATATGTTTGGTTTTCTAATCCTCCACATCTTGTATTTTGTAATATGCTTTGAATTAAGAATACATTTTCAAATTAAATATTGCTTCATATCTTTATAACACCAGCAAAATATGTTTTATAAGTTGATGTAGTTTAGTTCATTACTTTGAATTCATTTTTGTTTATTCGGTTAAACTTACTAAGGAGTCTTGTCTGTAGTGTGGATGACTATGATGAGTATTGTCCTTTATCCCGTAAGTCGGGTTGGTAATCTAATGTACGAGTAGATCGCTCTAATGAGTCTTGTCCGTTCTCTCGTTAGGTGTTTCTTGGAACTGAATACTAGGCTGTATTGTTTGGCGTTCACAACACCATTGGTTGAAGATAACATCAAAATACAATTAATAAACATGGTATTAAAGGTGATTCTACAAACTTGGAATACTTAGCTACCACAAAAGTGGTCCTAACCTACTTATTGGAGTCTTTGAGAGTTCCTGATAGCAGCAGACCTTGACGGGTAGACGAGATCATCCCTCAAGAGCTGTAATGGATTTAGGGAGGGATGGTAAAATAACTAAATTGAAAAAAAACACATAACTGAATATATTGATAATCTTTTGGAGATTAAACACAAGTAACTAATGAAAGTTCATATCGGGCGTTGGAAGTCCAAGCGGCTGTCTGTAGGAGAGTGAGCAGGATTCAATACGAGGGTTGAGCCGGGGGGGGGGGTGAGAAGTCGTTGGCCAGTCAGCTGATTCATGTTTTGAAGCTCAAATAGTAGTATCACTACATAGTAGTATCACTACATAGTAGTATCACTACATAGTAGTATCACTACATAGTAGTATCACTACATAGTAGTATCACTACATAGTAGTATCACTACATAGTAGTATCACTACATAGTAGTATCACTACATAGTAGTATCACTACATAGTAGTATCACTACATAGTAGTATCACTACATAGTAGTATCACTACATAGTAGTATCACTACATAGTAGTATCACTACATAGTAGTATCACTACATAGTAGTATCACTACATAGTAGTATCACTACATAGTAGTATCACTACATAGTAGTATCACTACATAGTAGTATCACTACATAGTAGTATCACTACATAGTAGTATCACTACATAGTAGTATCACTACATAGTAGTATCACTACATAGTAGTATCACTACATAGTAGTATCACTACATAGTAGTATCACTACATAGTAGTATCACTACATAGTAGTATCACTACATAGTAGTATCACTACATAGTAGTATCACTACATAGTAGTATCACTACATAGTAGTATCACTACATAGTAGTATCACTACATAGTAGTATCACTACATAGTAGTATCACTACATAGTAGTATCACTACATAGTAGTATCACTACATAGTAGTATCACTACATAGTAGTATCACTACATAGTAGTATCACTACATAGTAGTATCACTACATAGTAGTATCACTACATAGTAGTATCACTACATAGTAGTATCACTACATAGTAGTATCACTACATAGTAGTATCACTACATAGTAGTATCACTACATAGTAGTATCACTACATAGTAGTATCACTACATAGTAGTATCACTACATAGTAGTATCACTACATAGTAGTATCACTACATAGTAGTATCACTACATAGTAGTATCACTACATAGTAGTATCACTACATAGTAGTATCACTACATAGTAGTATCACTACATAGTAGTATCACTACATAGTAGTATCACTACATAGTAGTATCACTACATAGTAGTATCACTACATAGTAGTATCACTACATAGTAGTATCACTACATAGTAGTATCACTACATAGTAGTATCACTACATAGTAGTATCACTACATAGTAGTATCACTACATAGTAGTATCACTACATAGTAGTATCACTACATAGTAGTATCACTACATAGTAGTATCACTACATAGTAGTATCACTACATAGTAGTATCACTACATAGTAGTATCACTACATAGTAGTATCACTACATAGTAGTATCACTACATAGTAGTATCACTACATAGTAGTATCACTACATAGTAGTATCACTACATAGTAGTATCACTACATAGTAGTATCACTACATAGTAGTATCACTACATAGTAGTATCACTACATAGTAGTATCACTACATAGTAGTATCACTACATAGTAGTATCACTACATAGTAGTATCACTACATAGTAGTATCACTACATAGTAGTATCACTACATAGTAGTATCACTACATAGTAGTATCACTACATAGTAGTATCACTACATAGTAGTATCACTACATAGTAGTATCACTACATAGTAGTATCACTACATAGTAGTATCACTACATAGTAGTATCACTACATAGTAGTATCACTACATAGTAGTATCACTACATAGTAGTATCACTACATAGTAGTATCACTACATAGTAGTATCACTACATAGTAGTATCACTACATAGTAGTATCACTACATAGTAGTATCACTACATAGTAGTATCACTACATAGTAGTATCACTACATAGTAGTATCACTACATAGTAGTATCACTACATAGTAGTATCACTACATAGTAGTATCACTACATAGTAGTATCACTACATAGTAGTATCACTACATAGTAGTATCACTACATAGTAGTATCACTACATAGTAGTATCACTACATAGTAGTATCACTACATAGTAGTATCACTACATAGTAGTATCACTACATAGTAGTATCACTACATAGTAGTATCACTACATAGTAGTATCACTACATAGTAGTATCACTACATAGTAGTATCACTACATAGTAGTATCACTACATAGTAGTATCACTACATAGTAGTATCACTACATAGTAGTATCACTACATAGTAGTATCACTACATAGTAGTATCACTACATAGTAGTATCACTACATAGTAGTATCACTACATAGTAGTATCACTACATAGTAGTATCACTACATAGTAGTATCACTACATAGTAGTATCACTACATAGTAGTATCACTACATAGTAGTATCACTACATAGTAGTATCACTACATAGTAGTATCACTACATAGTAGTATCACTACATAGTAGTATCACTACATAGTAGTATCACTACATAGTAGTATCACTACATAGTAGTATCACTACATAGTAGTATCACTACATAGTAGTATCACTACATAGTAGTATCACTACATAGTAGTATCACTACATAGTAGTATCACTACATAGTAGTATCACTACATAGTAGTATCACTACATAGTAGTATCACTACATAGTAGTATCACTACATAGTAGTATCACTACATAGTAGTATCACTACATAGTAGTATCACTACATAGTAGTATCACTACATAGTAGTATCACTACATAGTAGTATCACTACATAGTAGTATCACTACATAGTAGTATCACTACATAGTAGTATCACTACATAGTAGTATCACTACATAGTAGTATCACTACATAGTAGTATCACTACATAGTAGTATCACTACATAGTAGTATCACTACATAGTAGTATCACTACATAGTAGTATCACTACATAGTAGTATCACTACATAGTAGTATCACTACATAGTAGTATCACTACATAGTAGTATCACTACATAGTAGTATCACTACATAGTAGTATCACTACATAGTAGTATCACTACATAGTAGTATCACTACATAGTAGTATCACTACATAGTAGTATCACTACATAGTAGTATCACTACATAGTAGTATCACTACATAGTAGTATCACTACATAGTAGTATCACTACATAGTAGTATCACTACATAGTAGTATCACTACATAGTAGTATCACTACATAGTAGTATCACTACATAGTAGTATCACTACATAGTAGTATCACTACATAGTAGTATCACTACATAGTAGTATCACTACATAGTAGTATCACTACATAGTAGTATCACTACATAGTAGTATCACTACATAGTAGTATCACTACATAGTAGTATCACTACATAGTAGTATCACTACATAGTAGTATCACTACATAGTAGTATCACTACATAGTAGTATCACTACATAGTAGTATCACTACATAGTAGTATCACTACATAGTAGTATCACTACATAGTAGTATCACTACATAGTAGTATCACTACATAGTAGTATCACTACATAGTAGTATCACTACATAGTAGTATCACTACATAGTAGTATCACTACATAGTAGTATCACTACATAGTAGTATCACTACATAGTAGTATCACTACATAGTAGTATCACTACATAGTAGTATCACTACATAGTAGTATCACTACATAGTAGTATCACTACATAGTAGTATCACTACATAGTAGTATCACTACATAGTAGTAGCACTACATAGTAGTATCACTACATAGTAGTATCACTACATAGTAGTATCACTACATAGTAGTATCACTACATAGTAGTATCACTACATAGTAGTAGCACTATATAGGAAGGACATGTTTTAGGGATGTTATTTAACCTGTTTAAACTTCACAAAAATTTAAAAATTGAAATATTTACTATTTTCATCATTTAGGAACTTTCACCTTTTTTCTTTTTCCCATATTTAGTTAAAAACTAGTTTTATGTGATCCTAGTAACTCCTTGAACTTGGTCCAATGGGTGTCGTCTCCCTTAGCTATCGTGGACTTGACAGAAAATACTCTGTTGAAAAAGCTGAATGTTTAGATTTATTTTATCGTTAATTTGTATCAATTGTTAATTGAGAGCGTTTTCATATATTTTGTTGTCGTATTTAAGAAGAGAGGACTTCTAGATAACATTTGTTTGTGTGTACGTATGTATTAAATATTTTGTTTGTGGAACTATTTTATTTATTCTGAAATATCTAGTTTTCATTTAATAGTAGCTTAGTGTTATATTTATAAATGTTGATTTTATAATTACCCAGAAGGATTTCCCATCCAATGTTAAATTTTATATCTTTAATCATCAGCTATTTTGAGGTCCAGTAGTGGAGCGCTAGTGTAGTCCCGTGTAAATATAGCTAATACAGTTTAAACCAGCTGTGGTGTCAGATCTCACTAACTAATCCAATTACTGGTATAAACATTCCTATTGGTTCGAATATCGTTTTGTAAGGTATAATCAAGGAAATAATTAATACTTGAGAACTGAAACGCCTCTTTACAATCCCTTTTTACCAATACGTGTCAGTGTTACAGAAATGTACAAAAGTTCCACATTTACTGGATTAATTAAGGCAACTCAAAGAGCTTAATTATTTTGCAATTAATTTACGTAGTCTGTTTTAATTTAGTCGACAGTTTGAAATGTGTTGACCACTGTAGTTGGAAACTAACATTTAGGCTTTCAGGACTGTTCATATGATGGACATTTCAAATGCTTCACAAATTTCGACAGGAATAAAAGTTCGATTGCAAAACTAATTTAGCACTCTCAATTCATCTAGCTTAACCCAGTAACTGTGGAATTAAGGTACATTTCTGTAGCACTACAACCCTTTAGAATATTCTTAATATAAACTTAGCAATATATATTTTATAAACCTGAACATTAGAGGAATAGCCATGATAACACCATAACAAAACAGAAACAAATTTCAAAACAATAACAACTAAACACAACAAAGTTGTTTAACTAAATGTACGAAGTCACTGATTGAGGAGACGGGGTTGTAAAGAGGCATTTTAAAAGAAGAAAGGAGCCAAACCCGTTATAGTATCCTACCATAAAAACATGGAATAAAAAACAAGCTAGGGTGGATAGGGTATTGTGGTATGAAGTGGATGCTTTGTCGAGCCGGGAGCAGGAGAGCATCCCACTGCGCTGCAGGATTGGCTTGTCAACGCCACTCACTAGTTCAGTTAAACTCTCTAACTTTTAAGTACAACAACTGTTCGTTTACTAAAACGACATTTGATTCTTAATTCTTTTTTACGAAATCCACTAATGCTTTTTTAATGACGTCATCGTTTACAATGAATAACATTACAGTGTGTAGAGTCATGAACTTGTTAATAACAGCAACACACCCACTTGATACAAAACAATGAAAAAAACACAAAAAAAGCACTCTTAATAAACGTAACTCCGCATTTACATAAAATTGTACTAATCGTAAATAAATAAATTATGAAACGCTAACCTAAAGAAAAATAAAAATTATTCTTCGTGGCATATATTCTAGATTTAAAAAAATATGTAATAAATAACATATTTATTAATTAACATAGATAGTCCTACTATAAAAATATAAATTGTACATTTATATACTTTTTATATCTACAGTTTTACCATTTTCAGAATAATAATTCAATTTAAGATTAGATATCTACAAGATGCATAATTTTTCATAAATACAAATATACTATACAGTACAAGTGAACGCCACACAACACAAAAATATATTAGAACATAAGTACAAAATGTACAAATATACTACAGTACAATTCTTCTGAATTCCTCTGGTCTGAGAAAGTTGAGCGTGGTTTGCCGAAATCGATCACCATACTTCGTAAAGTACAAAAATAACTTAAATCTAGTTATATATAAAAGCCAAATACCACTCACTCACTGATCACTGTTTCTCAAAAACTACTAAACCTCAGAGGCTGAAATTTTGTAGGATGATTGGTCCTATATTGTAGGCGTGCAATACGAAGGGATTTTGAAAAAATTCTTCATAGTCCCGAAATGGCAGTCTTTTTTTCACCCCAAAACTGCCCCAATGTATTTCTTATGGGAAAATCAAATAAAAGTAGTATTTCTGACTTAACTTTGGAGGAGGAGATCCTTATCGTTGCAAGGAGGAGGAGATCCTTACTCTGGCTGGTCTGGTGGGATACGTAGGATTTTTCCCCTTAATCAAGAACATCAATTACATTCCTTCAACAAGAAATTCTAAACTTACTTTCTAGGTAAATGCCTTTGTTGTTTCAAGATTTATTGGTTTAAAATCTAGTTTTAATTGCTTGACGTGTCCAAGGACAATTTAAAAACTACTTTTTTAGTGGGCTGTTTTGTAGCATAATAAAACTACACTGACTATCAGTGTCATAGTAAAAATATACATTCCAATTATTTTATCCCAACGATAATTATTTTTATCTCAAGAACTCACCGGAATCAATTTTCATAATTTCTTTTTTCTCTGAACTAGTTTTATAATTTTGTAAATACTCATATTACTACTGTAACAAATTTTTGGTGGAAATGGTGGACGCTTTAAATAAAGTTAAAAATTTGATCGATTATTTAATAAAATATTTCATTTGTAATTTTTTATAAATCTATTTTAAGGGGCTCTACTTCATTTTCACCTTAATAGATGAACATAACGTAAGTTTTATTAGCTATAGATCAGTGTTTCAAGGCACTGTACCTTAGTTATATTCAATGTTTACGTAGGTCTTGGAAAGGGCCGTTCTAGATGGACTACTGATAACTTTGCAGTAAATTCCTTATACTCGTATAACGTGCGTTTCGGTTATTTGCCCTTGAATTCAAATATAGAATGAAATCATCATAAAATATCTAAGTATTGCCTAGAAGAAATATATTTGTGTCTGGGTTTTTATCTAAGCAATTTAAAGCAATTAATGCCTGGAAGGAATTTATTTTTATATGGGCGTATATGTACGCAAGTTGAGGCAAGTTCTGCCTGGAAGGACTTTATTTGTATATGGGCGTATATGTACGCAAGTTGAGGCAAGTTCTGCCTGGAAGGACTTTATTTGTATATGGGCGTATGTGTACGCAAGTTGAGGAAATTAATGCGGCTTACTTTTATTTATAACTCCTTGAAGCTACTAGTTATTCTGTATTAATTTCCTATCTGCTACTAAAGTACAATATTTAAAATCTTGAACTGAGGATGTTCTCATAGAAAAACATATTCTTCAGCGGTTTTCAAGCCACGGCTAAGCGTATTTGGATAGCTTTGCCAGCTTTAGACTTGACTCTACTTGCAGAATTTAATTAGTTTGTGCTCAAGTTGGTGAATCCGCCGGGTTGGTTGTAGGAGCTTACAACTTAACGGAGTACAAGTATGTTAAATCCCCCTCCCAACTTCTCTCGTCAGATGTTGATGTTGGTAGATAATACCCTACCTTCTTTCCCATCACCTGTCCTCCATGGAGCTAAACATTTATTTATGTTAATCATTGATTGCTTGTGAATAGCTGGCAAAACATAAATGTTTTCTTTCTAGAAAAATATTTTAAACTTATTCCTCGTTCAACAGAGCATCCATTAATAGTGATGAAAGTAATATTCTAGGGTTTAATTATCAAGCTGTGGGGCCAGTATTATATAAAAGATACAAGGTTCAATCCTAGCTATGGTAAACAAATATAATGGATTCCCTTCCTTGATTCTCAATTTGTAATTGACGTTTTAGGTAATGTACTTTTTTAATGATAATTGTACTTCCTTATCCACACCCAAGGTTCCTATACATGAGGTTGTCTCATACAAGTACGCATCCGTATCGCGCAGGTAGCAATTACGTCAAAAGGAGGCTTCAGCTGTGTTTTTTCTACCTGCACTGCTGTAAACAAAACAAAACGTAATAATGTAAAACATCTGATATTCGTACTCTAGATGACAGTACAGTCTGCTTTGTTTATTTATTTGACGTAAGTGGCTGATTTTAATATTGATATTAATTAGTATTTACTAAATAAATATAACCCAGCAACACATGAAAAAGATAATTTGCCGCATTAAATTAATATTGAAATACCGTAAATTTTAATAACTATAAAATAACCTTTAGACCAATACAGTAATGGTTTTTAGTGTGTAGTTTTAATTGTTCAACTGAGTTGGAGGCACAGAGTAAGTAATAAACTTACTCTGTGGTTGGAGGTCTCCCTTTGACGTCACCACTCGGCATATATAGACCATATGAGAATGAGGCAACTTGATCCACACCCACAACCAAATCCATATTCGTCTGAATCTTGATGTTCTCTCAACTCAATAAATAATTAAAAGTCATCTAATTATCACTTAGTTATGATAATTTTGTACCATCTAATAGTGAAATAAACATTAAGTGATGTATTATGTTGTTTAAAGGACATATTAACTGTTGTTAAATTTTCATAAATAATAATATGCTAAGGAATTCCAACGGTAAGAGAATTAAAAAAACTACACTACGTTTAAAAATATACAAAACTCCTGTCATATTCAGGATTACTTTACGACTTTTGCAATAAAATAAAAACTAGATATCTATGACTAATAGAAATAATATCAATAAACCCCCTTTAATAGCTAGACTACATTCTTATCAACTAAGATTGTCACTAAGTTTGAAAATCGTGTGTTCTACAAACAATTATCAAAAGTTAAACAACAAAGAAAAAAACGTTGATCAGTCAATATTTCCATACAGGTATTAAAATATATGAATTCAACCAATGTAACGGAGTATCTGGCGGACACGAGTACGGGGCGAAGAAACACTACACTCTTGGACAGATCTCTCACAACGAACATCAAAGACGAACTGACGTTTACTGTGTACTCTCTGCTCTGTTGTATCCACAGTTTCATGCATCATCCATGTTAGTTAATTTCATGAAAATAATTGTATACAGAGTGTAACTGAAATACTTGGACAAACTTCAGGAGGTTGTTTCTGGGGTAAAAAAAAAAAACTAAAAATGTCTTGTAAACATATGTCCTAATATGCACCGTTTTCTGTCTGTCTGTCCGTCTGTGTTTTTTTACATTATAATTTTTTCCCCAGCAATCATAAAAGTTAGAGTGTTAAAATTTGCCACATATACTATACTAGTAATACTCCATTACATAAACAAATGGAAAAAAAATCGTCAAAACATTTAAAATTGGCGACTAGTTAAAAACTTTGACGTTAAATTCCATAAAAACTACACCCTGTATAAAAAAAAGTGATAAATTGTAGCAAACACTACCTTATTTATTGAAACCAAACAAGAAATGCATAATTTGTGATATTTTCTTTAACCTTGAATAATTTGTGGTATTAGATAACACTTGAGGTTTTGTTCTTCAACTAATAACTTTCTATTAGTTGATTTAGAATCAGTACTAATTAGTTGCAATGAATAAGAAAGGTAGATTAAAAACCCAGGCAACTGTGTCCTAATTTTGCTATTTTGGTGCGACCGCCGCTAAATTGAGCTTGTTGCGCGGCAGACCATAGTGAGACAGAAAATAACAGAGGGGGCAGCGCGGCTGCCTGGAAAGAGGGGGAATATTACAAATTGCCATGAGAATGAGAGTTCTCAACCAGCGCTGCGTATCGGCAGCCGCGTTAAGCTCGTTTCGTCTGCTATAGCAAGTCTGACTATTTCCATATCTCTTTTCAGTTCTTATAGATCTGTATTCATTGATTTCAATCACCTGATCAGCAGGAAGTCAATATAACGTTTTTATAAAAGTACCCCCACCCTGTCCCGCTTCTATTAGCCCCTTCTCAAGGTCACACGTACCGTTAGGCTGGGCCCTCTGTAACATAAGTAAAATTAACTTAACCAATTAGGTTCTTGTTCCGTGACATTGTTAAATTGAGTTCTCTGGTATCTTTTTCAAAAGTAACAGCTATATTTTTTGAAGTGATTGGTGCTAAGAGTTTTTCTCCATTAAATCACTGAAAAATTTAGCTTGTAATAAACGCTAGAACATTAAGGCCCCAAAGTTGTAAATCTTATTTAACAAGGCAACAGGCCATTAATTTAAGGAAGTACCAGTTTATGCCTCTGCCCGCTGTTTCCCCGGCAACTCGCTACCACGAATCCCTGAATCCCAACTTATCCCCCCTCACTAGATTTGATTGATATCATTGTTTCATTTCCAGAAACTTAAACCAAGCAATTATCTAGTTTTATAAATATGCAATACACAAAAAGCTAAAGTAAAACACTAATTATATAAGCATGCTATTATTCATTCGAGCATTGCAAATTTTATCGTGTAAAATAATAATTATTAACTACACTTTTATCCATCCTTCCTTTTACAAAATAGCTAACCTCATTTTTAGTGAATATACTACGTAATAGAGGATATTGTTTTCTTTTCTGATTCAACCTTCGGAATTGGCTCGTTGCTTCATATTTATTAGTCTACCACAAATATTTGTCAAATTCAATATGCCTATAACTTCGATTGCCATTGATTAATTAAAGTTCAACTAGATATGTATTCAAATACGTAAATCATTAAAATAACTTTCTAAGCGTTCAATACTACTTGCAGCTCACTTGATACCCACACGTTGTTTAACTTTCTAAGGGTTCAATACTACTTGCAGTTCACTTGATACCCACACGTTGTTTTACTTTCTAAGGGTTCAATACTACTTGCAGTTCACTTGATACCCACACGTTGTTTTACTTTCTAAGGGTTCAATACTATTTGCAGTTCACTTGATACCCACACGTTGTTTAACTTTCTAAAGGTTCAATACTACTTGCAGTTCACTTGATACCCACACATTGTTTAACTTTCTAAGGGTTCAATACTACTTGCAGTTCACTTGATACCCACACGTTGTTTTACTTTCTAAGGGTTCAATACTCCTTGCAGTTCACTTGATACCCACACGTTGTTTTACTTTCTAAGGGTTCAATACTACTTGCAGTTCACTTGATACCCACACGTTGTTTTACTTTCTAAGGGTTCAATACTACTTGCAGTTCACTTGATACCCACACGTTGTTTTACTTTCTAAGGGTTCAATACTACTTGCAGTTCACTTGATACCCACACGTTGTTTAACTTTCTAAGGGTTCAATACTACTTGCAGTTCACTTGATACCCACACGTTGTTTTACTTTCTAAGGGTTCAATACTACTTGCAGTTCACTTGATACCCACACGTTGTTTTACTTTCTAAGGGTTCAATACTACTTGCAGTTCACTTGATACCCATACGTTGTTTTACTTTCTAAGGGTTCAATACTACTTGCAGTTCACTTGATACCCACACGTTGTTTTACTTTCTAAGGGTTCAATACTACTTGCAGTTCACTTGATACCCACACGTTGTTTAACTTTCTAAGGGTTCAATACTACTTGCAGTTCACTTGATATCCACACGTTGTTTTACTTTCTAAGGGTTCAATACTATTTGCAGTTCACTTGATACCCACACGTTGTTTTACTTTCTAAGGGTTCAATACTACTTGCAGTTCACTTGATACCCACACGTTGTTTAACTTTCTAAGGGTTCAATACTACTTGCAGTTCACTTGATACCCACACGTTGTTTAACTTTCTAAGGGTTCAATACTACTTGCAGTTCACTTATACCCACACGTTGTTTAACTTTCTAAGGGTTCAATACTACTTGCAGTTCACTTGATACCCACACGTTGTTTAACTTTCTAAGGGTTCAATACTACTTGCAGTTCACTTATACCCACACGTTGTTTTACTTTCTAAGGGTTCAATACTACTTGCAGTTCACTTGATACCCACACGTTGTTTTACTTTCTAAGGGTTCAATACTACTTGCAGTTCACTTGATACCCACATGTTCTTTTACTTTCTAAGGGTTCAATACTACTTGCAGTTCACTTGATACCCACACGTTGTTTTACTTTCTAAGGGTTCAATACTACTTGCAGTTCACTTGATACCCACACGTTGTTTTACTTTCTAAGGGTTCAATACTACTTGCAGTTCACTTGATACCCACACGTTGTTTTACTTTTTCCTTTAATGGCTATTCCCCACTGTCAAAATAAATTTTAGTCAATTCTAAATAAAACAATACAATTAAATTCCTGCCATTACTTTAGAAAAACAGTTTTATTGTTTTAAACCAGTTGGTTTCAAATAATTCAAATATCCAAAGGCAGAATAGTCAAGTTCTTATCGATTTATCAGGGAATTTTCAAATGAAGATTAAACCTTTTAATCCCTAACCTTATTAAAAGGCATCGGACTGCGGAGTACTTGGTCCAATGTTCGATTCCTCGACGGAGCTAACGGTCAATACTTCACTCGTTGAATTAGTTTCCCACACAGGCCTGCAGGCCCATGTGAACTGGCGTGTAAAGTATTTCTTCTAAATAAAATCAAATTAGTATAAGCAAATTTAAAGTTTCATTTTTCGAAACACTTTGGTACTATACTACTTATAAATTCATGTACAATAGTCTAAGCAACGTTATTTAATTTGACGACTAAAATAATAATGAGCTATCACTAAATCCTTTACTAGTGATTCTCAGAAAAAAAATCACTTACGGTAAACTCCACAGTCTATGTGTTACGACCGTTAAGGAGAGTGTAGTCGTTGGAAATTTATGGTGAATCTTGTTGAACAACAAAACTCAGGAGTGTAGTTGTGCCACTTTGACGCTGTGTTTATGGCAGCGCTCGCACTCGGAACTGAGTTCCCGGTCCCTCGACACCACCCTATATTCTCCAACCGCTTCCCAAACCCCTTATCTTCGTTGAATTCAACTAACTTAAACGAGTGGAATAAATTGTTTACGATTTTCAAACACTGTCATAAAGTTATTAAAACGTTAAATTATCATACATTTAATTATTAACATTTTAGGTAATAAATTTGTACTTGTTTCCTCTATTGTTTTTATTTCCTTTTTTTTAGACAAAACAATTCGATACAACCTAACAGTTACTAAATTTTTTTTTTTCGACAGCGGAACATTATTCGACACACTATAAACAAATTTAGTGACCATACGTGTATTATTTAAATGGAATATTGCTTTCCATTTTGCTATTCATACAGATATAAGAATACTATTTTGACAGTTGGAGAATATAATTCCGAAATACCTTTAGTATGTAACATGTGTTTTATTGTATTCAAGTTCGCCGCAGAATTCCCTAAATCATGACAAAGCCTTTACTTGATTTAATCTTTTAACCACGAATTTGATAAACATTTTAATTAACACACAGTTCAAACATGGAAAAAACCATCACAGATATAAGGTTAAAATAAAAGTAACAATTTTTTGGTTTCGTTGTGAATTATGGCAAAAACTGGTAATGACCGTCGTTCTCATAGGCACTGCCGACGTTCCCCGAATGGTCTGTAGCAAGAAGGACGGTGAATGTCTTGAGTATACTGGAATCAAGTCACATACTCATACAGTATACTGAAGTTCTTCAAGTCAGAGTCAACTTTTAAAATTTACTGCTGAAAATGTCCGGATACCTTTTAATAGAGGCAAGTCTAATCTGTTGGGTGGTGGTAGTGGGAGATTACAGTCAAGGGGGTGGAAGGGGGATAAAGTTGGCCACGAACAGTAGCCATTGTGGGTCGGAACGCCTGTTATAAAGTGGTGGCTTTGAAGGGGCCGAGCGGTCCAGAGCCCCAGGCTACCTATCCCGGCCTGTAACAAGGTCACAATCTCTTTGAAACCCCTTTGTCATCTAGTTTACAGCAATCATAATTATATTTTACTTTGTGGACTTTTAATATATGAAATTCAATACGCTTTAATGAAATATTTTAGCTCTGGTAGGCCTACTGCAGTAACAGAATTGTAGGACTCATTTAATAAATAGTCTTGAAACGTACATTCATTTATCTAACATTGTAATTTTTCACGATTTCACTATGTGAATGACTGAAAAGAAATGAATCTGCAGTCAATCAACTTAACGGTACGTGATCTTGGTTATATTGAAGAGGAAAGGCCAATGCAATACAAACCTTGTTGCATATAACTTTTATTAAAGTTTACAAATTTCCTCTGTTTCGTATGGATAATACTGTCATTGTAGCCAGAGTAAATGTCAAGTCGCACTCTTATAATGTATCTGTACCCACTGTACAGGGTAATCATGACGTTCTCCACCCACTTCAACAGTACATTCTACTTCCAAAAGTAAAGAAAAATATTATATAAACATAGGTCTGAAAACGCTTCGTTAGTGAAATAAAGTCAATCAAACAATTCGGTAGGAACCATGCATAAAGAGTGAAATAACATGTTACACAACTTATGGTAGGATAAATTTTGACGGAAATATAATTATTTCTGGTGTAATTTGACATGAGAAAGCTGAACAAATAGGTTTCAGAACTGTATATTTAGTAGTTTTTAAATGATTTAAGATTAAATGCAAGAAATTGGGGCAAGAAACTCCGTTTTTAACATTGAATGTACAATAACTTTGATAAAAGGGTAATAAAGTTACATGCCACTGTCTACATCAGACGAGACTGAACGGGACTGATATTTGAGTTACATGCCACTGTCTATATCAGACGAGACTGAATGGGAATGATATTTGAGTTACATGCCATTGTCTACATCAAATGAGACTGAATGGGACTGATATTTGAGTTACATGCCACTGTCTACATCAGACGAGACTGAATGGGACTGATATTTGAGTTACATGCCACCGTCTACATCAAACGAGACTGAATGGGAATGATATTTGAGTTACATGCCATTGTCTATATCAGACGAGACTGAATGGGACTGATATTTGAGTTAAAAGTCACTGTCTACATCAAACGAGACTGAATGGCACTGATATTTGAGTTACTTGCCACTGTCTACATCAAACGAGACTGAATAGGACTGATATTTGAGTTACATGCCACTGTCTACATCATACGAGACTGAATGGGACTGATATTTGAGTTACATGCCACTGTCTACATCAGACGAGACTGAACAGGGTCTGATATATGAGTTACATGCCACTGTCTACATCATACGAGACTGAATGGGACTGTTATTTGAGTTACATGCCACTGTCTACATCAGACGAGACTGAACAGGGACTGATATATGAGTTACATGCCACTGTCTACAAAATACGAGACTGAAAGGAACTTACATTTGTATAGCGTGCCACATCGTACATTGTACGAGACTGTTTATCGATGTCTACAATGAACGAGATAGACAGGATTTGCCTGTTGAGTGGTATACTATTGTCCACACCACACCACGAGACATATAATTATTGACATTTGAAGGAGTATTAATGTCAACACTGAGCGGACTGACAGGGATTGTCAGTTGAGTGGCATACCGCTGTCCACACCACACGATACGAGACAATTATTGATTGACATTTAAGGAATATACACCCTGTCAGTGCAATGCTAAATGCACCTGTCATTACAATCACTGATAATGCACGCGTACTACCTGCAACTGTCAGTACACTCCTTCATCTACCCTGTGAGTATAATGCTAACTGCACTTGCCAGTACACTCCTTACTCTACCCTGTCAGTGCAATGCTAAATGCACCTGTCATTACACTCACTGATAATGCACGCGTACTACCTGCAACTGTCAGTACACTTCTTCAGCTACCCTGTCAGTATAATGCTAACTGCACTTGCCAGTACACTCCTTACTCTACCCTGTCAGTGCAATGCTAAATGCACCTGTCATTACACTCACTGATAATGCACGCGTACTACCTGCAACTGTCAGTACTCTCCTTCAGCTACCCTGTCAGTATAGTGCTAACTGCATCTTTCAGTACACTCCTTACTATACCCTGTCAGTATAATGCTAGATGCGCCTGTCAGTACACACTCCTTACTCTAGCCTGTCAATACACTGCTAACTGCACCTCTCAGTACACTCCTTACTCTACCTGCCAATACACTGCTAACTGCACATGTCAGTACACTCCTAATTCTACCATGTCAATACACTGCTAACTGCACCTGTCAGTACACACTCCTTACTCTAGCCTGTCAGTATAATGCTAACTGCACCTGTCTGTATACACTCCTTACTCTAGCCTGTCAGTATAATGCTAACTGCACCTGTCAGTACACTCCTAACTCTACCCTGTCTATACATTGCTAACGGCAATTGTCAGTACACACCCCTTACTCTAACCTGTCCGTATAATGCTAACTGTACCTGTCAAGTACACTCCTTTTTCTACCCTGTCAATACACTGCTAACTGCACCTGTCAGTACACTCCTAATTCTACCATGTCAATACACTGCTAACTGCACCTGTCAGTACACACTCCTTACTCTAGCCTGTCAGTATAATGCTAACTGCACCTGTCTGTATACACTCCTTACTCTAGCCTGTCAGTATAATGCTAACTGCACCTGTCAGTACACTCCTAACTCTACCCTGTCTATACATTGCTAACGGCAATTGTCAGTACACACCCCTTACTCTAACCTGTCCGTATAATGCTAACTGTACCTGTCAAGTACACTCCTTTTTCTACCCTGTCAATGCACTGCTAACTGCACCTGTCAGTATAATGCTAACTGCACCTGTTAGTACACTCCCCTTACTATTGCCTGTCAGTATAGTGCTAACTGCACCTGTCAGTAAACTACTAACTCTATCCTGTCAATACACTGCTAACTGCGCTTGCCAGTGCACTGCTTACTCTACTCTGTTAATAAACTGCTAACTGCACCTGTCAGTACACAGAGCATTCCACCCTGTCAGCGCATTCGTAACTTTGCTATGCCAGTAGAGGTACTGTTGAATTTCACGTACCTCATATTTTGTATTGAGAAATAAATAATGCTAAAAATTAATTAAACTCAATTAAAGCTACCTATAAACCAAGCATGACGTATCGGGTCATCGTATTTCGGTCACTTAAGCAATCACTATCACACAAAACACTCAAAAATATGATATTGGCTTGAAACACGTTCCCAACAGTAGAAACGAGGAATGTTTCTGTAAAATTACTCTTTTAAACCCTTTTTTTAATTTTTTTCTGGTACTGTACAAGTAAATCACTTTTTAGTTTTTAAAATTAATTTAACCTAACTTAAAAATTGTACTACTAATTACTGTTAACTAAACCTAAATTAAGAGCGATGTTAACTGTAAAGGTTAGTATATTCTAAGATCATGTGTGGACTCAGGAATATAATATGTCGCAACTGCTTTCATTGGGGTTGATAGAGCTGGGCAATAATGCACCTTGTGTCGCTGCTACTTCAAAGGTAACAGGGGGGGATAAATGAGTTTCGTTTGGCCCTTCTCCCTTCGTCGCTATAGACTGCATCAGTGTTCCCCTGCCACTCCACATTACCTAATATTATGTGTATCAGAGCAAAGGTAAACTAATATAATATTATGGTAGTTTTTAATTTTTTATGTAATTTCCTAGAAGTAGGTACTGAATCGTACGTTATGAAGTTACGTCTGTCTAGTTTATGTGGGAGAGTTTTTAACTGTTGCAAATGAGTGGGTTGTCAATAGGTATGACTCTAGTTTTCGCAATTTAGTTAAGTGACACAAACGGCTGGGAGGTAACAGGCATTTTTGTGGGTTAGGTTGGAGGTTTGTCAAATTTCACAAATGGGTGGGTTGTCAATAGGTATGACTCTAATTAATGTCGCAATCAAGTCAAGTGTCACAAACGGGTGGGTAGTAACAGATATTTGTGTAGGTTAGGTTTGAGTTTTGTGTAGTGTCACAAATGGGTGGTTTGTCGATATACATGAGTCTAGCTAGTGTCAAAGTGTAGTAAAGTGTCACAAACGGCATTTATGTAGGTTAGTATGGAGGTTTGTGAAGTGTCACAAATGGGTGGGTTGTCAATAGGTATGAGTCTAGTTAGTGTCAAAGTCTAGTCAAGTGTCACAAACGGGTGGGTAGTAACATATATTTGTGTAGGTTAGGTTGGAGGTTTGTGAAGTGTCACAAATTGATGGGTTTTCTATATGCATTTGTTTTGTTTGGTAAGAGGTTTGTCAAGTTGGCTCTTGTTTTTTTTTCTTATATATATATATATATATATATATATATATATATATATATTTCTTGGTTTTACGTTTGGTTAGATTCCGTATAGTGAGATAAGATAGGATTTATTATTATTATGTTAGGTAAGTTAGGTTAGTTTCCTTGGGTTAGATAGATTAGGCTAAATTTGGTAACATTACGTTAATTTAGGTTAGGTCAGTTATGTTCAACGCATTCTTTTAATAAAAAATAGTTTTAATCTAATATTTCTTTATAAAACAAACTCTCAATGTTTCAGCTCTTACATTGGTGAAATATTGAGATGTAAAATATTTTTACAAGATTTTATTAATAATAAAACCAAATTAATAAATCTGATAATAAAATGAAAACACTATGGGGCATTATTAATTCAGAAAGACAACAGAGCCAATCAGAAATTCAGCCATTGCAAATAATAGTAGAAGACAAAAACTTACTGACCCTATAATGATAGCTGACCATTTCAACACTTTTTCACAGAAATTGCTGAACTAACACTTAATAAATCTAAAGTTGCAAATTCAGCAAACAACAATCAACTTCTGACTCATACACAAGTTTTACCAGGAAACTGCTTAGAACTAACACTAACCAACAACGAAGAAGTAAAGTCTGTAATAGCGACAATAAAACCCAAGCTATCATGTGGAATTGATGAAATACCTTCGAAACTAATAAAAGTATGCTCAGAAGAATTAACTCCACCTCTTGTAACTATTATAAATAAGTCCTTCAGAAGTGGAGTGTTTCCGTCTTAACTAAAAACATCAAAAGTTTATCCACTACATATAAAAGGCTCGAAAAATGATTGTATAAACTATCGTCCTATCTCACTAACGCCAAGTATTTCTAAAGTTATTGAAAAAACAATGTTAAATAGGCTAATCAAGCATCTAAATGACCATGATCTTCTTATTCAACACCAGCATGGCTTTATAAAAAACAAATCTACAATCACAGCCTTAACCAGTATCATAAGTTTCATAGCTGACAATCTTGATGACGAACAATTTGTGACTACCCTCATGATCGATTATAGCAAAGCGTTTGACTGTATTTGGACATGGATTGATACTGGAAAAATTGGAAAGCCTAGGAGTGGTAGGAGCTGCAAAAACATGGTTGAAAAGCTATCTTGAAGGCCGGAAACAGTTTGTAGACATACAGAAGACAGAAAAGGGAAGAACAACCATTTATAGATCAAAACAACTTCCGCTGTCACGAGGGGTCCTCAAGGTTCTGTGTTAGGACCGATTCTTTCTGTTTTGCTAACAAATGACTTTCCAACTTACATAAAAAATAATAATACTAATATCGTGATGTTCGCTGACGATACAACTATTCTCCTCAGAAGCAAACTTGCTGTTAGCCTACATGATCTTACCAAGGTAGCTCTTGATAAAACAATCTCCTATTGCCAAGCATCTGACCTTGCAGTAAACCCTGACAAGACAATCCAAATAAATTTTAGTAAAAAGAAAGAGCAGGTAAAGAAACATGATCAAATCATGCAAAGTGACACAGTTAAACTTCTAGGTGTTACTATGGATTCCAAACTCTCGTGGACAGCACACATAGATGCACTCATTAAGAAAATTAACACAGCAATTTATGTAATTAGAAGAGTGAAATGGATAGCCAACCTAGAGGCAGCCAAAACAGCTTACAGCTCCCTGTTGGAAAGCCATGTGCGGTATGGAATTGTGGTCTGGGGAGGAACATCAACTGGGAAAATGACAAGAGTTCTTACTCAGCAAAAGAAGGCAGTTCGTATACTTGCAAACCTTAAGCCACGCGATTCCTGTAGAGAATCTTTTAAAGATTTGGGCATCCTGACTGTTGTAGGACTGTATATTGAATCTGTAATACTACATACACTCACCCTGAAGTTGCAAACAGGACAGGATTTTCACTCATACAACACTCGTAATGCATCTAACTATGCCCTTCCATGCCACAGAACAGCACTTTTTGAGAAGAATTTGGACATCCTTCTTACATTAGACAAAAGCTGTAAAACTACCTGCCACAGTCTCTAAGGACGTTAAAGGGGAGCAAAATGAAGAAAGAGCTACATAGATGGCTGCAGAATAGGCCAATCTACCCCCTAGATGAATTTTATGACTATTGTACTTCTATACTGTAACTTTTTATGTTTATTTACTATGACGCCATTTCCATTCTTAATGTTTGTGAAATAAAGAGAATTTGATTTGATTTGATATAAGGGGAAATATCCCAGTTTTTGAGTGAGGTGTCCTTGATTAGCCTGCATGTTGATTTGGATGATAATAATACAATCACGAGAAGCTGTTCAAAAGTGAAAGTAACGGTATAAATGATTATCGTAGTGGACTGGGCTGATTGTTCCTGGCGTCCAGTGAGGTGACTCACAACACTCAGATTTCAATTCAGGTTCATTCTAATTTTTTAGTTAATAAATTATTCAAATGTTGGTGCGAGTTTTATATATAGTCAAATTTGTTATTTTGTAAAAGTATAATTAGGGAATGCATATACAAATTAAAAACAATTATATGTAGAAGGGAGTCTTGCCATGTAAATGTAGTGAATGGATAAGTTAATTTAGTTACGGGAATATACTTAAGTCCAGACACTCGTAACTTGTTCTTAGACATTTAAAAAAATATAAAAAGGAATTTATAACACAAACTTAAAAGTCCATATTGATTGCATTGAATAAAAGGGATATTATTTTAGTAAGATATATTTTGAAGGTGTTAAATTAGTTTTATAAGATAAAATACGTAAATTATCGACTTAAACCTATTGGATTTTTCTTATGAATTTCACCCCCCTTTAGATTAAAATATCTTGAATATGCATTTAAAAAATTTATAACGATGGTAAATACTGAATTAGCGTGTTTAATAGGAACAGTAAGTATATTAAAAACAAAATCTAACTACTAGTAACATTTTTTTCTCAAAACAGCAACAATACTTAAAAACCTTTTACTAAAAATACCGATAAGCTTATCCAACGTAAAGATGTTCATATTTTTTAGAAATATCTTGATATACGATATATTCTTCAATACACATTTCAATGTGTTTGTTCTCTAAAGAGCGCGGCCCTCTTATCAGAGTGCTTCAATCTATGTGTAATAAAGTCTCCTTTTGTTGAAGTATGTTCATTTCCTGTCAAGAAACTCAATTATACATTGTCTGTCATACAATTGGCTCTAGTTTTAATTTATTTGGGTCCTCCCTACAGTTCGTAGATTAACCATAGTATGTTCTTAAATAGAAAGGGAGCAAAGTAGATTTTAATAAATACAGGCCACTTATTTCTTTTAAGTTTTTCTAAATTGATTGAAAATATGGACAATGAAATATTACTACCCTTTATAATCCTTAGTCTAACATAAATTCAATGTTGTATTGTGGATGGTGTTAGGAAATAAATTACTTTTTATTTACTTTACTTTTGATCTGACATATTTTTAGGGCCTTTATTAGTATGGACATTCAAAAGTTTTTAATGTGGAGAACAACAGTATTTTAAAAGTTTTAGTGCATGTTTGTTTTAGAATTGTTTGTATGGTTTAGTTTCAAATATAATTCTTAAACAGGTTACTCTGCGTTCATGTTGTGGTTAATGGATAAAATTAGATCATGTTGAAAACATTGTTTACTAAAGAAAAAAATTAGAAAACCAACTTTTCGGAAGAGCAGTTCCATAGCCTTCAGTATTTTCTATTAGCCATAAGAATTGTTTGGCCAAACTATGTGCCCCTCATTATATACAAATATTTTTCTAAACACTTCAGTAAAAATTAAAAATGTTTCATTTGTTGCTAGGGTGGAATTTGAGTGGAATCCATTAAAATATGCCTGAATTTGTTTCTCGTGTGGAGTTGTTGCAAGGAACATACATCGACATAATCGAAGTGGCTGTGGCTCAGTCAATAAAAAGTTATGCTAGTATTTGGTGTTAGAAGATGTCGAGCTGAGAATACAGAATTGAGATCGAGAAATTCAACACGAAGAATCTTAGATTTTCTAACCTTTCTATCCACAAGTGTTTAGTTTTTATCTCCGACAGTCAGCTTAATTGAATCCAAGTATTTTTATTTAAAAATTAATAATGCACTGAGATACTGCTGAGTTTGCTTATCTTTAGACTTTTTTAATCTTGCATCAATAGGTTTTGTAGCGTATATTTGTTGTTTTATTTATGTGGGGAAACGAGAAAAAGATAGTAAATTGAATCTGGAATGGCAAAACGTCTATCTAATATTGGTAACTGCAAGAGCAAAACAAATCATCAGTTGGATTGTCTTCAAGGTGCAAGTGGTACTATTGAAGTACGGACATTTGAGTTTTAGTTTGTGTTTTCTGTGTAAAAATGACAGCCAGAAGAGCTAGCACGTCCTACAGACCATTGGGCATACAAGTTGGCGTATGTAATGAAAAAAATAATATTGCACAAGCCCTAAAAACATATTTGTGGGACACTTACAACTCAGCATCAGTAATATTAAAACGACTCAACATTTAAAACTGTAAATAGAGTAAATCTGTAATTATATTTTAAGTGTTCTATTAAATGAATTGTCTCATACGAATATATCTACGGTGAATCAAGTGCATGTACTTGGTAATTAAAACTTATTACATACCAATGTTTCAAGATCACTTTGTCAACTTACTCAACTTTTAATAATTAACTTTTTTTGAAATTTGAAAGTAGGATGTATACTCGTCTGAAAGTAGGATGCATACTCGTCTGAAAGTAGGATGTATACTCGTCTGAAAGTAGGATGTATACTCGTCTGAAAGTAGGATGTATACTCGTCTGAAAGTAGGATGTATACTCGTCTGAAAGTAGGATGTATACTCGTCTGAAAGTAGGATTTATACTCGTCTGAAAGTAGGATGTATACTCGTCTGAAAATAGGATGTATACTCGTCTGAAAGTAGGATGTATACTCGTCTGAAAGTAGGATGTATACTCGTCTGAAAGTAGGATGTATACTCGTCTGAAATTTAGGGATAACTAGTGCTTCATTATTAAATATTTTATATTGTGTAGTCAATGTGGAATAACTTACGTTTTGCGATCTCAATTAAAAATGAGCAGTGAAATACACGTTTGTCTAACTTTTCCTAATTATACATTACAGCAAATAACTTATGATATCAGAGAATATTGTGTTGCCGATTCATTGTTTAATACACTATAGCAAACTAATTAATTCTGATATGGAAGAATTTTGTGTTTTATAACCATTGTTTACTACACTTAATACCAAATTAATTCTGATATCGAAGAATGTTGCGTTGTCTTATCATTGTTTAGTTATTTTAAAACATTAAACATTACAACATTTGTAATCTGCACTGTAGTTTGTATAGTGTCTGACTAGTGCCGAATAAACATTATAAATAATTAATTCCAATACTGAAGATGGATTTAAAACTAACTATCGTTTAAGACACTGAATGATTATTCTATTACGATACCGAAGAACTATTTAAGTATAAAGATGGATAATTAAGTAATGCAGTGAGTTAATTTAAAACTAACTATCGTTTAAGACACTGAATGATTATTCTATTACGATACCGAAGAACTATTTAAGTATAAGGATGGATAATTAAGTAATGCAGTGAGTTAATTTAAAACTAACTATCGTTTAAGACACTGAATGATTATTCTATTACGATACCGAAGAACTATTTAAGTATAAGGATGGATAATTAAGTAATGCAGTGAGTTAATTTAAAACTAACTATCGTTTAAGACACTGAATGATTATTCTATTACGATACCGAAGAACTATTTAAGTATAAGGATGGATAATTAAGTTATGCAGTGAGTTAATTTAGATGCTGATCACAAAATGTAAAAATATTTCAATCGTAGGTTTAGTTCTGTTTGAATTATTTTTTATTATTTTCTTTTTTTAATTACCCACCGATCATAACACCGGCCAGTTGAACTCTTAAGTGTCCAAGCAATGGGGCCTACTGAGGTTGAGAGTGGGGTTTTACTGGCTGAGTGTGAATTTAGTCACACAGTCGATTATCATATGCTGCTTTCTGCATTCTTAGAAACCACTGTCAAAAAATCTAGCTAGTGAAGCCTGTTTGAAGTGCTAGCACACCTGACCACTGGATTACACACTCTAAGTATAAGAAAAAAATGGATCTCTTAATCGAAAGGTATACTCTGGAACGCTTAGACCAGTAGCCTAAACTGAATCAGCGTGGCCATGAAGAACTCTGTAAGAAAATTGCAGATCAGTCACAGCTCGACGAGCTAATAATGTTGATAAATTCAATTCTGCACGAGTTTACACTTCACCAAGCTCTGGACTAAGGACTTGTACAGTGTTAAACAAGCGTGTTCATCGTTGAAAATACCTGGCGATCCACATGCGAGACCCAAGTTCCTCCCAGCTTTGGATACAACACAGTTAATCCTAGTTCTTTATTAATACAACACAGTTTGAATGATATCTAACCATTGTAAACTTGAACAAGATCAAGAGACCTCTGTGCAACAGGAAGGGTTCTTCATGTAAACTGCTATAGGGGACAGAACCTCCCAACTCCTGTGATTCACTCATTCACGTGTCTATACTGCTGAGGTGATTACGTCACGTGCTTAAGTACATTACACTGCAGGACAAGAAATTAATGTTGTCTATGAAAAAACATATATTATCTATAGGCTTTTAATGCGAGATAATTTTTGTCACTAATATATATTTATTTATGTAGATATTATTTATTGTGCACTATTGATATATGACATGATAATCAAGGGAGCTATTCAACATATTGTTGGAGATTTTTCTTTCTAAAGGCGTATTTTAGTTAAGTAAGAGATGTGGTAATGGAGAGAGAGAGAGAGAGAGAGTAGTTCATGGTTCGCTCCTCACCCCCCTCGGTGACACGACGTGCATTGTGATCTGACCGATACAATTGCCTTTTGTTCTTGAAAGATTACTCCATCTGTTGTGCTTAAAAGTTTGCCCGTACAAAACGCTCTCAATGTACTCACTACCCCTCTCGTACATTCTTGGTCTGCTTTCGTTATTTATGCATTATTTCAAAGTTCTATTTTTTTTTTTTTTTTTCATATTTATTGTATAACCATATGAACTAACATTCACACCTAGCTGGACATAATTTTAAATCGTATTACAATCTTATCCTCAATTACCAATACAACCAATCCCGAAATTGAAATGTTCTATTAAAAGTGGTTGGTCAATCGACAAATGTCTACCATGAAAGTACTAGCCGTTCACGTAGTAAACGCTTGGTTTGTCACTAACGATGTGGTCGACCTTATTTGTGAGCCAAGGCCTTTAACATCTTAGCATCCCTAAGGTAATTGACAAATGTCTACCAAGAAAGTACTAGCCGTTCGCGTAGTAAACGCTTGGTTTGTCACTAACGATGTGGTCGAGCTTATTTGTCAGCAAAGGCCTTTAACACCTCAGCATCCCAAAGTTAATTAAATCAAATCACCACCCTCTGTGGCCTACTTTACCTGATACAAGCACACTTTACTTGAGAGTCCAGCTTCAGTAAATTCATTGAATATTTCAAGTCACTTAGTACGATAACGTTTACGTTTACAATAATTAGAAATTATCCTTGATCTAACTAGATTAACACATTTTTACATAGTAGGAATATCCTAACAACAATATCTTTAACAACTCTTGTTACCATTTAAAGTGCAATAATTTCATAAATAAACTATTTACTATAATCTGCAAAGCATTTGCCGTGAATAAAAAATATTTTTCTGTAAACTAATAATCATGGTTTACTTCTTTCACTAATCTAAGGTACCTTACATTGTTTAAAAATTTATAATTTTAACATTTAAAAGCGTATTTTTAGTAAATGACGTATATGATGTAAAATAACGCACGTTTATAGTGTCCTTAGTACTGTATTTGAAAAGTAATAATTGATTTTAAAGGATTCCTGATACTTAATGTACAGATTGACAACATATTGCTAAGTGATGCCTAGCGAATATATTGATTGAATGAATCAATATGGAGCTAGTCAAGAAGACATTGATTTTGAAAACGTGCAACGGAGAAATCAGTTACTAGGCAGTGAAATGTTCGTTCTAAAGAAACGAATGGACAAAATGAATTCATTCTTATAAACGATGTTTTCGCATTTTTGGGGTTGACGGCCTCCAACCGTCCTGACACCCAACATGACACCTACGACATTGATAGAACTATTTACCACCTTTACATGTAACGAAAACTCACTCGTTTTAATAAACAAAATTAACTAAGACCAATCAATCAAATATATAGAATTTTTGTATTAATTATTTTATCTACCATCGACTTTCCGGAATGTCATCTGTTTGTGGTTTGTTTGACTGTCCATTTAGTGCGGTCAAATCCATTGTTTATAAGTAATAAATCTGATACGATCATACAATAATAACTTCATACAACATTGAAATAAACTACTTACGCTGGCGTAGCTTAACGAAATTCTCTGAAGCACTAAACTATTGTACTAGTACTTTATGGCATCAGCACTTGCTGATATTGAATGGTTTACTTAGAAGATGTTGTCTTCAAACAAGAGTAAATTCTCGTGAAGCAATAATTTCCTGTACTGTGTATTTGGCTGAGCAGATAAAGAGATGCCCTAAAGAAACGCGACGAAAGCAACACAAAACCATGCTTTAAAATTAATTTATAGACAGCCTAGTTCTTAAACATAGATTATAAAATGTGCGTAAAGTTTGCGCCAATCAATTAAATTTTTTTTTTTATTTTATCAATCTATTATACTAAGTAAAATAAAATTGTTCGTACTTATTTCATACTTAAATTGCATCACTATCAATATTGGTGGGCCAAAACCATTAAACGTGCGGGATGGGTGGGTAGGTCATCACCACTGTACGTAGATGAGCAGGCGGGCGGGTCATCACCACTTTACGTGTATAAGCGGGTGGGTGGGTCATCACTGTCCGTGTATCGTCGGGTGGGTGGGTAGGTCATCACAACTTTACGTTTATGGGCGGTTGGATACATTTTTTATGGCGTATTGAACGGGGGGGTTAAACACCACTGTACGTGATATTACCACCAATGGTACTGTTTTGGAACCTATTTTCGTAGCTTTTCCAGGTCAACCACATAGGAAACCTCATCATATTCCACATAATATATTTTTCCAGAAGTTCAGGCCTTATTTTAATGTTTGCCGAAGAATAACAATCACAGTGAAATCTATAATGGTATAAGTCATATGCAAAGTAGGCCTATGTACGAGTTTGAATAATTTGTACGCTAGTTGTACCAGAATTTTAACTTAGTTTTCACTATGCATCAACCTAACACTTTTAATACTCAACAATCCGTTGATGTATGGTATTTATATTTTAATACATGGTTGAAAGGAATGTTTTCTATGAATTTTATACATTTCAGAGTAAGCGCAGTTATTTTAAATTAATTGAAATCAACTATTTGATAAATTTAAAGTGATTCCTATCGGGGAAAAAATATATCTTAAACTCAAGTGGAAAGCTTAAAAATTTGCCGTAAACTCAATCTATAAAGCATGCAGTGATAGGAAATAATTTATTCTACGGTTCCTTGTCCTTTGGAGGATATTAAAAATATATCTTCTAAAAATGTTTTCAAAAATATAGTACAGAGTAACCATATTAGGCTATAAATTCATGATTCATAATTAAGCATTACCGTCCAAATAGTATCGCAGTACATGATTGTCAGATTTGTTACACTTCCCAGAGTACTTAATCTTGCCCAATTGATAGATTTCTGATTCACACACCTTTTATTACCCCCGTTGAATTTAGAAGGAATATGAGGGCCGGCAATCTGTCCTACCTACTGGAGGCTGTTTGTAATGCGGCAACTCTGAGCAGGTACATGGCCAGGCATAAATAATTCCTCATTGTTTACATATTCAATGAATCACGATAGCTAGAGTTATCTCACACTTACGTGGAACGGCATCACGATAGCTAGAGTTATCTCCCACTCACGTGGAGCGGCAGCATCAATGTTCCTTCATGCCTAGGTATGTAGAGCAGCTCGTATCGACTCTGTGAACTGTGAACGCTTGTGTTATTATGTACTGTATTCTGTAAGTAGGCCAATTTGTTTATGCGTGCTGGGCCAGAGACAGCCACGCCAGTTTAGTTTGCCTACGCATTCCAGCATACATTTCCAGCGTAACCATTGCATGGATTTTGAAGCAATGGTGAAAGCCGGCGGTATTTAAAGCCAAATCAAGTTAGGTGTTTATGATCCTCCCACCGAACCATAAACTTATTTTGGTGATGACCCTTCCACCCACTCATACAGGTACAGTAGTGATACACTTCCACCCACCCACTCTCGTACAGATGTCCTTCCCGCTCTTACATACATAGAGTGGTGTTGACCCTCCCGCCCACAAGTATAGTGGTGATGATCTCCCACCCAACAATACACGTACAGTTAGATTGACCTTCCCACCCACCCATACACTTTAAATGGTAGTTCATGTACTTTTTTTTTTCAAAGTGTATTTTCTTCGTACACTCCAGCCCTCTGCCAGGACACCCACAAACGTAATACTACCATTGTTGATAACTCCTACCCACTCATACATGTACGTTACTCAAACGTACTCATACAGGATACAACAGTTTCTTTCAATATATCATATTGTTTCGGTTGTTTTTCTGTGCCCTATTTCACAAACTTTACAAATCAAAACCATTTTATTGTATTTAATGGATTTATTTTAACCTTGGCCAATCGTCAAAATATGGGTGAATGAATGTGGATGTCGAATCATTGTGATGAGTGTTTATTAGCGAACACAGTCTTAGTTACTACTATATAGCGAATACTAGTAAGTTTGACTATTCCTTAGATTGTGTCGTTAATTAATTAACAACTCAATAGCGAATAAAGAGCCGTGGTTTATCAGCCGACCTCTTTAAAGATTTTTGTTTTGGCTCTGATTTGGATTGCTAGAAATCAACTATGCTACCGACTGATTTGGATTTATTGCTAATCGATTCATCCCAAGTTGATCTCGAGCTACTCAAGTTATTGAAAGTGCATTAAATTAATTCAATACCGTAGCGAGACAAAAAATGTTATATTTACTTAAGCAATAAAAAATTCGTTTAACATGTCGTAATTTTTTCACATTACATGCTTAAATTGTTCAAAATTAACCTCTCATTTCTGTAGCTCTCTCACTCATATGGAGAATGGTAGCTAAGGATATGGCATTGGGATTTTGATTATCTATCTTATTTTAAGTCTTTGAGATAAAATATGTTGAAATCCTTTTTTAGTACTCATATAAAGCCTCTACAGAATATTTCTGCCGAGGTTCATGGTCCAAATTCTTATGGTTTTTGAGAAACTTTGATCAGACAATCGTATTTGGCTTTTTATAAAATAGATATTTGCGTATATTATACACGTTCTTGTGTCGAACGTTCATTTGAATTTACTATTCAAAAGGACAGTATTAATTGATTTTGTTGTTTACATGTCTTGGTGCTAGTTTTATCTAGTTGACGAGCGCTGAATGAACATTGAAATATGTGTCTATTTGAGTATGTTCTTGGGAGAGTGCATATTAAAATTACTATACATAATTACCCCATTGCTTAGATTGCACCTACCACCCATCCTATGTTGAGTGAATAGGTGGTAATCATATCCCCAACAAGTACTGCGTCCCCAGAAAGATGGCGTAAATAGTGGATCCCTGACTCGCTCATCAACAGTAGCTGCTGATAAGCGCTAGGCTTCCAACACAGAGACTTATCTTTTAACGAAATCTCCCAGCTTCATTGTACTTCGAATCCAAACAAATAAGAACAGTATAGTAGTAGATACAGACACACTTGAAGACAATTTGTGTTCTTGTCGTTTAAAGAAGGAAATTTCACATATATTTTGAGAGTCATTATATGTCATCTGAAAAATTATGCAAAAGTACCTAAATGTTGAATATATATCTATATTACTTTATGAAGTACAAAATAATGATAAAAACAACAAGTAAGTGTAAATCTGAACTTATAAATGAGATAAAAGATTAAATAATATACCTAATAATGTTTTTTCGATAATTGAAAATCGAACATCTACGTCTTGAGAATATAACACATTCACCATTCAAAGTTGATTAGGTTAAGATTGAATAATCCAATTATACTTTGTTGTACTCATGTTGAATAAAGATTGGTCCAACAACAATATGTTTCATCGTATAACGGTAATTGTACTAACCTAGCCTATGTTAAGTTGAAGAATATGTTTAAAATCTAATGTCGTCATTACATATATACAATTTGAATATATAACCAATAAAATTCGACTGTTGTGAAGCTTTACATTCCTCATAAAAACCATTAGCAGCTTCAATACCTCATTGTAAACAAATTGGAAAACAGCATAATTAATATTAGCTGTATCCCTTCTTATTTTTCCAGATTTTCTTTACAATAATTTATATTTTTGGTAATTTATAATAATGGTATATGTACTCACAATGTTGAGTTGTCATCTGAACGATGTTTAATAGTATGTGGAACTTATAATCACAGTACTTATTTATTCCAAATTCGTCACCAGTGTAATTAAAATGGTAAAACGTGCAAACACCATGAAAAGTATTTTTATTGATTGATGGTATAAAATATTTGTAGTTAAAATACAGGCATATATTTAATTATAAAACCTTTTTATTCGTGTATCTAGTAGCTACAGAACTTTTCTATTGGAATCCTTCATAAGGAAAGATTTACATGAAGTTCTTCGTTGGGTTTGAATATTTGGCACTTCAAAATCACCTTATTTCAAAACCTGAACTGTAACAATCTATATTTTAATATTTACAATATAATGGATCGAATTGTTGAGGTAAAAGATGTATGTAAATAATATACAGGGTGGAAAAAATATGGAAACGCTTTCAAAACAACTTTATTTTTTCCTAGATAATTTAATAATTTAATTTTTTTGAGTAGTTGTGTACCATAAAGTATAATTTTCTATCAGAATAATTTACTTGAAAACGTTAAATAACGGCGAAATAATATTGTTCAAATTATTTACTTTGAAATTCAAATTACCACTACTCTGGAAAGGATAAACCTTTCGAAGTCGGATTTGCGGCAATTAATTTCTATTGAATACACCTTTCATTTAATACCAAACTCAACCTTGGCATACATTAAAGATTTTCGTTTAACTCCTCCTGAAAAGATGAAATGTCGCTAGTGGCGTCAAAATGTATTTTCTTTATAACCATGATCATGTACAAAATTTCACTTATAAAAGTGAATTTGTACAAAAGTTGTGAAAGCGTTTTCATTTTTTTCCACCCTATATGAAACATCCATTACATTCTATATAACTTTATAATAATATTCACTCGTTAAAACGGAAGTTGTCTTAATCTAACTATTTACATTCTACGTTAAAGTTGTGGAAAGTTGTTCACGCACATTCTAACACCAGACAAAGGGAATGCTGTGAGTTGCTATTACCAAGAGGCCTTGGGCGGAGTAGCCTCAATATCGTTCAAGGCCTCTTGAAAAAAAAAAAAAAAACGAACAAATCATTTTTAGATCAGATTTTTAACAAATTTGGAAATATATTAAACAAATGAAATATTCAGACCCCTCAAAGACGTAAGCTTGTCAGTTGTTATGAATATGTACGTCCCTCTACCTCAACATGTGTACCTACTTAGTTGGAGAAGGGAAGCTCCTGTATATCGATCTCTTAACCTCGAAGCCACAACGACGAAAGATGGTACAAGTAAACTGCTCTACACAGGTAGACCTGGAACTACTGTCAACGCAGAAACTGTGTGTAACCGAGTTTGAAGGTTGTTTACTAAGAAGCTAATAGGCCTATGAATAATGCAGCAACGTCATTGTTTTTCTCACTTAATTTTACGTTATGATATATGAATTTTAATATTTTATTTTAGATTTTATTATTTTTTATCGTATTTGGAGCAAAAATAGTATCAGAATTTGCACTAGCTTTCACTGCACATCAACTTTAAATTTGTACAACTCAAAAACACGATATTGTACTGCATTCTCTGATTTGGATTGAACTGGAAACCAGCTATGCTACCTACTCGTTATAACAAAAAATTAGTTTTAAAGGTTTTCTCCCTTATACATAAATCATATGTAGAGGTTCACATACATTAAAAAAAACCAGCAACAAACTGGCATGTTAAGTAAATCACATACGAAAGCTACAGGTGGTGGCAGTTTTTGGAGTGAGTAAACATATGATAAGATCGCTAATTAGAATAGAACGGTTTAGGGATCACCACAGATTTTCTAAAAGTGAGATATTTTATAGTAAAACACTAATCCTTAGACGCTTCACCAACATCAAAAACATTCCTGTTAACTAATTATTAGAATATGGATGCAATACAATAACGGGCTTTTGAGTAGTAAAAAAAATTGGGTGTGCGTCGGACCACACGGTGGAAGTTATACTTCTTTGGCCATTCTCATACACCCACTCACGCACACAAACAGACAGGATATATAAATGAAATATAAGACATTTTTCAATATTATTCAATATATTTATCTTCAATATATTATACGTGACTTCATTATTATATTATACACCTATATTATCATTATCAGTAATTTCTTCGATTAAATTTCTTCGATTAACAATCGATTAATCGATAGTTCTTAAAAATTTGTTCTTACTTTTCAGCTTGACGCGGTTTCTCGACCAACATCCCATCCCAAAGTGTCTAACGGGCGCAAAGAAGTATAACTTCAATAATAATTTAATGCACAGTGAAAATTAGTTCAAATTCTGGTACTTTTTGTTCCAACTAGGATAAAATTGTAAAACCTAAAAAAATTTTATAATGCGTATGTCTCAATTTTACATTGGAGAACAAAGAATTGAACGAGTAAAACAATGGTGTGACTGGACGTTTCATAGATCTCCTGGTTTCGTAGTAAACAACTTAAAAGTCATAACTAGAATGTTTATAGTTCCGGTGTTCATTTTCCGGTGACAACCGCGTCAAGGTACTATCTACAATATTTACAAGATGACCAGACGTTTCGCCCATACACTGTGATGTGGCATCCTCAGTGGTTTTTCTGAGTCTCAGAGATTCTAGTTATGACACCGGCCGCTTAAGCCTACGTTCTAAAACTTAAAAGTCAGGTACGCAAAGTTTCTGCACTGACTATAAGTGTTCTCTTTCCCATTTTAACCTACAACCAATAGTTTAATATACTTCCCGAACCATAGCAATGGTAAACATAATTTGTATTCTTACTAGAACTCGAACCCAGGTCGGTTAATTGACAAGCCAATCTCATAACTCTTACATTTGACAACTCCTAAAATAAAGGGAGCATTACAAGTTATATTGATTAGAACAATCTTGAGACTGAATGCGAATTAATTAACTGCCCTTCGCGTATTTCACCATTAAGTACTATGTTCTGGTATAGATAAATAGCTGCCGTCGATCGATATCTGGCTTAATTGGGCCATGAGAACTACAAAACAACAACAAACGACTCCTAGTGCTTTCAACATCGCTCCTTGAACGTCAGAGAGAGACCTGAGCGGGTGTTAATAGGGTTGTGGTCAACAATCCTTTATTCACTCATTAGCCCATCTCTCAAGAGAAAGGAGATTTAATCAAAAGACGCTCCTTGAACGTCAGAGAGAGACCTGAGGGGTATTAATACGATTGTGGCCAACTATTCTTTATTCACTCATTAGCCCATCTCTCAAGAGAAAGGAGATTTAATCTCGTAAACCACCACTAGAATTTATGATGGTTTATGCCAAAGTGGATAGTTTTTCATCACACGGCTTGAACTCCTTGTGAGAAACGAATTTTAAAGGTGTATACTAAATGTCCGCAGAGAACGCTCTTTGAACGGTCTAACTCCGTAGGGAACGCTCCTCGAACGGTCTCACTCCGTAGGGAACGCTCAGTTGTGAAAAGTTTCGTTTAAGCAAAGTCTAACGATTTAGGGATTTACTGTAAAATATAACTGATTAAGTGGTTCGACCACGTAAATATCTCTCTTGGAGCTATTACAGAGATGGCTTTATGACGTAATACCTTGTCGACTGTGACAAAAACTGTAGTGACGGCCTGTAAGCCACGATAGCATCATACTGGACTTGACTTAACCAAAACCGCGTGGGTAGCTTGTCATCTTTAAACTGACTAATAAAAATACCTTTAAAATTCACAGATTCCAAAACACTTTTTTTCTAGTTTAGTTTTATACTCAAACAGACCTGAATAGAAATGAATGGAATAATCAATATTATTAGCCAAGTAAAGCAGCTCAAGCATGGACCTTTTTTAGGTTGGCTAAATACTCTCTTACAACAAACTAAACAACTATCTTAAATGCAGTATCCTAAGGCTTAACTTACTTACTCTGTAAGGTAAAAGTGGAGCACATACTGCGGATGTTGGAGTTAATGCAGTTCGAGGTAAGGGGAAGAAGGATACATTTCTCCTGACAAGCATTAAGGGGCATTTTGTGTGATGATCAAGTTGGGCCTCTCCCCTCACTCCATCAATTTTAAACATTACAAACAAATATTATTTGATTTCATATTTTTATAGATGTGACATGGTAACATTATTTACAGAATAATTTACTTTATTTATATAAAAATTCTAGGTTTTAAAATATAAATAAACAATTTTGACTAGTTATATTGCTCTACTGATATTTTTTCGATTATCTAAATCGATTCCGCAAAATACTTCCGGTTGTCAGACACTCATTTTTTGCAGCTATTCCCTCCCTTTTTTAATATTCATTATTAGAGATGACTATATTTTCTAGAAATTGCTGGCCGAAACTGGAGAAGCATTAATCCTATACCCGAGGCTCAAGGCAGATATCTAATTATGCAGATCTAAACATGAGGTTAATTTAAAATTAAATTAATTTCATGCTCAAACGTGCAAAATCAGATTGGTGACTTGGGTCAAAAATCTACGCGTTAAACAGAATTAAAACAGGCAATACAGTACAAAGTGTCTCATGGTTATTAAAAGATCAAGATTGGAATGGTGCATAAGACACTTCTAGTAGATTATGGTTAATAGTGTATTCGGTGGAGGGGCAAAAAGAGGGATTCATGAATCCTAATCCTTACTCTGAAAAAAGAATAGGCTATTTTAAATTCATAGAATTTGAGAGAAAAATAATGTAAATTGTATCAACATCCTTTCTCTTCAGTGCTCTGATTATACTTTTACACCGCTTTATCACCAAGTGGGGTCAGTAAGTAAATCCTATCTCATACCTAGCCATTGCATATTTATCACTCTCAACCCAAACTCCCTTCTCCTATATTGTTAGATTCACGTGAAATAAAAAGCCTAAAACTTCGACCGAACCAATGTTGTTTCTGTTCTTTACGTACACACCACTATAGACATATTACCACACCACACCACAGTCTTACCTGGTGTTTTCAACCCTACCTGATCTTGACCAACCAGTCAGTCAACCAACATATCCCACTTCACATTCAGCCTAAGTAGTAAGGAAACATATGATTTGGGACAACCATTATGCTTATTGGTTTGCAAGTCATATGCCGACAACTCATTAGTATGTATCCTTGCACACTTCCGTTTAACCAATTAAAGGTCATCTAATGGTTAAAGGGCGTTGACCTAAACTAAGGTTGACTTTATTATTAATATTATTAATCTAACGGACCCTTTTTCGATTTTTGCAAACCCATCCTCATCATCATCACCATTTACGTCACCAGCATCATTAGATGAATAAGATGAATTTAATACTTTGTTTTTTTCAATCAATTTTTTATTTTCTTCCAATTCATGTGGTTTCCTTCTATCCTTATGTAATAGTTCCCTAACGATACCTATCAAATTTTGAACTAGTGAAAATAGATACTTAGCAATTCCAATTACAGTTTTACTTAAAATAAGTTTAAACATTTCCATAAACTGATCATATGTTCTAGGTGTATCAGCTGTGCCAAACATAATTTCTTCATTTGTAAACTCAGTATTTCTATAAATATTATTTTAAAATATCTCAAGCAATTAATTGTTAAAGTGTGAAAGGTTACTGTATTTGACAGTACAACGCTTTTTAAATGATGGATTTAATGTCCTAATCAATTCAATCAATGAATACCTAATAAAAATATACGCGTATTTTCCTTGACTTGATGAGAAGTCTTCTTGGCAGAGGACTGATTGGATGGGTGTTGTTGAGGTCTATGTTAGGAACAGGAAGGCTGATCAGAGGGATGAAACTCTTTGGCCGATCGAAGATTTTCACTCAAATTGATGACAGTTTGTTCGTCTGCTGTCCTGTTTCTTTTATAATCCATTGACTGAAATAATATATACACAAAAACAATTATTAGTAACTACCAAGTTATTCTTCAATTAGAATCCATAAACTGAAAAATATACACACTAAAACAATAATAAAACATATAAAGAACGTAAATGTTTCTTGATTAATTGTTGGTTTATTATCATCGTACGTAACATTTTTTAATTTGAAGCCTTAATATTTATAAGTTGAGTTATAAATAATGTTAAGTTTTTATACATATAAATATTTCTTTATACATATATTATATAAATTTGGTGTACATACAATATAAATTTTCTTCGATAGTTATTAGATTGTTTCATTTTGATTTTAAACTTGTATATTTGTGATATGTGATTATTTATAGAATCACGTACAATACAAACCATTAATTTAAACATAAATTGTATAAGAAAGACTTTTATTCTCAAAACAACAAGTTGTTTTTGACTATCACTTATGTTATAAACAGAAATACCTATTGACAAAGGTTAATTTTAATATGTTTTTCCGACAAACAAAATAGAAAGTTAAAATGTATTTTAATCATCACAAATTATCACTATTTTTTCATTAGAATCATTATTAGTTTTTTAATAAGAAGTAATATTTAAAAACTTTTGATAGATTATGAGCTTGATAGGAAGACTAGAGATGTCACATTCTAGATTTGCAGGACTTTTACTGCTGCTCGAATACTAAAGTTCCATTCTTACTAGTATGATTGTATAGTGAACAGTTAGTACGTAAGACGGCGGTAAGTAACAAATTGTAAGCTAAGTATTTAAAAAATCACTTTGTATGTATGCAGGACAACAATCCCTTGTATAGTGAACAGTTAGTACGTAAGACGGCGGTAAGTAACAAATTGTAAGCTAAGTATTTAAAAAATCACTTGTAACGTAAGTAACAAATTGTAAGCTAAGTATTTAAAAAATCACTTTGTATGTATGCAGGACAACAATCCCTTGTATAGTGAACAGTTAGTACGTAAGACGGCGGTAAGTAACAAATTGTAAGCTAAGTATTTTAAAAATCACTTTGTATGTATGCAGGACAACAATCCCTTACGCCCCATTAAGTTGACAATCTCTACTGTTTTATTACAACAGATGTTAGTGAACATTTATCAACGTAAATATATATTCTCTAGGTTTACAATTAAATGGAAACACAATGTTTGTACGTTGTAGGCTATATTATTCTTAGTAAATAATTTTCCTTTAACCAGTAATATTAAATAATTGTGGAAGCTTAAGCACCTTAACCAATGACCTTGATGAGCATATATGGTCAGGTGAGATGAATGACCTTTGGTGACCTCAATGGTCTTTAAACTTTAGATGACCATGAAACGAAAGTATGCGGTATGCATACTAATGAGAATAATCCTTGTCCCAAAACATATATTTCGTTACTACTAGCCTATAATCATTTACACCCACCTAATAATGTGCACAACAGTTTACAATTCGACCAATTACTTAACGTAAAAGACTAATATAATTTTACTAAGACTTTATAAAAAATTAATGGTAAAATTAATACCTCTATGTTTCTAAAAGCTCAAAAATTACAAATACCATATTATTTTTACTTTTCCATTCATAGTTTAGGGTTCTTTCGCCATACACGCGTTTTCTTTAAGCGTTAAAGTTATCCATGTAACAGTTTCATTTTATGTTGCTTATTTTGACCAAAAGAAGCGTGATTATATTTAACTTTCTACGTTAGTTTTGTTTCAAAAACTGGAATGTTTCCATATTTATCAAGGATGCGACTGCTAAAGGTAGTAACTTAAATGTTTTAGCTCCTTGACATAACAAATAGCCTATTTAAAGTGGAAGGAAATAGAATATTTCTTCTTAATACAGACAGACTTAATCAGCCTGTAACTCTAACGGATTTTACAAATAAGAGTTACAGGTTGATTAAGTCTTTATTAAGAAGAAATGTTCTCTTTCCTTCCACTTTAAACAATACATACTTTAAAAATACATTTACAAAGTTCAAAATTAAAGGATTTTACAATTAAATTTTGAACGTTGTAAATGTATTTTTAAATGGAGCATTGTCCTTAAGAATTTTTTTCTCACCAGTTGTGTCTGTAATTCATATAATGCCATATTACATGCTCCTGAAAACACTGTTAATTTGTTTAAAAATTACTTATTTTAAAGCTTAAGATCTGATAGAAATTAATTCCGTAATAATCGTAATACAAATTATGCTTCTTTTAGTCCAATCCTCATTTTAAAACTCTGCTATTAAATGTTGTATGTCAGTACCAATATTATTTCTCATAATTCAATTTCATGCTTCTTATCCAAGCCCTTTAGACTTAGATATAAGCAGAAATTCACATGGGTTACAGGAAACTAAGTACACTATATTCAAATATACAACTCATCAATCGATTTTAAGACTGTTTATTTAAAAATCGTTTAAGTTTTAAACAATAAAAAATGGCAACTAAACAAAACATAAAATGGCAGAATATTTAATTATTGATTTATATATTGTTGTATGTGTCATTAAATAATTTGTAACAGTATAACAAATTAAACAATACAGTTAAATACAACAGAGAACTTCCTTCCTGATTTATCAGAAAACCAAAATTTATTGACGACCCCCTTTGTTTCATATGCATCAATACCCCCCTGTCCACCCACACACGGTTGGTATTAGTGGTTTCAAGTTTCACTCTGAACATTGGTTTCACGTTAAAACTTCATAGCATTACCGAAGAAAAATTGTACAATAGAAAATCAATTTTCTATCTTACATTATAGCCTGTCTTCAAACAGTTTGTTTTCCTTAGGGATCATATAAATCTGTATGTATACTGTAAATATCATCACAATATCAGTTTTATTGAACATTTGAGAAAATAATTAAGATAAATGTTTCATAGGCATTTTGCAAAGCTGAGTGTTGAGAACGAACTCGTAGATTGTGGAATTAATTGGCTTTACATCTGTATAAAACTATACATATTATGCATATTCTTATTTAAATACAGTAAAATCAATGCCGAAGATAACAAATCTGATTGTTACTGTATTGTCTGATGAAACATTGTTTAGAAAACCAGAATATATTAGACAAAAAAACAACACAAGAAGTGCTCGACATTCAATTCATCTCTACAATAAACAATCGAAATCGGTAAATATCGTCGACTAAAATTGCACTACTTTTAGCCATAAAAAAAGCAACTGTTTATTTGGCTGCTCATTATTTTAGTAACGTATTACGGCATGACAAATCCGTTTATGCCATTTATTTAGGAAATAATTATCAACGAGAAAAGAGGGTTTTCGAGACAATTTTTGATCATTTAAAGAGAAGAGTAAAGAATATTAAGCTATCGATTCATCATTATATCGTATTCATCATTATATCATATTCATCATTATATCATATTCATCATTATATCGTATTCATCATTATATCGTATTCATCATTATATCATATTCATCATTATATCATATTCATCATTATATCGTATTCATCATTATATCGTATTCATCATTATATCATATTCATCATTATATCATATTCATCATTATATCATATTCATCATTATATCATATTCATCATTATATCGTATTCATCATTATATCATATTCATCATTATATCGTATTCATCATTATATCATATTCATCATTATATCGTATTCATCATTATATCGTATTCCTTATTAATTATAATGTAGCATGATTTTTAATTGTTAGGATTATTTAAAAATTAGAAAGTGATTAATTTAGATTCATTGCATCACCCCTTAAAATTATTATCTATTTCACAGCACAAAAATACTTAAATGAAGAAAACATCCATTAATTATACTATCCATCTAAGAACGCAAACATATTGATGAAACAAACATACCAACATTGTGGTTGTCGTTCAAGTGGAATATCTGTAGGCCTACCGTGAACCAAGGAGTAAGGGGTAAATCTACTTGCCTTCCTTCCCTCGCCAAGATGTTGGGATACAGACCGTGCTTCTCTCTCTGGCCAATTAAGCATTAATGATGGAGCTTCTGCTTTAATCAGCTTATTTAGCGAGCCGTACCCTTCCTACATCCCCCTCCCCACCCAATGTCACCCTCTCACAAACTAAATTTATTATCCAATAATCATGGGAAGTTTTTATTTGCGTGGAGATTTAATTGACAACTTGCAATCATTTCGATGAGAGTTAAAAGAACTCCACCATCGTGGGAGATAGGGATATTCACTGCTTCGCTCTCACTAATAAGTACTCACTGAAAAAAATAAATACTAGAACTAGTTGGTCAAATGTATATAGTTGCTGCTTTAATACAGTTGTAGACAGTCAAATTGAAAAAGGAAATCGGTGGAACCAAAATAATTACATATAATAATAATAAAAAGTAAATTCAAGTAAGGGTGTTGCCTCAGTTTCGAAATTGATTCAATCTTAATTGGTTGGCAGGCAGTGAATTTGGCAGGGTTGGAGAAACCAATTCAATAAGTGATGGATTGTAAAAAGTGTGTGACAAGTCACACTAACTGACCAAATGTTCAATTCTCCTAACTCAATGAGGGTTTCATAAGACACTGGTTTTTTACTTTCAATAAATAATATAGATTAGTTACTCTGTACATTTGTGAAATATTAAAACATGTTGTGCGCCTCGGATGGGTAGGTGAATGAGGAGGGTGGTCAAATAATGTGTCTTGGGTGATTGGTAGGGTTGGTCAGGATAAGTTCATAGGTGGATGTGGATAGGAAGGCTATGGGTCAGGGAAGGGTAGGAAGGCCTATCAAGTTAATGTAGGGTGTGTAGGGTGGCTGGTCAAGTATGTTAGTAATGAATACGAACTATCATACATAGTTATCATAGTTAGGTGGGCAGTTGAAATAAGAATCGTGAGTTGTGGCTTAACTGGTTAAATTTGCGTCAAAGATGGGTAGGAGAGCCGGTCAAGTTAGTGTCGGGTGGGTGGGATGGCTGTCCAAGTATATGAATGATGAATATCAACTACCATACATGGTTAGATGGGCCGGTGAAGTTAACTCTTAACTACTATGCTTATTTTGACTAACGTAAGTACTATCGTGGGGTTAGAACCGACCCCAATTAAAAAAAAAAAAAAAAAACATTAAAACTCTTACAAATATTATTTTAATAACTTAAATGGTAATAACCTTTTCTCCATCGTCTTCTTCTAAATATAACAATTGTTGGGTATTATTTTATAAATAAAAGAGTTTTTATTTTAAATGTTCTTTAATGTTACAAATTAATGTTCTTGAAAAACACATTTTACAACCAAAATAATTTTTTACCCTTAGTGAAGTTATAAAAATCAAGGCTATATATTATCTTTTCAACTAGACCTATATTATAAGGAATTATAGTACTTGACCCCATAAGTGCTAAATTAAAAAAATTTCCTCTTCTAAATTTGGCGACTTCTTACTGTCCAATTTGCCTTATTGGTACTATTCACACATCATACTCACTTTACTTTGGGCTCTGCACACTGCCTTTTTGCAAATAAACGTACACAGTTTAATGTTTCTGTCATTTCCTCTAGGACATAATTGACATCTTCTTCTTAAGAATTAAAACTTTCAAATTAGAAGATATTCAAAAAAAGAGAAAAGTCTAACGTAACTACTATCGTGGAGTCACGACTGACCCCAGAAGCTTCCCAGCCAGATATGGAGTAACCGAACAAGAAAAGACCACATGCACCGTATGTCTCATTAGCTGAAAAGAGATTAGATAAAGAGAGAGCACAATTCTGCAAGTACAAAAGATATATAATAAAAATAATTACACCATGGGGTCAAAAATTGCCCCAGGATAGTAGTTAAGGGTTACGTATCGTAGGTGGGTTGCATCATAGTTGAGTAGGAGGGCTAGTAAAGTTAGTGTCTGGGGTTAGTGGGATGGCTGGTTACGTATGTGCCAGGAATGAGTAGAATGGCTTGTCAAGTTAGTGCCTGGGGATAGTGGTTAATGGGTTGGAGGGCTTGTCAAGTTAGTGTCTGGGGTTAGTGGGATGGCTGGTTACGTATGAGCCATGGATGGGTAGGAGGAATTGTTAGTTTGTGTCTGGGGTTAAAGGAATGGTTCGTTACGTATGTGTCACGGATGGGTAGGAGGAATTGTTAAGGTAGTGTCTGGGTTTAGTGGGATGGTTGGTTACGTATGTGTAAGGGATGAGTAGGAGGAATTGTCAAGTTAGTGTCTGGGTTTAGTGGGATGGTTGGTTACGTATGTGTAAGGGATGGATAGGAGGAATTGTAAAGTTAGTGTCTGGGTTTAGTGGGATTGTCAAGTTAGTGTCTGGGTTTAGTGGGTTGGTTGGTTACGTATGTGTAAGGGATGGGTAGGAGGAATTGTAAAGTTAGTGTCTGGGTTTAGTGGGATTGTCAAGTTAGTGTCTGGGTTTAGTGGGTTGGTTGGTTACGTATGAGTAAGGGATGGGTAGGAGGAATTGTCAAGTTAGTGTCTGGGGTTTGTGGGATGGCTGGTTACGTATGTGCCAGGAATGAGTAGAATGGCTTGCCAAGTTAGTGCCTGGGGATAGTGGTTAATGGGTTGGAGGGCTTGTCAAGTTAGTGCCTGGGGTTAGTGGGATGGCTGGTTACGTATGTGCCATGGATGGGTATGAGGGATTGTTAGTTTGTGGCTGGGGTTAGTGGGATGGTTCGTTACGTATGTGTCACGGATGGGTAGGAGGAATTGTCAAGTTAGTCTCTGGGTTTAGTGGGATGGTTGGTTACGTATGTGTAAAGGATAGGTAGAAGGAATTGTCAAGTTAGTGTCTGGGTTTAGTGGGTTGGTTGGTTACGTATGTGTCATGGATGGGTAGGACGAATTGTCAAGTTAGTGTCTGGGGTTAGTAGGATGGCTGGTTACGTATGTGTAAGGGATAGGTAGGAGGAATTGTCAAGTTAGTGTCTGGGTTTAGTGGGTTGGATGGTTACGTATGTGTCATGGATGGGTAGGACGAATTGTCAAGTTAGTGTCTGGGGTTAGTAGGATGGCTGGTTACGTATGTGTAAGGGATAGGTAGGAGGAATTGTCAAGTTAGTGTCTGGGTTTATTGGGATGGTTGGTTACGTATGTGCCATGGATGGGTATGAGGGATTGGTAGTTTGTGGCTGGGGTTAGTGGGATGGTTCGTTACGTATGTGTCACGGATAGGTAGGAGGAATTGTCAAGTTAGTGTCTGAGTTTAGTGGGTTGGTTGGTTACGTATGTGTCATGGATGGGTAGGAGGAATTGTCAAGTTAGTGTATGGGTTTAGTGGGATGGTTGGTTACGTATGTGTAAGGGATGGGTAGGAGGAATTGTCAAGTTAGTGTCTGGGGTTAGTAGGATGGCTGGTTACGTATGTGTAAGGGATGGGTAGGAGGAATTGTAAAGTTAGTGTCTGGGTTTAGTGGATTGGTTGGTTACGTATGTGTAAGGGATGGGTAGGAGGAATTGTCAAGTTAGTGTCTAGGTTTAGTGGGTTGGTTGGTTACGTATGTGTAAGGGATGGATAGGAGGAATTGTCAAGTTAGTGTCTGGGTTTAGTGGGTTGGTTGGTTACGTATGTGTAAGGGATGGGTAGGAGGAATTGTCAAGTTAGTGTCTAGGTTTAGTGGGTTGGTTGATTACGTATGTGCAAGGGATGGGTAAGAGGAATTGTCAAGCTAGTGTCTGGGTTTAGTAAGATGGTTGGTTACGTATGTGTAAGGGATGGGTAGGAAGAATTGTCAAGTTAGTGTCTGGGTTTAGTGGGATGGTTGGTTACGTATGTGTAAGGGATGGGTAGGAGAATTTGTCAAGTTAGTGTCTGGGTTTAGTGGGTTGGTTGGTTACGTATGTGTAAGGGATGGGTAGTAGGAATTGTCAAGTTAGTGTCTAGGTTTAGTGGGTTGGTTGATTACGTATGTGCAAGGGATGGGTAAGAGGAATTGTCAAGCTAGTGTCTGGGTTTAGTGGGATGGTTGGTTACGTATGTGTAAGAGATGGGTAGGAGGAATTGTCAAGTTAGTGTCTGGGTTTAGTGGGATGGTTGGTTACGTATGTGTAAGGGATGGGTAGGAGGAATTGTCAAGTTAGTGTCTCAGTTTAGTAGGATGGTTGGTTACGTATGTGTAAGGGATGGGTAGGAAGAATTGTCAAGTTAGTGTCTGGGTTTAGTAAGATGGTTGGTTACGTATGTGTAAGGGATGGGTAGGAAGAATTGTCAAGTTAGTGTCTGGGTTTAGTGGGATGGTTGGTTACGTATGTGTAAGGGATGGGTAGGAGAATTTGTCAAGTTAGTGTCTGGGTTTAGTGGGTTGGTTGGTTACGTATGTGTAAGGGATGGGTAGTAGGAATTGTCAAGTTAGTGTCTGGGTTTAGTGGGATGGTTGGTTAAATATGTGTAAGGGATGGGTAGGAGGAATTGTCAAGTTAGTGTCTGGGTTTAGTGGGATGGTTGGTTACGTATGTGTAAGGGATGGATAGGAGGAACTGTCAAGTTAGTGTCTGGGTTTAGTGGGATGGTTGGTTACGTATGTGTAAGGGATGGGTAGGAGGAATTGTCAAGTTTGTGCCTGGGGTTTGTGGGTTGGTTGGTTACGTATGTTTCATGGATGGGTAGGAGGAATTGTCAAGTTAGTGCCTGGGGTTTGTGGGTTGGTTGGTTACGTATGTTTAATGGATGGTTAGGAGGAATTGTCAAGTTAGTGTCTGGGTTTAGTGGGTTGGTTGGTTACGTATGTGTAAGGGATGGGTAGGAGGAATTGTCAAGTTAGTGTCTGGGTTTAGTGGGTTGGTTAGTTACGTATGTGTCATGGATGGGTAGGAGGAATTGTCATGTTAGTGTCTGGGTTTAGTGGGACGGTTGGTTACGTATGTGTAAGGGATGGGTAGGAGGAATTGACAAGTTAGTGTCTGGGGTTAGTGGGATGGTTGGTTAAGTATGTGTAAGGGATGGGTAGGAGGAATTGTCAAGTTATTGTCTGGGTTTAGTGGGTTGGTTGGTTACGTATGTGTAAGGGATGGGTAGGAGGAATTGTCAAGTTAATGTATGGGTTTAGTGGGTTGGTTGGTTACGTATGTGTCATGGATGGGTAGGAGGAATTGTCAAGTTAGTGTCTGGGTTTAGTGGGATGGTTGGTTACGTATGTGTAAGCGATGGGTAAGAGGAATTGACAAGTTAGTGTCTGGGTTTAGTGGGATGGTTGGTTAAGTATGTGTAAGGGATGGGTAGGAGGAATTGTCAAGTTATTGTCTGGGTTTAGTGGGTTGGTTGGTTACGTATGTGTAAGGGATTGGTAGGAGGAATTGTCAAGTTAGTGTATGGGTTTAGTGGGTTGGTTGGTTACGTATGTGTCATGGATGGGTTTGAGGAATTGTCAGTTAGTGTCTGGGTTTAGTGGGATGGTTGGTTACGTATATGTAAGGGATGGATAGGAGGAATTGTCAAGTTAGTGTCTGGGTTTAGTGGGTTGGTTGGTTATGTATGTGCAAGGGATGGGTAGGAGGAATCGTCTAGTTAGTGTCTGGGTTTAGTGGGATGGTTGGTTACGTATGTGTAAGGGATGGGTTGTAGGAATTGTCAAGTTAGTGTCTGGGTTTAGTGGGATGGTTGGTTGCGTATGTGTAAGGGATGGGTAGGAGGAATTGTCAAGTTAGTGTCTGAGTTTAGTGGGATGGTTGGTTACGTATGTGTAAGGGATGGGTTGGAGGAATTGTCAAGATAGTGTCTGGGTTTAGTGGGATGGTTGGTTACGTATGTGTAAGGGATGGATAGGAGGAATTGTCAAGTTAGTGTCTGGGTTTAGTGGGTTGGTTGGTTACGTATGTGCAAGGGATGGGTAGGAGGAATTGTCAAGTTAGTGTCTGGGTTTAGTGGGATGGTTGGTTACGTATGTGTAAGGGATGGGTTGGAGGAATTGTCAAGTTAGTGTCTGGGTTTAGTGGGATGGTTGGTTACGTATATGTAAGGGATGGATAGGAGGAATTGTCAAGTTAGTGTCTGGGTTTAGTGGGTTGGTTGGTTACGTATGTGCAAGGGATGGGTAGGAGGAATTGTCAAGTTAGTGTCTGGGTTTAGTGGGATGGTTGGTTACGTGTGTGTAAGGGATGGGTTGGAGGAATTGTCAAGTTAGTGTATGTGTTTAGTGGGATGGTTGGTTACGTATGTGTAAGGGATGGGTAGGAGGAATTGTCAAGTTAGTGTCTGGGTTTAGTGGGATGGTTGGTTACGTATGTGTAAGGGATGGGTTGGAGGAATTGTCAAGTTAGTGTATGTGTTTAGTGGGATGGTTGGTTACGTATGTGTAAGGGATGGGTAGGAGGAATTGTCAAGTTAGTGTCTGGGTTTAGTGGGATTGTTGTTTGCGTATGTGTAAGGGATGGGTAGGAGGAATTGTCAAGTTAGTGTCTGGGTTTAGTGGGATGGTTGGTTACGTATGTGTAAGGGATGGGTAGGAGGAACTGTCAAGTTAGTGTCTAGGTTAAGTGGGATGGTTGATTACGTATGTGTAAGGGATGGATAAGAGGAACTGTCAAGTTAGTGTCTGGGTTTAGTGGGTTGGTTGGTTACGTATGTGTAAGGTATGGGTAGGAGGAATTGTCAAGTTAGTGTCTAGGTTTAGTGGGTTGGTTGGTTACGTATGTGTAAGGGATGGGTAGGAGGAATTGTCAAGTTAGTGTCTAGGTTTAGTGGTTTGGTTGGTTACGTATGTGTAAGGGATTGGTCGGAGGAATTGTCAAGTTAGTGTCTGGGTTTAGTGGGTTGGTGGGTTACGTATGTGTAAGGGATGGGTAGGAGGAATTGTCAAGTTAGTGTCTAGGTTTAGTGGGTTGGTTGGTTACGTATGTGTAAGGGATGGGTAGGAGGAATTGTCAATATAGTGTCTAGGTTTAGTGGGTTCGTTGGTTACGTATGTGTAAGGGATGGGTAGGAGGAATTGTCAAGTTATTGTCTGGGTTTAGTGGGATGGTTGGTTACGTATGTGTAAGGGATGGATAGGAGGATTTGTCAAGTTAGTGTCTGGGTTTAGTGGGATGGTTGATTACGTATGTGTAAGGGATGGATAGGAGGAACTGTCAAGTTAGTGTCTAGGTTTAGTGGGTTGGTTGGTTACGTATGTGTAAGGGATGGATAGGAGGAACTGTCAAGTTAGTGTCTAGGTTTAGTGGGTTGGTTGGTTACGTATGTGCAAGGGATGGGTAGGAGGAATTGTCAAGGTAGTGTCTGGGTTTAGTGGGTTGGTTGGTTACGTATGTGTAAGGGATGGATAGGAGGAACTGTCAAGTTAGTGTCTAGGTTTAGTGGGTTGGTTGGTTACGTATGTGTAAGGGATGGATAGGAGGAACTGTCAAGTTAGTGTCTAGGTTTAGTGGGATGGTTGGTTACGTATGTGTAAGGGATGGGTAGGAGGAATTGTCAAGTTAGTGTCTGGGTTTAGTGGGTTGGTTGGTTACGTATGTGTCATGGATGGTTAGGAGGAATTGTCAAGTTTTTGCCTGGGGTTTGTGGGTTGGTTGGTTACGTATGTGTCATGGATGGTTAGGAGGAATTGTCAAGTTTTTGCCTGGGGTTTGTGGGTTGGTTGGTTACGTATATGCCAGGGATAGGTAGGAGGGCTTGTCAAGATGTTGTCACTGCCTCGTGTTAGTTGGATGGCTGGTTTTGTATGTGTCAGGGATTGGTAGGAGGGCTTGTGTTGTGGGTAGGTACTTGACGCCTTTGTCCTGTGAACCCATCGGTCAAGGCCACCTTCACACGAATAATAAAAGCAAATCAAATCAAAATATTTACTTTCGATTAACAATGTAACATTGCATGACAACAGTAAAAAATAATATAATGTTTCAATAATTACAAACAGTCATATAATTTACAATTTTTCCTTATCAGCTAGAAAGGCACCTATAGTGTAATACTCCTTAGTTAACAGAAATTCCTTTAACATTTTTCCTAACATTTTTAGTGAGGACTGAGCCTTAAGACGTGATGGAAGGTTATTAAATATTTTTACCACAGATGCAGAAATTTGTTTTTCAAAAAATGTAGTACGGTGTTTTGGAGTTGGTATTTTGTTGAAATTTCTCAATGTATAATTAGAATCTGTTTTATGCGCGTGAAGTTGGATGTTTTGTTTAAAAAAGTATGACACTTCTAGGATGTACATACTAGGGAATGTTAACAGGTTAGCTAAAGTAAACATGCCTCTGCAGGATTAGGATTTTTTAAAACCCAGAATAACCCTTAAGGCCCTCTTCTGCAAACGAAAGACTCGCTTAGTACCAGTGGATTCAGCACCCCATATTGGAAGGCTGTATACCACAAGAGGATAAATACAACCATAGTTAGCCGCTAATTTTATATCTCTGTTAGCATAATAAGAGAGTCTACGAAGAACAAAAATACCACTGCTTATTTTACTACATACCTTATCAATGTGATGATACTTTAAGGTTGTAGTCAATCAACAGACCCGAAAAGTTAGTAAATTCAGAAGATTGTATTTCAGAATCACCTATACATGTATGAGAATTTACGTTATTGTCGTTATTTTTGCGTCGTTTTAGGTGAAAGTCAATAAATTTTGTTTTGGCACTGTTAACAGAGAGACAATTATCATCCAACCATTGCAAAAGAGCACTGAATTGAATAAATGTTTTGACTTCAAGATGTTCTAAGTTTTTATGAGAAAGATTGAATGAGGTGTCATCAGCAAATAGACAAATATTGCCGCCTCTTATACTATGGGATATGTCATTTATATATATAATGAGAACAAAATTGGTCCCAATACTGAACCCATCGTCTTGTGAATCCATCGGTCAAGGCCACCTTTACACGAATAGGATAACTGCTGGTGATACCCATACAAGTAAGGTGGTATTGATCCACTCACCCATACATACAATGAGAGGAGATGGCTTGGCTGCATTAGAACAAATTACACTATAATAACACTATTACAGAATAATAGTGTTCAAAGAATTATCTCCACTTAATATTGGCACCGAAATTTGTAAACTGATAGTATAAATAAATAAACCCATTAAATTAATACTGTAAGATAGAAATAAAGTAAATGATGAGACAAATTCTGAGCTAATATAACTAGTAGAAATAATGAAAGCAGTTGTAACACGTTGTGAGTAGTACATGAGGTAGAAATTAAGTATACATTGTTTACGAGTTCTGAGAACAACATTTGAAGAAGTAACGTTCTGTTATACCTTGTTATTTTAAATGATTGAAATGTTAGCATGGTACCTAACATCTTCTCACATGTTAGTGAGAATAATTTTCACTCTCTCTCTCACTCGGGACTCCTTTCCTTTGTAATAAGTCAAGTGACGCAGTATTACTTAGTAGGGTGCATAGAATAATAAATAATTATTGGCCAGACTTGCCAAATACATAAGGTATTGTACACAAAAATCGAGTTGTTGACCTTTGTATTACAAAGTAATGGTGGAAAAGGTCCCACCTACAAACTTACTCCCGTTTTGTTTGCTTGTCCACGAGAACCTTGCTGTCCCGATCGCTTTACACTAATAAATTTCATATTGCCGCATAAGAATTAAGTTATACATAAAATATTTATTTGTTATTACTGTGGTCGTTATTTCTTGATGTTGTCACGATTCCTGTTATTCACTGGCGATGTTAATTAATAGTGGACGTGGTTTATTGAACCAATAATGTTATTGCACCTGTCACGGTCTTCGTGAATCCTTAGTGTAGTTTGCACTATCATTGTTGTCGTTTTCAACTGACTGATGCTATCTGAGTTTTATTAAATTATTGGTGTGTTTGATGTTGTAGTTTTGTTGAATTCGTTGTGTATTCCTGTTATTTACGTTGTGGTTTTGATTTCATGGTTGTTTGGATTCCTTGGTAAGGTTGTTGTTGACAGGGTTTCGGGATTCCTTGGTGTGGTTGTTGTTGTTGGGGTTTCGGGATTCCTTGGTGAGGTTGTTGTTGTCGGGGTTTCGGGATTCCTTGGTGAGGTTGTTGTTGTTGGGCTGTCGGGATTACTTTATGGTTGTTTAAGTAGTGTTGTCATGATTCCTGATGTGATTGTTATTTTTGTGCTGCCGTCTTAGGTACGGTTGCTGTTGTCGTGTTGCCTGGATTCATTTGTGTGATTGTTATTGTTAGGTTATCGTACATCCTACCGTAAGGATTTTGTCCGTTCCCTAAAGTAACTTACTTAGGATAGGCTGACACCGAGGCTAGCGTACATGACCTTGTCTTAGACCAGTGCGCATCCGTATCGCGCAGGTAACATTTTACGTCATAGGCCGACCTCAGCTGTGATTGTTCTACCTTCACTACTGTAAACAAAACAAACCGCAACAATGAAAAACATCTTATATTCGTACTCTCGATGACACTACAATCTGTGTTGTTTAATTGTGAGTATGATTTAGTAAAAACGCTAACATTATTTTATTTATGTAAGAAACTGATTATAATATTTTTATTATTTAGTATTTACTATTTAAAGATAACTCCGCAACTTATGAAAAAAGATATTTAGTACTTCAAATGACTAAAATACCAGATATTTAACTAATTCTAAAATTATATTGAAAACAATAGAGTAATGTGTTTTGGTATGTATTAACTGTCCAGTGCGCTGAGTTGAAGGTCGGCCTCTGACGTCACAACGCATCTGAGCGCTGGTTATATAGACCATATGAGAGTAAGGAGACCTCTAATGTATTATAGGAGCCTTGGGCTGACACATGACAAGGCAGAAATGTATGCTAGCCGTGTATGAAAAGAAGAACTGATTCTTATCATTGATTCTTTCATTTGTTTAATTGCTCAGCAATATTCATCAGGACTTAATTATGATTGAAGTAACGTTGATGATATAAAATTCAAAAAGCTTACTAATACAAAAAATATTTTAAAATTAAAACTATGTCTAATAAACAAACTCACAACGCATTGTTCATACAGCCAACCCACTCTTCCACATAATAGGTTACGTAATCTTTATCTACAACTCCTCCTATCTCGTAGAAGAGAGAAAAGCAACAATTCACATTAACGTAATGAGTATTTTAAATCACCTACAAATTAATTATGCAAGTTTAGGGCTTTCCAACGCTGGAACTCAAGCAGAGAAATTAGATTTATGGGAAAAAGTGAATTCGTTAAGTCACTCTTTTTCATTACCTTTCCGTATTTCTGTTGGTAAGTTAAAACGTAAAAAGGGGTTTTACTTGCACAATCTACATAATATATTAGCAGCTCACCCCGCTCACACACAGCGACTGTCTTTTTGCTTTATTTGCACGAAGCGGCGGAGACGTTCCAGCGATGCTAATTCGACAATTTACATTCCGCTGGAGCACCTACATTCCTGAACGTGTCTGCACAACTGTACATCTTATCTAAGGGTGCTGCCATTTACAGCGTTATCATATCACTGACTTATTAATGCCTTTTCTTCGCCTTGCCAGCTTGTTCCTTAAAAATAGTGATCATAGACAATGATCACAACTTTTCTTTGAACTTATGAAAAATATTACTATTTATAAAGCCACAATTAAGAAACCACTTATGACTGCTCATCTAAAACCAAATTGGTTTTGTTAAATTTATTGTATAGAATTTTTGTATATTGTGTTTTTTAGGTTATTCAAACAATTAAAACTCAATCTGGTTATTTAATTAAATTATATTTACATTTAAAACATATACTAGAATGTCGTATTTTATTTCTCATATCTGATATTTGTGAAAACTATTGCTTAAAATAGAAATAATAACGATATTGCTTTGCAGATTGTGTTTTGAGAGTCGTCTTTGAAATGGTTAATTTGTTACATACTCGATGGTAAATTAATTAATGTTTTTACTTAATTTAATTAAAAACCACGTTAAACATGAGATACTTATTGTAAAATACAGTAATTGATATTAAAAAATAGTAGCCAAGGAACAAGTGTCCCGTAGCTGCAAAAATTAAAACTTCTTTTGTTCATTAAGCTCGTTGGGTCAACATCTGAACGTAAATTCCGAGCCATAGGGACAGAAGAACAAGAGTTAACTGTATCATGGTTAACTCCGGAATGGAACCCGGGTTTCCGTGACAAGTCATCGCCTTAGTTTCTTAGCTCCGGGCACTCAGTTTTATAAATTGAAACCATTTATACATCTACCTTCTTAAGTTGTTTATGAAATTGTGATTTTTCAGATTTGGATACAACTATTGATATTAAATTACTAGTTGTATATTGAGAAAAATAGCACTAGACCTCAACTTTTGTTCTAAGCCAAATAAAAGCTATCTTGCTGGAAAGTTACTTTTACGTCAGGAATGAATTTCCGATCAGAAACTAATTAATTTACGCGTCAGATTCAAGTCCTGAGACAGTTCGCCAGACAAGACCTTTTCTGCAGACCACTTCTGTTCATGACATTATTATTAATTAATATTGATTTCTGAGAACAATTCGTTGCAATACCCATTCATATAATAAAGCATTTCGAACGTTTATATTTAACGAAATATTCTGCTCGCACATTGCAGAATTAAATTGTTTGATAGCAATGTACAACGCTCATTTGTGTATAAAAAATTATTTTTGTTTTTACCTCATTTTTTAGCCATTATTTGAATTGATTGGTGATATGTTGATGTTTTTCCATTAGTGAGTTATAGAGTAAACAAAATATATTATTTTTCAATTATTAACGTTACATTGTGATTTGCCAAGGCTGTTATGTAGCATTCAAAAGCTATAATGAATAAATAAATTTGTTGTAATTCCTCTTACTTGGTCACTTTGAAAAATATTTTATATAAACCATGAACAAGAATCACCAATATAATTAGACAGTAACAGATATCATTTTACAACTAAAATTATTTTCATTATCTGAGGTACAGTATATTCTACTGGAAAAATGTTTTCAGCTGAAAATCATATCGATTCTTATTTACTCACTACATGTCGTTGTCAAAATATCGTTGAATAAGGGCAGTAAATCTAAGGTGGACTGTTTCTTAGAAAATTTCGTTAATTAATAGACAAATTTCAATCAGTCCCGGTGTTTATCCGCTGATTCCTTGAAAGATTTGTTCGACTCTGATTAGGATCGTACTTATAGTCTATGCTTAAGCTAAAAAAGCTAAGTTTTAATGAAGTAGTCTACGCTACCAATCAACGGAATAGAAAATAAATAAACATATTATAAGCCAGTAAAAAAATTATAATAAATTTATTCATTTACCAATAACAGATCAAGTTAGGAAATTGGTCTGAGATCTAGTCATGCAGTCATCTACCAATCCACATACAGTACGAGTAAACCACCCTACAATTTATTATAAAATTATATAATCGCCTGAAAAGTAACTTAAATTTAGTCCATAATATATTATTGGCCACAATTACAAACAAACATGAATTAAAAATAAACATATCCCTTGCGAATTATATATTTGTATGTATCTAAACCCTATTTTCATTATGGTAGCTATCCTTTGCGGAAAAGTGTTTTAACCATTTAAAAATACAAGACATCTTCTAAATTATCCAAAATAATTACCAAACGATTTTACTAGCTTTATATATTTTATGGTTCAATAACATAATAATATTATGTAATCACAACATCCATTGGAAACATTGTATTTTGCCTCTCATAACGTTGATTCTTCTCCTGTGATGGAATGATCCAAAGTTGACATAAGATTTCTGCTTCATTGCCAGTTGCTGGTGACATAATCCACTGGAAACATTGTATTTTACCTTTCTTAACCTCGATTCCTCTCCTGTGATGGAATGATCCAAAGTTGACATAAGATTTCTGCTTGATTGCCAGTTGCTGGTGACATAATCCACTGGAAACATTGTATTTTACCTTTCTTAACGTCGATTCCTCTCCTGTGATGGAATGATCAATGTTGACACAAGATTTCTGCTTGATTGCCAGTTGCTGGTGACATAATCCACTGGAAACATTGTATTTTACCTTTCTTAACGTCGATTCCTCTCCTGTGATGGAATGATCCAAAGTTGACATAAGATTTCTGCTTCATTGCCAGTTGCTGGTGACATAATCCACTGGAAACATTGTATTTTACCTTTCTTAACCTCGATTCCTCTCCTGTGATGGAATGATCCAAAGTTGACATAAGATTTCTGCTTGATTGCCAGTTGCTGGTGACATAATCCACTGGAAACATTGTATTTTACCTTTCTTAACGTCGATTCCTCTCCTGTGATGGAATGATCAATGTTGACACAAGATTTCTGCTTGATTGCCAGTTGCTGGTGACATAATCCACTGGAAACATTGTATTTTACCTTTCTTAACGTCGATTCCTCTCCTGTGATGGAATGATCCAAAGTTGACATAAGATTTCTGCTTGATTGCCAGTTGCTGGTGACATAATCCACTGGAAACATTGTATTTTACCTTTCTTAACCTCGATTCCTCTCCTGTGATTGAATTATCAATGTTGACATAAGATTTCTGCTTGATTGCCAGTTGCTGGTGACATAATCCACTGGAAACATTGTATTTTACCTTTCTTAATGTCGATTCCTCTCCTGTGATGGAATGATCCAAAGTTGACATAAGATTTCTGCTTGATTGCCAGTTGCTGGTGACATAATCCACTGGAAACATTCTATTTTACCTTTCTTAACGTCGATTCCTCTCCTGTGATGGAATGATCAATGTTGACATAAGATTTCTGCTTGATTGCCAGTTGCTGGTGACATAATCCACTGGAAACATTGTATTTTACCATTCTTAACCTCGATTCCTCTCCTGTGATGGAATTATCAATGTTGACATAAGATTTCTGCTTGATTGGCAGTTGCTGGTGACATAATCCACTGGAAACATTGTATTTTACCTTTCATAACGTCGATTCCTCTCCTGTGATGGAATTATCAATGTTGACATAAGATTTCTGCTTGATTACCAGTTTCTGGTGACATAATCCACTGGAAACATTGTATTTTACCTTTCTTCACGTCGATTCATCTCCTGTGATGGAATGATCAATGTTGACATAAGATTTCTGCTTGATTACCAGTTTCTGGTGACATAATCCACTGGAAACATTGTATTTTACCTTTCTTCACGTCGATTCATCTCCTGTGATGGAATGATCAATGTTGACATAAGATTTCTGCTTGATTATCAGTTGCTGGTGACATAATCCACTGGAAACATTGTATTTTACCTTTCTTAACATCGATTCCTCTCCTGTGATGGAATTATCAATGTTAACATAAGATTTCTGCTTGATTGCCAGTTGCTGGTGACATAATCCACTGGAAAAATTGTATTTTGTCTCTCTTAACATTGATTTTCCTCCTGTGATGTAATAATACATTGATGACGTAACATTTCTGCTTGATTCCAAATGGCTGTTGACAAAACCTCCAACTGGTAATAAAGCAGAACTCTTATGTCAACATTGGATCATTCGAACACACGAGAGGAATCGACGTTAAGAAAAGCAAAATAGAATGTTTCCAGTGGATTATGTCACCAGCAATTGGTAATCCAGCAGAACTGTTATGTCAACATTGGACCAATTAATCACAAGAGAGGAATCGACGTTAAGAAAGGAAAATAATAATAATATACAGTATATAGAGCATATGATATGTGATAATCGGCTTTTAATTTACTTTATTTTTCATTAATAAATTGCTAACCAGTCATGGACTTTATTATAAATATTATATACAGTAACAAATATAGTTATAAAATTACAAAACGTATTTAACAACAGTTTACTATAAACATTTATACTTCTTCATAGGATTTTGGCCTTTTTAAGCAACTTCAAGCAAACAAATAATTAAAATCATGTTGTTAAATTTATTTGTGAAGACATTTAAATCGTATTAGTAATGTATATTACCAATATGTATTAGTAGGTAGATAATCGCAGTGGAATATTTATGACAATGAGCAGTTATAGAATTCTATGATCTTGGTTTTTCATAGGATCATGACACGTTTTTCACAAAGATCCATGAATATATTACAAAAAAAATATTTATATTAACCAGCAAAATTGTAAACTGCAAAAAAACGAATGTAATGGAACAAGTATTATAATGAACCCAGTCAACAACACTCAGTCTTAGGGGAATAGTACTGTACTCAGGAGATATTCACTGTCTCATAACTTATCTAATCACTCAGGCTCAGACATTCATTACATCGGTAAGAGGGTTGAGATCTCAATGGACAAACACTTACTCTCAGCATTGGAGCAGTAGTACTGTACTCAGGAGATATTCACTGTCTCATAACTTATCTAATCACTCAGGCTCAGACATTCATTACATCGGTAAGAAGGTTGAGATCTCAATGGACAAACACTTACTCTCAGCATTGGAGCAGTAGTACTGTACTCAGGAGATATTCACTGTCTCATAACTTATCTAATCACTCAGGCTCAGACATTCATTACATCGGTAAGAGGGTTGAGATCTCAATGGACAAACACTTACTCTCAGCATTGGAGCAGTAGTACTGTACTCAGTAGAGATCCACTATCTCATAGCTTATCTAATCACTCAGGCTCAGACATTCATTATATCAGTATGAAGGTTGAGGTTCAATGGACAAACACTTTCTCTCAGCATTGGAGCAGTAGTATTGTACTCAGGAGATATTCACTGTCTCATAACTTATCTAATCACTCAGGCTCAGACATTCATTACATCGGTAAGAGGGTTGAGGTCTCAATGGACAAACACTTACTCTCAGCATTGGAGCAGTAGTACTGTACTCAGTAGAGATCCACTATCTCATAGCTTATCTAATCACTCAGGCTCAGACATTCATTATATCAGTATGAAGGTTGAGGTTCAATGGACAAACACTTTCTCTCAGCATTGGAGCAGTAGTATTGTACTCAGGAGATATTTACTGTCTCATAACTTATCTAATCACTCAGGCTCGGACATTCATTATATAGGTATGAGGGTTGAGGTCTTAATGGACAAACACTTACTCTCAGCATTGGAGCAGTATTATTGTACTCAGGAGATATTTACTGTCTCATAACTTATCTAATCACTCAGGCTCAGACATTTATTATATTGGTATGAAGGTTGAGGCTCAATGGACAAACATTTTCTCTCAGCATTGGAGCAATAGTATTGTACTCAGGAGATATTCACTGTCTCATAACTTATCTAATCACTCAGGCTCAGACATTCATTATATCGGTATGAGGGTTGAGGTCTCAAGGGACAAACACTACTCTCAGCATTGGAATAGTAGTACTGTACTCAGGAGATATTCACTGTCTCATAACTTATCTAATCACTCAGGCTCAGACATTCATTACATCGGTAAGAGGGTTGAGATCTCAATGGACAAACACTTACTCTCAGCATTGGAGCAATAGTATTGTACTCAGGAGATATTCACTGTCTCATAACTTATCTAATCACTCAGGCTCAGACATTCATTATATCGGTATGAGGGTTGAGGTCTCAAGGGACAAACACTACTCTCAGCATTGGAATAGTAGTACTGTACTCAGGAGATATTCACTGTCTCATAACTTATCTAATCACTCAGGCTCAGACATTCATTACATCGGTAAGAGGGTTGAGATCTCAATGGACAAACACTTACTCTCAGCATTGGAGCAGTAGTACTGTACTCAGTAGAGATTCACTATCTCATAACTTATCTAATCACTCAGGCTCAGACATTCATTATATCGGTATGAGGGTTGAGGTCTCAAGGGACAAACACTACTCTCAGCATTGGAATAGTAGTACGGTACTCAGGAGAGATTCACTATCTCATAACTTATCTAATCACTCAGGCTCAGACATTCATTACATCGGTAAGAGGGTTGAGGTCTCAATGGACAAACACTTACTCTCAGCATTGGAGCAGTAGTACTGTACTCAGTAGAGATTCACTATCTCATAACTTATCTAATCACTCAGGCTCAGACATTCATTATATCAGTATGAAGGTTGAGGTTCAATGGACAAACACTTTCTCTCAGCATTGGAGCAGTAGTATTGTACTCAGGAGATATTTACTGTCTCATAACTTATCTAATCACTCAGGCTCAGACATTCATTATATCGGTATGAAGGTTGAGGCTCAATGGACAAACACTTTCTCTCAGCATTGGAGCAATAGTATTGTACTCAGGAGATATTCACTGTCTCATAACTTATCTAATCACTCAGGCTCAGACATTCATTATACTCTCAGCATTGGAGCAGTATTATTGTACTTAGGAGAGATTCACTATCTCATAACTTATCTAATCACTCAGGCTCAGATATTCATTATATCGTTATGAGGATTGAGGTCTCAAGGGACAAACACTTACTCTCAGCATTGGAGCAGTATTATTGTACTTAGGAGAGATTCACTATCTCATAAATTATCTAATCACTCATGCTCAGACATTCATTATATCGTTATGAGGGTTGAGGTTTAAATGGACAACCACCTACTCTCAGCATTGGAGCAGTAGTACTGTACTCAGGAGATATTCACTGTCTTATAACTTATCTAATCACTCAGGCTCGGACATTCATTACATAGGTATGAGGGTTGAGGTCTCAATGGACAAACACTTACTCTCAGTATTGGAGCAGTAGTACGGTACTCAGGAGAGATTCACTATCTCATTACTTATCTAATCACTCAGGCTCAGACATTCATTATATCGGTATGAGGGTTGAGGTCTCAATGGACAAACACTCTCCTTGTTGGAACTGTAGTTCTGAACTCAGAAGGCATGTCTCCTGACCTCTTTTTCCTACGGGATTTTCATTACATCCGTATGAGAGATGAGGTTTCAAGGAACAGACACTCACTCTAAGTGTTCGAGCAATATTAGTACTGTTTTCCTGCAGATTCGCCGTCTTATCACCTTTTTGGGAACTCAGGCTCAGGACATTCATTATATCAGTATGAGGGTTGAGGTCTCAAAAGAAAGACACTCTACTTGTCCGAGTAGTAGTATTGTACTCGGAGAGATTCACTCCCCCATCAGATTCATGATTACTCAGGCCATTTATTATCTAGAGGTTCATGTTTCAAAGAACTGACAGTAACTAACTTACCCAACCTTCCATCACTCATAACAGCCTTTTTATCAGCATGATAGATAAGGAGTTATTTAAGGAGTCTTACCATCTGGCTCTGGTCACACAAAACAGTATTTTACTAGTATGAACTGTGGGAGTAACTGAGAGAAGTGATTCTTAAGAAAATACTACTCAAGAAGGTTAATCTCCTTTTCCTGCTTCTATGGAACACTGGACTGTAAAAAAAAAAAAAAAAAAAAAGGATCTTTGTTCTTAAAATATTTCAAATTACTTCACTTTAGTACTGTGATTGTTTGAAATCTACAATCTATTTGTACCTGATGAGACGAAACAACATCTAGCGAGCTCTCCCGTCGACCTTGCTCAATCCTCAGCTCTATCCGGCAGCGACATTGATGCGTAGCGTTGCTTGTTGTCAAGTAGGCATTAGAAACCCACGACATTTGAGTGTATTGCTTTTTCTATTTCACACAAGTAACCTATAGACTTGTGAGAAATAGATGCGTATCGTACAGTTTCGACTTTGTTTTGCCTCATCAGGCACAAATAGATTGCTGAATTCAAGCAATCACTGTACTTTTCCAGTATTCTTATTTTCCAGTGTTCCATAAAAGCAAAAAAAGGAGACAAAAATAATCTTCTTGATTTCACAAATAGCTTAAAACATTTCAACTGTCGTCATTAACTATACAGACTATTTTAAAACAAGTGTCAAGGTTACTTTATGCAGTGTAATTACCAAAACCCAACAAATGTCTTTTTCTGAAACCTATTAATTATAAAAGATGATACGGTATATCCTTCTGTAGGCCAGTTGCAGTGTTGACGATTTGTCTCTGTTACAGGGTTTACATCATACATCGGACCGTTCTTTGTGAAAGAGCCACCGGCGAGGGTTGAGTTTGCCAACGAAACTGGCATTACAGTCGACTGTTCAGCCTCAGGCACACCTCCTCCCACTATCTCCTGGCTCTCCGGCGACGGCAAGTCGGTCGTCTCCATCCCACAGGTACACATACCATAAAAATCAAAAATACAATTTTAGTGTGTGCAGTAACAGTAAATTTTATTTAAATCATAGAATGTAACATAAACTTCATTATTAAAAGAAATGAATCAATTTACGTATCCTAAATTATTTTATTTCTGTTTAGAGTGTTTTATAGAGCAATAAAATTTAAAATAGTTTAATATATATATATATATATATATATATTGCTTTACAATTTATTTCCTATATTTATTTCAGCTAATTATATTGAATGCAATAATTTTAACTATGTTAAACATGTAAGATCAATGCCTAAATTTTTTTTTTATACTTAAGCTGTTAATAGTTGTCAGAAAAAGAATATTTATAGATGAATGTACTGCAAAATGATAACGGTCCAATGATTATAATATAAACAAAGCAAAGAATGTCTTTAAACAGGTGATATTAGGACTTAGTAGTGCTACTCACTCGTTGATAACAATAAACCTCCTGGCTTTTAATGCTATGAAACGGGGGAAAATGTGTACTATAATTCAGTGGAAGTTGAACTCGGTTTGCCTGCGTGCCAAGCAGGCATCTTAGTCATTTAAATAATGTTGGCTTCATTCTAGCAGGCATATTAGCCTATTTCTTACGGTGGGTTGTGTGGCAAGTAGAGAACTTAAGCCCCGGAACTAAGGTCATCTACGCGCAAGCAAGCACCTTAGCCCCTTAACTACGGTCGGCTGTGTGGCAAGCAGGGGTTTGTCCCCTTAACTACGGTCATCTACGTGCAAGCAAGCACCTTAGCCCCTTAACTATGGTCGGCTGCGGGGCAAGCAGGGGTTTTATCCCCTTAACTACGGTCATCTACGTACAAGCAAGCACCTTAGCCCCTTAACTACGGTCGGCTGTGTGGCAAGCAGGGGGTTTTTCTCTTAACTAAGGTCATCTACGTGCAAGCAAGCACCTTAGCCCCTTCACTACGGTCGGCTGTGTGGCAAGTAGAGAACTTCAGCCCCTGAACTAAGGTCATCTATGTGCAAGCAAGCACTTTAGCTCCTTACTACGATCGGCTGCGTGGCAATCAGAGGTTTTATCCCCTTAACTACAGTCATCTACATGCAAGCAAGCACCTTAGCCTCTTAACTACGATCGGCTGCGAGGCAAGTAGGAACCTTATCCACTTAACTACGGTCGCCTATGTTCAGGCAAGCACCTTAGCCCCTTAACGACGGTCAGCTGCGTGGCAAGCAGGGGCCTTAACCCCTTAACTACGGTCGGCTGTGTGGCAAGTAGAGACCTTATCCCCCTAACTTCGGTCGGATGCGTGGTAAGCAGGCATCTTGGCTGCTTAACTACGATTGGTTGTGTACGGGTAGAAACTCAGGGAGGGCAGGTGTATATACTGACCATTCTCTTTTGGTACAGAATTCTTACCACAGCTGCTGAAATACTATGATATTTGTAGGTACTTACTATTCTAGAAAACGTCTTTCTCTTTCCAGAGGCAGGTTGTTAGTCATTAATTACGAGTAAAAATCATTGAAATGTTGAATATTAAATTTTGAGTTTTGAATTTGGAATCTCAAGTTTTAAATTCTGAATTTATATTATTATTATTTATTGCGCTGCTGGCAAATGCAACCCTCAATATTGAATGACTAGTATACCCTATTTCTGATTCTATGCTGTCAAGAAAATATCACTAGATGATAAAAAAACGCCAACTACCTTTTTTCAAAAAGCGAGCTTAAAGTTTTTCAAATATACTTATATATTTTATAAAACTCAATAGAATTAAGCTAATTAGTTTAGTTACTAATACATTCTTAATTTAACTATTCCGTTTGTATTTCGTAATAATCTTTGTCTTCCAAACTTTACGATAATGTCAGTTTTAAAAATTTGTTAGTCAATATTTTACGAGTATAATTTGAATTATGTGATATTTTTTTTGATTTTTTTATAACACACAACTATGTTTATACAATGACTTTTATTAATATTTAGACCATTATTATTTAACTATAGCAGCTGATTTTCAGATATGAGGTGAAATTGGAAGAAAATTGATATGCGCCAATTCTCAGAATTCCAAGATTGCTGTTGGTTAGGTCTTCTAAATGACTTGTCATGTGGGTCAATTTCACGGCGATTGACTATAATTATAATCAACTCTATTATTTAGGTAGACATTTCTTGACCCTCGCCACGCCTTTAACTGCGACTCTGCCGTATCGGTCGACTTGCAAATTGTAATTAATTATTTGTATATTTAAAATGGTGGATAAAGTAAATGTAGTTAAGAAAAGTGGTTTACAAAAATATCAGTTTGACAGCAGATCACCCCTGCTGCCCGGCTTGTTAAGGACCTAACGATTGTTGGATATGTAATAGGGAGCTTTTCAAAATTACGGACCAGATATGATATTCCTAATTTTATAGATATATAATCACGATTTCAATTTTTGATGTGTAATATTTCATATCACGATACCAATATTTCTTTAATAACTTATTACTTATCCTGAACTCGTTGTTGCTCTATAAGAAGTAAAATAGTAAATAAATAAGCATTAAAAATGAATGGTTTTCTCTTTCACTTTTCAACCTATTCATAAGGTTTAGTGTATTGATTAAAAAAGTTTGAAACCCCTTAAAATATAGTTATTAAATAGGAATAATTAATTCGTCAACTTATTGAATTATTTTTAAGTTGTTGTTCATTGAAAGAAATTGTCTCATCTCGGAAATGATTATGGAGATTCATATGTATTGCTTTGCTTAAAATATATTTACTGTTTATTACATTAGTGTACGTTACATCAGGGCTTCCTCACCACACAATAACCACTGACCTAGAGGTTACTAGAAGAAGTAGTTGGATTTGTCGGTTCTACGACAACGTGTAGATTGCTGACGTGACAGTGACGTCATAGGGTGGTGTGACGTAGTTGGTGACGTTTTAGTACACGACCTGAATATAACAGTTATGTGTATTTATACATATAGTATTCATTATTTTATATTCTACAAACTAAATATTTGCTTAATTTTCGTAGTTTGCCCATCAGTAGAATTCTCTCTTTCATCATGCAGTTATTAAAGTGTGGTGGTGGGTTAAGAGAATGGAGGAAAACCGGTTGGCAACCACATTCGCCCCTCCAATGCTTTAATTCTGTGGAGCAGGTATTCATAATGTACTCAAATTGAAAACGGATTAATGCTGGCTGCTATACCAAAGCTTGGTCATTTGAAAAGTTGTGGGTTTTTGTAGTAATATCTTTCTACTAATATGACAATTTTTGTTGGAAGTAATATAGTTAATCTTGAGCCTAAAGTTACCCCAACAACCTTTTCTGTGTTCCCTCTAACACTCTACCAGTATCCTTATACATAATTCGTGATGCCATTATTTGCTAATGTAACTCCTCCCACGTTTTTGGGTATACTTTAACGATTGAGGTGTAACAGAATTTGCCCCTATTCGCAATTGTGTAATGATGTTTTCATTGTTCAATAGTTTTACCCTGAAGGGCACGGGAAGCCCTTAAAGTATCATGGAGAGAGAGATTTAAACTAACCGAAACGTAACAGCTGTTAAAATGTAAATTATGATCTTTACAAAAAATTAACAGCTATTGTAATGTAAATAATGGTGTTTATAATGTTCAGAGGATTATAGGGCTTTCAAAATGTTAGAAAGGGTAAGCCTGTATAGGCTAAGAACATATACTTTTGATATAGGCTAAGTGATGAGATTTGGTATTTATAGAAATACGTAGGTAACACGCAAATGCAGTGAATAAGGAACTTTATGGTTTTACTTAATATAGTGTCCTATTAATATTTGTGGACAAAAGTCGTAGACCGAGGCCGAGGTTTAACAGACGCAGCGAGTGACGGAGTAGGAGAAGCGTGCAGGGTTGTCCCCTAGTTTCGTACTAATCTTAGAGAAGGGGGGGTGTTATGTACTCTGAGATCGTTGAGTAAGCTTAAGTTGAAGCACTGAATCAAAAATGCTTATTTCCTTGTAAAATTTTAGTATAAGAGATCTAATAAGCTTATTTTATGGTATAATATGACGCACATAATAATTCAAAGCATGATAGATTCGGGCATCCAACTAAAAATACGGTATTCATTAGCATTAGGAATGACGGAGTGAGGTTGAAAGCAATAACAAAACTAGTTTTTGGTTTGCCATGTAGATCATGAAGAGATATCCCATGGTTAAATATAAAATAAACAAATAGCAAATAGTATTCAATGATTAAAAAGATTTTCATTGATTGGGTAGTGAAATGAACTGATTTTTGACTGTTTCAATAAAATTGGTATATTTTTCGGAAAAAATTGGCTTATGTCGTTTATCACCTTCATGACATTGTTCCAACCCCATTAGAGATTAAAACGGTTATGGTTTCTATGATAGAACCTGTCTCCTGGACCCTCGGCTACCTGGGACTGGCCCGGGACACTCCCCAGCACTGTCAGCCGCCTGCGGCTGTTTCCTTAATGAGTCACTTACTGGCATCCCCACTAGGTGAACTAACTTTTTTTCTCGGATCACAATTTTTGAATTTTTTTTCAAATATTTGAAAAGTACATAAAAAAATAAGATTAACTATATAAAACTCGATAAAAATTGAACAATATTGAGGTGGTCTGTTTATTTGTATAGTAACAATAAAGTTGGTTTTGTGTGACGATATGACGATTAAATTACACTAGAATTGACAAAAATTCCAATAAAATAATTTTTTAAATAAGCTTATGAGTAACATGGGTTAGAAGTAACAATCGAGTGTCACGAGAAAAATCTACGGTACCAACAATTGGAACATTGGACTTTTGCAGTGGAAATCTGACTCATGGTGGCTAAAATATTTCTGAGAAGTAAATTATTGCAAGTTTACTGAGTTAGAATAATAAAGCCAAACACTCCGTTATTGGCCAAACACTCCACCATTTTACCAATGTGAATCTAAATAATTGACAAGGATTTGAAAAATAAGACTATTCCTACTTTTAAGCACATTATATTTATAATTCAATCAATATTTTACAACTTTCACTTTTCACATGAACTTTAACAAAATAATCCGAAAGCACATCATATATAATAATAATAATACTAAATGCTTTATTGCATAAACAATATTAAAAACATTGTATCGCAAACGTCAGTATTAAAATTAATTAACCTAAAGCTTTAATTTAAACAATCATTCATAACAATAAATATGAATGATATACATATCTTAAATAATATTGACAAAGGCACAATAATAGGCACAATATTTACATAATAACAATGAATATTATACAAACACATAAGCAAATTTTGAAATATACATAATGTAGATTTTACAAGTTTGCTGCGAATAGGGCATCGATACGAAAATAATTACTTAATAAGATTATTAAGAACCCATGTACCAAATTTTATCCAAATGTTAGTGATATACATATCTTAAATAATAATGACAAAGGCACAATATTTATATTTATTTATTTATTTTTCTCATGAAACTGGATTGTTACCTCTAATCTTTTATAAGCTTAGTTTAAACATTATGTTATTAGAATCGTTGTCAATTCCAATGTAATTTAATTGCCATATCGTTACACAAAACCAACTTTACTGTTACTATACAAATAAACAGACCACCTCAATATTGTTCAATTTTTATCGAGTTTTATATCGTTAGTCTTATTTTTTATGTACTTTTCAAATATTTGAAAAAAATTCAAAAATTGTGATCCGGGAAAAAAGTTAGTTTACCTAGTGGGGATGCCAGTAAGTGACTCATTAAGGAAACAGCCGCAGGCGGCTGCCAGTGCTGGGGGGGTTCAGTAACATTTCGTCCCGGTAACATTTCGTCCCGCTGCCAATTTCCTAGAAAAAATGAACATTTCGTCCCGCTCAGTTTTACAAATTATTAAGCCAACTAATAAAGTAATATCTCTTAACTTTGACAAGGGTTAACCCTTGTCAAACCGACGAAAGTTTGACAAGGGTTGAGGAACGCAACTCAGGTAAACGAAGGTAACCGAACCTAATCTAACCAAACCTAACATTATCTAATAAACTGTGTTGTAAATTTTTTTAGATAAAAATGTGCCAATGTATTTTTTTTAACGAGATAAAACCATAAATTAAAAACAAAAAGTTTAAGGCTTGGTGACATTATGAAATAAGGATTGTTCTTTTTACACTAAAGTCAGTATAGCTCAGGGTCTGCAGATATTTAAGTATTTTTAATTACCAACAGCTTTTATTTTCAATCTTTTTTATTATATAGACTGCCAACTTAATTGAGGAATTGATAGTGTTTGCCGATTGAGAGGAGGGCGGAAAACAAGCACAAGTATAAAACGTATGAGGGTCCTACAAACAGTTTTTGTAGACCTGTCAAACATACAATAGCATATGTGCCGGGACGAGATGTTACTAGTAGACAGGTAGAGAGTTCACACCTAGGCCCACGCCCGTGGAATCGGGACGAGATGTTACCGGGACGAAATGTTACGACACCCTGGGGGGTGTCCCGGGCCAGTCCCAGGTAGCCGAGGGTCCAGGAGAATACAAGCTATTGTAAAGTTGCACGAGAAAATTAATGTCAAACATTTGATTCTAATTCATAATTTTTGTAATGTGGTTGAATTACATATAATGATAACTTTTATTACACTTTTTATTTTTCTTTGCAGGTGGTGGAAGTTCTGTCCAATGGGTCCTTACTGTTCCATCCGTTCCATCCTAGCGGCTACCGACACGACGTGCACGCCGCCACGTACAGGTGTGCCGCCAGCAATGCCGTGGGTCGCATCCTCAGCAGGGATGTACGTGTTAAAGCTGGTAAGTAATGGTCACGAAACAACATGTGCTATCTGTGATTGATGAATAAATTCTTGTATCAGCACAATGATGGAACTGGCGCAACAGAAAGTGATAATTGATGGGTCTATGGTAATGGAGAGTAATGTAAGTAGTTCAGCAAAAAACGGGGAGGGATTGGATTATCACAGGAAGAAGTGGGAGGTATTTGAACTAGCGCAAAAGAGAGAGGGGATTGATGGTACTAGCATAGCAGGGAGTGTAGAAGTGACAAAACTAGTGCAATTGGGAGTGGAGTTTATGGATATAGCGCAGGATGGAGTGGGAGTGAAGAATCTATCGCAGAAGGGAGCAGAAAGTAATGGAACTAGTGCAGGAAGGGGTGAGGAGTGATGTTACTAGCGCCAAAGAAGTGGTGGAACTTGTGCAGCAGGGTGTTGTGAGTAACAGGACAAGCGCAGCAGTGAGTGAGTGTGAAGTGATGAAACTTTCGTGCAGGGAACGGAGAGTGATGGAGGCTGCGCATTAAAGGGTGGGGAGTGATGGAACTAGCGTGGAAGGGAGTGGGGAGTGATGGAACTAGCGTGGAAAGGAGTGGGGAGTGATGAAACTAGCGTGAAAGGGAGTGGGGAGTGATGAAACTAGCGTGGAAGGGAGTGGGGAGTGATGAAACTAGCGTGGAAGGGAGTGGGGAGTGATGAAATCTAATGACCGGCAACTCAAGCTCAATAATGTTTTATTATTAATTTTATTATTATTACTAATTTATTACTTTATCGCTGTACCATATATACATATATTAGATCGTTTAAGAATACCATGGTCACCTTTTTTGATTTTGAGAAAGCCTTGGGCTCTTTTGGCAGACTGTCTCTTTTAAATAGACTGGAAGAGTTTAGAATTGAACATACAGTTAACAATTCTAGTAAACGTCACACAACACAAATTCATTACAATATAAGCACAAAAAAAGTTGTTCTACAACTTAATTTTCCATTATTTTGTGAATACCTCTGGTCTGAGAAGATGAGCGTGGTTCACCGAAATCGATCACCATAATATTTGTGCATTTTGTACTTGTATTGTAATATATTTGTGCTTACATTGTAATAAATTTGTGTTGTGTGAAGTTTACTTGTACTTTATATATACCAACACGTATTATGCTAATTAAAAAAATACTTCTAATTTATTAACCGATTTGTTCTCATCACCAACAATATAATTTTTTAAGTATAACTTTGCAGCCAGAATTTACATTTTATTTATTTAAGAGATAGTACCAATGCTTGTACTATAATACAAAAACTTAACAAATAGTTTTAACAAAAATAAAATTAATTTACATACTTACTACCTACTATACAATCGATGGAACATATACTCGATATCTGGTCGACTTAATAGCCAAATCTTAAACAATCTTAGAAAAAAATTGTTATTTTGCTACTGATTTCGGTCACCTAGTAAATAATTATAAAACCTAGGAAACGAAATATATAAATTTATTTAAAATTTCTTTTTTTGTGAAAGGCATTTCTAATACAAAACTGTTATTTCTAGTTTCTCGAACATGTACTTTATCATAGGCATTACATCTATTTTAGTATATTTTCAATACTTTATTTACATAAAAATGCCTTAAAGGTAACAGGTTAATTTTAAGTTTTAAGTTAAATTTAAGTTCAATATAATGCTTGATATAGCAAATAAAAACTTGTTATGGCTAAAACTGAAGTACACACTATGACTCAAGTTGATTTTTGATTGATACCCATAAAAAATAATGTTAAAATTACTGAAGATAGTTCAACAAGGCTACTTTCTGATATATTATATATGATTTCAAAAGGAAGATTTTCCTTATTTAGGGAGAAATGGTCTGCATTAGATTCGGCGAAATCTGTGTTCATAATTAAATAGCTACAAAAAATTTACTGTCTGGCCATGTTCTGAATTATTTCACTGGAAGTAAAAAGGCAGCACAGGATCTTTATTGAGTTGGATGGAGACGCACTTTACACTTTACGCTGAGTGATAGATGTAGTGCTCTTACTAACTCTTAGTTAGCAAAGAGTGTAATACCTATTGAAATAAAAAAATAGCAAATGACACATTTTATTAAAGTTAAAACAAACTAATGTAGTGAGAGGCCATTTCCAGAAATACATTTTCGTACTTCTAACTCAACTAACCAGGTAAGTCAACTAAAGGAGCCAGCTGAAATTTTCCATTTCGTACTGTTTTAAGAAGAGTTTTTTCATGTCGTGCTAAAGTTATCTATGTAAAGGAGTAAAACCAATCAAAGGGCAACCGAAACAAAACTCAACATGAACAGTTGGCATTTAGTGTTCCTAGAGAGTGTCAAAAACCTGTGCCATCTCATTCTATTTTAATTCGTATTTACCTACGTAACTTTACAAAAAAAACATGGACGTGTGTTTTTAAAATTATTCTAAGTATTAGGTGTACAAGAATGAAATGAAAAAAAAGATCTTTATTTAAAGTAGCAAACTTATGACCATTTGAGTTTCACCATTTAGTAACATTCAATATTAATACATTTTATCAACTAAAGTAATGCATTAAGGTTGTTCAATAATCTCCTATAGTTGATCCATTATACTTAGTGTTAAATTCTTAATTAATTTTTATGTGATAATATAAAATAATGAACTAACATTTGTAATAATTTTCATTTTATCCGTGCTTATATCAACAGTTTATGAGTACAGCATTGCCAACATTCTTAGTGTTAATAGTAGTAATTCATAAATGTACAGTACATTTATTATTTAATTTTGGTTAGTTTAAATTTTGAATTATCACTCAACTAAAATGATCGTTTCATAGTTGCTATGAAAAAGATTTACATTAACAGTCTAGTACGATGCGTAATATGTTTGGTTCAGACACATATCCGCAACTTGCAATGTATTCATCAACAGTCTAGTACGATGCGTAATATGTTTGGTTCAGACACATAGCCGTAACTTGCCATGTATTCATCAACAGTCTAATACGATGCGTAATATGTTAGGTTCAGACACATAGCCGCAACTTGCAATGTATTCATCTCCAGTCTAATACGATGCGTAATATGTTTGGTTCAGATATATAGCCGTAACTTGCAATACGATAATACGATGCGTAATATGTTAGGTTCAGACACATAGCCACAACGTGCAATGTATTCATCAACAGTCTAGTACGATGCGTAATATGTTTGGTTCAGATATATAGCCGTAACTTGCAATACGATAATACGATGCGTAATATGTTAGGTTCAGACACATAGCCACAACGTGCAATGTATTCATCAACAGTCTAATACGATGCGTAATATGTTTGGTTCAGATATATAGCCGTAACTTGCAATACGATAATACGATGCGTAATATGTTAGGTTCAGACACATAGCCACAACGTGCAATGTATTCATCAACAGTCTAATACGATGCGTAATATGTTTGGTTCAGACACATAGCCGCAACTTGCAATGTATTCATCAACAGTCTAATACGATGCGTAATATGTTAGGTTCAGACACATAGCCACAACGTGCAATGTATTCATCAACAGTCTAATACGATGCGTAATATGTTTGGTTCAGATATATAGCCGTAACTTGCAATGTATTCATCAACAGTCTAATACGATGCGTAATATGTTAGGTTCAGACACATAGCCGCAACTTGCAATGTATTCATCACCAGTCTAATACGATGCATAATATGTTTGGTTCAGATATATAGCCGTAACTTGCAATACGATAATACGATGCGTAATATGTTAGGTTCAGACACATAGCCACAACGTGCAATGTATTCATCAACAGTCTAATACGATGCGTAATATGTTTGGTTCAGATATATAGCCGTAACTTGCAATGTATTCATCAACAGTCTAGTACGATGCGTAATATGTTAGGTTCAGACACATAGCCGCAACTTGCAATGTATTCATCAACAGTCTAGTACGATGCGTAATAAGTTTGGTTCAGATATATAGCCGTAACTTGCAATACGATAATACGATGCGTAATATGTTAGGTTCAGACACATAGCCGTAACTTGCAATGTATTCATCAACAGTCTAATACGATGCGTAATATGTTTGGTTCAGATATATAGCCGTAACTTGCAATACGATAATACGATGCGTAATATGTTAGGTTCAGGCACATAGACACAACGTGCAATGTATTCATCAACAGTCTATTACGATGCGTAATATGTTAGGTTCATACACATAGCCACAACGTGCAATGTATTCATCAACAGTATTATACGATGCGTAATATGTTTGGTTCAGACACATAGCCACAACGTGCAATGTATTCATCAACAGTCTAATACAATGCGTAATATGTTTGGTTCAGACACATAGCCGTAACTTGCAATGTATTCATAAACAGTCTAGTACGATGCGTAATATGTTTGGTTCAGATATATAGCCGTAACTTGCAATGTATTCATCAACAGTCTAATACGATGCGTAATATGTTTGGTTCAGACACATAGCCGTAACTTGCAATGTGTTCATCAACAGTCTAATACGATGCGTAATATGTTAAGTTCAGATATATAGCCGCAACTTGCAATGTATTCATCAATAGTCTAGTACGATGCGTAATGTGTTAGCTCAGACACATAGCCGCAACTAGCAATGTATTCATCAACAGTCTAGTACGATGCGTAATGTGTTAGGCTCAGACACATAGCCGCAACTTGCAATGTATTCGTCAACAGTATAGTACGATGCGTAATATGTTTGGTTCAGACACATAGCCGCAACTTGCAAAGTATTCATCACCTCCCAAAATAATCCGTCATTTAGTTACTGTAATCAGAGTTACACTAGTTATCTAAGTTCGCACAGGAATATTACTGATTATTTAATCACTGTCCCGACATATCACAATTTGATACAGGAATCCAATTGAATAATAAATTTGATACAGCAACGTATCTCCAACGTATTTCAGTTTGATACAGCAGTCTAATTTATTACCCATTTACATCCCCCAACGTATCTCAGTTAGATACAGCAGTCTATTTAATTACCCATTTACACCCCGCAACGTATCTCAGTTTGATACAGCAGTCTAATTAATTACCCATTTACACCCCGCAACGTATCTCAGTTTGAAACAGCAGTCTAATTAATTACCCATTTACACCCCCCAACGTATCTCAGTTTGATACAGCAGTCTATTTAATTACCCATTTACACCCCGCAACGTATCTCAGTTAGATACAGCAGTCTATTTAATTACCCATTTACACCCCGCAACGTATCTCAGTTTGATACAGCAGTCTATTTAATTACCCATTTACACCCCCCAACGTATCTCAGTTTGATACAGCAGTCTAATTAATTACCCATTTATATCCCCCCAACGTATCCCAGTTTGATACAGCAGTCTAATTATTTACCCATTTATATCCCCCAAACCTATCTCAGTTTGATACAGCAGTCTAATTATTTACCAATTTATATCCCCCCAACGTATCTCAGTTTGGTACAGCAGTCTAATTAATTACCCATTTACACCCCACAACGTATCTCAGTTTGATACAGCAGTCTAATTATTTACCCATTTATATCCCCCCAACGTATCTCAGTTTGGTACAGCAGTCTAATTAATTACCCATTTATATCCCAACGTATCTCAGTTTGATACAGCAGTCTATTTAATTACCCATTTACACCCCCCAACGTATCTCAGTTTGATACATCAGTCTAATTAATTACCCATTTACACCCCGCAACGTATCTCAGTTTGATACAGCAGTCTAATTATTTACCCATTTATATCCCCCCAACGTATCTCAGTTTGATACAGCAATCTAATTAATTACCCATTTATATCCCCCCAACGTATCTCAGTTTGGTACAGCAGTCTAATTATTTACCCATTTATATCCCCCGAACGTATCTCAGTTTGGTACAGCAGTCTAATTAATTACCCATTTATATCCCCCCAACGTATTTCAGTTTGGTACAGCAGTCTAATTATTTACCCATTTATATCCCCCCAACGTATCTCAGTTTGGTACTGCAGTTTATTTAATTACTCATTTACACCCCCCAACGTATCTCAGTTTGATACAGCAGTCTAATTAATTACCCATTTATATCCCCCCAACGTATCTCAGTTTGGTACTGCAGTTTATTTAATTACTCATTTACACCCCCCAACGTATCTCAGTTTGGTACAGCAGTCTAATTAATTACCCATTTATATCCCCCCAACGTATTTCAGTTTGGTACAGCAGTCTAATTATTTACCCATTTATATCCCCCCAACGTATCTCAGTTTGGTACTGCAGTTTATTTAATTACTCATTTACACCCCCCAACGTATCTCAGTTTGATACATCAGTCTAATTAATTACCCATTTACACCCCGCAACGTATCTCAGTTTGGTACTGCAGTTTATTTAATTACTCATTTACACCCCCCAACGTATCTCAGTTTGATACAGCAGTCTAATTAATTACCCATTTAAATCCCACTAACGTATCCCAGTTGGATACAGCAGTCTAATTATTTACCCATTTATATCCCCCAACGTATCTCAGTTTGATACAGCAGTCTAATTATTTACCCATTTATACCCGCAACGTATCTCAGTTTGATACAGCAGTCTAATTATTTACCCATTTATATCCCCCCAACGTATCTCAGTTTGATACAGCAGTCTAATTATTTACCCATTTATATCCCCCCAACGTATCTCAGTTTGATACAGCAGTCTAATTATTTACCCATTTATATCCCCCCAACGTATCTCAGTTTGATACAGCAGTCTAATTATTTACCCATTTATATCCCCCCAACGTATCTCAGTTTGATACAGCAGTCTAAATATTTACCCATTTATATCCCCCCAACGTATCTCAGTTTGATACAGCAGTCTAATTATTTACCCATTTATATCCCCCCAACGTATCTCAGTTTGATACAGCAGTCTATTTAATTACCCATTTACACCCCGCAACGTATCTCAGTTTGATACAGCAGTCTATAGTCCGAATAAAATAACTTTGGTACTGGTGGAACGGCCTCACGCCACTTGTCTGAAATGACAAAACTGTGAGGTTCAATTTGCTGTCAAACTTAAAATAAGTAAGCAATAATTTTCAAACTAATTTTATAGTGTACACCATTTTATATTCTTTAAGGAAAAATTATGCTGGAAATTTTTCTAGAGCTAATTTGCTTTTTAAAGTGATATTTGTATTTAAAAACACGTTTTTATGAGATAAATTACGCGTGAGTCGTCTTTAACCTGTTACTGTTGCGAGAATAATAATAATGAAATAATGTCTTGTGGATGGATGACAGTTTGATTCATTGTGATTAGTTTGGTATAAGTCTCATTTAATAATTCAAACAGGTTAGTGTGAAATTAATTTTTTTGTAAACCTTTGCAAACTCGGTAATGACAAACGCTAGACAAAATCTGTTTAAACCTAAATTAATTGTGTTATTTAAGTGACACTAAAATCTTACTCTCGTATTAAATAGAATTTTCTTGAACTAGGAAGAAAGATTCAGGAGTTTTCAAAACTAGATTGTCAACAAGGCGGCGGTGATACCACACGCACAATGTACAGTCACTGGCTCAGCTCTGGCCTCTTCCATTGCAAACAAATCTTGTCAATTACCAATAGAACATTACCTAAAATTTGAAAGAGCCTAAATATTAGAATTGCAATAAACACTGATAATTATATATACACTGAATCCTATAGCATTATTGTCACATCTAAATAAAAACATTGTAATATCACTAAAACTAAATAACTGTAATCAAAATAAACTAGTGATTAAACTATACTAAGCACTGTCAAATCGATAAAGAAATGAACACGAACACACCTCGAAGTCAAAATTCAACTAACTTACCTTATTTATTACTGGAGAAACATTTCTTATCTGAAAATATCGTCGATCGGAATTCGTTTTACGCTTGGGCTGAATATTCAGTCTACACTTTCCCTTGAGCAGAGTATACCTTACGCGTCCGACACAGCCTCGATGTAAACGAACTATGAGTTTACTTCATCAACTCTTCATTATTTTTCCATATGTTTTATTAGTACCACAGTATTATTTTAGTAATACATAAATAACACAGTTAATGTTTGCTCAAAGAAATTTTGTCTAGCGTTTTTCGTTTCAGAGTTTGCAAGGGTTTACAAAATAATTAATTTCTCATTAACCTGTTAAAATTATTAAATGAGACTTATACCAAACTAATCACAATAAATCAAACTGTCATCCATCCACAAGACATTATTTTATTATTATTATTCTCGCAACAGTGACAGGTTAAAGACGACTCACGCGCAATTTCACTCATAAAAACGTGTTTTTAAATACAAATATCACTTTAAAAAGCAAATTAGCTCTAGAAAAATCTCCAGCATAATTTTTCCTTAAAGATTATAAAATGGTGTACACTATAAAATTAGTTTGAAAATTATTGCTTACTTATTTTACGTTTGACAGCAAGTTAAAGCTCAGAGTTTTGTCATTTCAGACCAGTGGCGTGAGGCCGTTCCGCCAGTACCAAAGTTATTTTATTCGAACTATAATTATTTACCCATTTATATCCCCCCAACGTATCTCAGTTTGATACAGCAGTCTAATTAATTACCCATTTACACCCCCCAACGTATCTCAGTTTGATACAGCAGTCTATTTAATTACCCATTTATATCCCCCCAACGTATCTCAGTTTGATACAGCAGTCTAATTATTTACCCATTTATATCCCCCCAACGTATCTCAGTTTGATACAGCAGTCTAATTAATTACCCATTTACACCCCCCAACGTATCTCAGTTTGATACAGCAGTCTATTTAATTACCCATTTATATCCCCCCAACGTATCTCAGTTTGATACAGCAGTCTATTTAATTACCCATTTACACCCCGCAACGTATCTCAGTTTGATACAGCAGTCTATTTAATTACCCATTTACACCCCCCAACGAATCTCAGTTTGATACAGCAGTCTATTTAATTACCCATTTACACCTCCCAACGTGTCTCAGTTTGATACAGCAGTCTAATTATTTACCCATTTATATCCCCCCAACGTATCTCAGTTTGATACAGCAGTCTTACATTTGTAGTCAGTGGTCTATCATTGTCTTAATAACGTAAACAACTAGACTGGAAACATAATATATACTGAGGTTACACTCCAACCCGAAATGGATGTATTTTAACTGAAATTAATGATTAGTTTCTTTAATATTCTTGGATAAATCTTCGTATCACTGTTTCTTGCAAACCGCAACAAAGGAATAAAGTAGAAACTTAAATTAAACACTTAAAATCTACATATACAATTTACAGTGCAAACTATTTACATCATAATGTTAAAATGTTTGTTTCCGAAATCAAGAGCCACGTCCAGTCTGCTTTTCCAGTTGAATTAAGACGTGATTTCCCCCCATAAAAGAGTGCAATGGGCAGTCATTAATTATGTGATACATAGTTTGAGTTTCAAGGTGCATGACATGACGTTACTGATCATTTATCGCTCCCCAGAAAACCATTATATTTCCAGACAGGAAACTTCCCACATCTGTGCGAAAACGGCTGATCACAGTCCATACCATACAAGAAAGTGTGTCATTCCTCCAACGATAGTCAAAGCATTTGATACCAAAAACTTGTAGGCTATCCAAAATTGAATACCAGCTGTTTTTGGGTGATAGTTCGTTTGGAACAAGCTGGTAAACTAAGCAGAGAAGCACGTTGTGGGTATCTTGCATGATAGGGAGACTCAGAGTAGATGTCTTTTTAAACTCCTTAGTAGTGCATATCTCCGTCGTATTTCAGAATGAGCTGTTTTGTGCCATAGAGGAGTTGCTAAGAGGGAGCCGATGATGGTCTTCATCGCCCTATTTAGTTCGGCTTCGATGTCTTGTACATGTGTATTCCAGAGCCACACGGCTGCTGTTTTCTCAACATAAGAATATTTACAAGAGCCGATAAGTGTAAGTGATATGTGGTTATACTTGAGTTACTGCAGCGTGTTTGTAACGTAGTTTTAATCCTTAAACCTTTGTGGTATGTAATAATTAGTTATTTTCTCACTCAGTGCAACGTCACGGCCAAAAACTTTTCAAACACAACGCACAACATCAACACTAAAATACTGAGATAGGTTAATTCCAAGGTATATAAACCACATTAAAATAATAAAAATACCGGAACGATTACAATATTATTTGTTTGATTAGTGTGGACGTTATCAATTCTCATGTCCTATCCCTCCAAATATACAATTCTGTTGCTTTAAGTGCATGAATGGGACAAGAGCTCTATTTTAAATGTATTTTTTATTGGAAGGTGGACGGATGCGTTGCCAGGCTCTCACGAATATCTGGACAAACGTTGCATCGGCCCCGTTAATATGTTTAACCCTTAAAGTGGCACGCGGCTTAATTAAGCCGTTGAGACACGAGCGCAAACAAGTGGTTATAGTTCACAAATTACAAGTTACGACAATGTTTTTGGTCTCTATGGAATCTACATTAGTTGTCGGTTACAATGATATGCATCACCAATCGATTATTTAATTTTTTCCAACCGAACAACTCAGTATTTTTTTTTTTTTTTTTTTTTTAATTTTTCCGAATTAAATTGCAGTATCTTCTGTTATAATAAACGCAAGTAGAATTGGCGGGTCAAGGTCAGGTTTCAAATAAACTAGCTGGCATTAATGTTGTTCAAAAACGTAAACTAAATAGCGTGCAGAGGAGAGAAAATGTTTACTTCTCCCACCTCAGTTCCCCTCCAGCGGCAGTGGGCTGCAACTTGCAAGGTACAATCACGTACAAAACATATTATATAATTGATGGTAAAATATTTTAACTATGGTTGGAACAAATTTAATTAAGTTTGGTGAAACTGACAAATTACTCTTGCGTTTAAACCATTAAGAATACTTCATTACAACTCAGTTGATTAAACAACACAAAAGTTGATTCAATGTAAACACGGTGGAAAGTGGGATCATTGTTTTTTTGACAGATCTATACTTCTAGTAGTGACTGTACTAAGAACATATGACAGTCCGTGGTGGGGGAAAAATTCTGCCCCACATGCGCTGTTCGCAGGCCATCAACAATGAGTCGTATATTTCTGAAATATTTTTATTTTGAAACCAATTATTGTTTACAGTTAGACCAAAACAAGTTGATAAACTTTCATTTATGATTTGGTTTATTTATTTTATAATTATTTATATAACAATAATTTTTTATATAATAGTTTATAAATAACTTATAAAGTAGCCATAATTTATAAAATAACTTGTTAAAAATAAAGTTCATCTTTCAAATAGGCGTTAGGCAAGAAAGATTAATATAAATGAATGTGTGTATGATAGAAAATATTCATCAATATCAATGTATATCAACTTGTAAATTGTTACAATATCAGGTTAAAAATTAATGAAAATACTAAATTACTTAATTTGTTATGGTTATTACATTATTTTATTTATTATAGGTAAAATGAGGTAGGCTAGGTCTAAAAATAGCTCAACACAATTTATACAATGGATTCATAACTATGTAGGTGAAATATGCACAAGGTAGTAAACGAGAAACACTAATTTAGTTTCCTTTTGCCAAAGTTCTTTACGCCAAAAGCTGAGATCATAAATTGCTATGCCACAAGCCTTAATAGAGTTTAGTTTGGTAAGTAGGGTTATTTTGAGTTGTAAACAACAACAAACAGAAGGCACAATATCAGCAGTCAATTAATGTTGACCTTGAACCGCCACTTCTATTTGAGTTTATTATAGTGTCAGTCATAGGCATCTACATATATGACTGATGTTTTTACTTTTACTTTACTTTATCAACTTAAAAAAATATAAATATATTTACTTGATAGAGCATGTTCTTAGCTAAATTTTAGTATTGAGACCCATCCCCCACCAAATTAAGGAAGTCGAGCTGTAACGGGGGATGGCTCAAGTCCAGAAAGTTGCAGATAGGTGTTTGGTGCTAAGGACTATGTTGGGCGACACTCGGAGAGTAGCGGAGGCACAAATTTGGCTCTTATTACATGGTCCCCAGGCCAGGTCAGCACAGTTCAAGTGGCAGAATGGTAGGCCAGCGGCAGGCTGAGGTTTAAAGTCCTACTCGAGGACCCCGAGGTTTGTTAAAATCAAGCCGAGCATCGCTGCAGGTTCAGGTTACCGAAGGAGTGATCTAGTCAGGAAGACGACAAAGAACAGGCCAATAAGACAGACCGGAAGCTGGGACAGACCAAAGTCCGAGCCAACGGCCACGAAAGTAGAGAAGACCGCGAAAGTACGAATCTCGGGCGTAGAATAACAAAATGTACCGGTCTAAAACCCCGGTACAGTATAAATATATACACTCTAGTCCTTATAGAAAATGTTTAGGAAATTTTTTGAATATTACTGTTTCCACAGGAACCTATTTTCATTGTTGTGTACTATTTTTATTTATAAAATCACAAACAAAAATGTGTTTTGCCCATAATGTATGTAATATCTACCTTTCCTAAAACTAGATGACATTTTTAATATTTTGGCTATATCATATTTTACTATAACTATATTGTTTCCTAGGGGTAGTAAACCCCTTCGTGATTTTTTAAAACAATTTTACAAATGTACTTACCATAAAAATACAACAATTATTTGATTCTTTTACTTTATGTATATTATATGATAGCCTACATGTTTGTGAACATATTGATACTAAATATAGATAAGTTTACAGTAAATAAATATGTTTCATGAATTTTATAACAAATGCCTGCATATGGCTAAAAAAACCCTGCCATTTTGGTAAAATGCAACCGATAGTTTAAGGGTTAAACCAAGGGACTGCAGAGTCACAATGAGTTCATAGTCACTACAGTCTGTATACTTCAGGTTGGCCGATGGACCCGGGACTACCTGCGGCCACCCCTATAATCCCTCGCCGCATCCGCCGGGCGGTCCGATGCCTAGGCGATGAGTCACCTACTGGCTGTGTTTATACAATGGTGCAATTTTTTAACAGAGTAATAATTTTACATTTTTTTAATGTATTTGAAATCTGCTAAAAAAGTTACGAAAAATTATATAAAACTCGACCTGAACAATAAAAGTTAGGCAAGTTTTAAGCTATAAATGAATAGTATTGGAACTATTTGGGTAAAAGTAAATTAACCGTAGAATTGGTTATTAATAGCAAATCTTTTTACTGAGATATAATAAGCCTAATACGAATTACAATAACAATCAGTCAAAACGTTGTAAGAATCGAATCCAGATCAACTTCATCACAAGCCACCACGTTATGTACGCTACCTCGGCCTTAGAGAGTCTGCGTTAAATTAACAGAAAACGATATTCTACTTTTTTTATAACCCATACATAACGTGCACTCACCTACTGGTAGTTGCATTTAATGTCAGAATTATTTTAGTATGAAGGATGTAAAAAGTAACGGAATGCGCACAGCATTAATACGGGCAGTCTTACTCCACTTGGTGAGGTTGGCACCACTTATGCGGGACCGTCAGACGTGTAGTCTCACTCCACTTGGTGAGGTTGGCACTACTTATGCGAGACCATTAGACGTGTAGTCTCACCCCACTTGGTGAGGTTGGCACCACTTATGCGGGACCGTCCGACGTGTAGTCTCACCCCACTTGGTGAGGTTGGCACCACTTATGCGAGACCGTTAGACGTGTAGTCTCACCCCACTTGGTGAGGTTGGCACTACTTATGCGGGACCGTCCGACGGGTAGTCTCACCCCACTTGGTGAGGTTAGCACCACTTATGCGGGACCGTCAGACGTGTAGTCTCACTCCACTTGGTGAGGTTGGCACTACTTATGCGGGACCGTCAGACGTGTAGTCTCACTCCACTTGGTGAGGTTAGCACTACTTATGCGGGACCGTCAGTCGTGTAGTCTCACTCCACTTGGTGAGGTTGGCACTACTTATGCGGGACCGTCAGTCGTGTAGTCTCACTCCACTTGGTGAGGTTAGCACTACTTATGCGGGACCGTCAGTCGTGTAGTCTCACTCCACTTGGTGAGGTTGGCACTACTTGTGCGGGACCGTCAGACGTGTAGTCTCACTCCACTTGGTGAGGTTGGCACCACTTATGCGGGACCGTTAGACGTGTAGTCTTACTCCACTTGGTGAGGTTGGCACTACTTATGCGGGACCGTCAGACGTGTAGTCTCACCCCACTTGATGAGGTTGGCACCACTTATGCGAGACCGTTAGACGAGTAGTCTCACCCCACTTGGTGAGGTTGGAACTACTTATGCGGGACCGTCAGACGGGTAGTCTCACCCCACCCACCCCACTTGTTGAGGTTGGCACCACATATGCCAGATTGTCGGTCGGGTAGTCTCACCCTACTTGGTGAGGTTGCTTCCACTTAAGTCAGATTGTCGGTCGGGTAGTCTTACCCCACTTGAGGAGTTTGCTTCCACTTATGTCAGATTGTCGGTTGGGTAGTCTCGCCCTACTTGAGGAGGTTGCTTCCACTTAGGTCAGATTATCGGTTGGGTAGTCTCACCCTACTTGAGGAGGTTGCCTCCACTTATGAATTTGTTGAGTAGACTAGAGAATTGGTTTTCAATAGTTGTTCTCAAGTAGTTGAGAACAATGGCCATGATCAATATCATCGAGAGATCAGTCCAGCTCCAGCACTATGGATTGGATAGTAGCATGTTATAGCAGTCTGACCGTTTATCAGTTTTATAGTATAGCAATTTATTCACATCATTTTGTTAAATTTATCAGTCTATTAAATTTAGATAGTTTTAATATGAATTTATCTTTTTAAATGTTAAAGTAAAATGAAATTTGTCAGATTATCTGTAAAACATAGATTTATTGTATTATGTACAAAATCGCCTAATTTCGTGTAAATGTAAAAGATATTAGATTTCTTTATGAATAGCGTCTAGCTCCAAAATACGGTTTGTTTTTCCACAGTACATTGTATGTACAAATGTATTAATCCAAAGTCAAATATAAATAAGTATTGCGTTTTACTTAATCTAACATTTTTTAAATCGTTTGTTTTTTTGTGCAAGTATCTGACTCCTTACATTAAATATGTTAATGTTTTCTATTCAAAAACAAATGACTGAAAAATGAAAATGCAGGGAAGCGTGATTATTCCAAGATCTACAAAATGTGGCTTGCATGAATCTCTGGATCTGGTACCCATAATTGGGTACTACGGATAGCGTACTTTGGGACTTCTTTAGTGCCATAATAAATACGGGAGTGAACAGTCCAAAGTATGGCGTGGTTTATCCATGATTTTGATTAACAAATAATATATATTCTAGCTTTAAATTGTTTATGAAGTTACATTATAATTAGAACTTAGGTCTAATATATTTTTCTTTGTAACATCTCCAATAGGATGTATAACTATTAGATGGAATACATTTAATAATGTGTTTTATAAAGTGTTACGACATCAAATTTAGAAAATTCAATAACTGATTACTTTGGGAAAAGTTTTTATAGGCACAGAACAGCTGATTGATCGCTTACTTAGTTCAACTTCAGATTAAACGTGAATTTTACGGGTAATAATTATTTTATTTATGTTTTTTTTACGATACTCTCTAAAATTTGGATGGAAAGGAGAGTACGTATACATGTTATTTATGCGTAATCATGAAATGTAACCTTCCACACTTTTTTGTTCCATTATATATTTATTATCTGTAAAAGTCACTATATTTAATCTAAGTTGCAACTAAGTAAGCAAGCAAGCGATCAGCTGTTCTATGCCTATAAAAACGTTTCCCAAAGTAATCATCTATCGGATTTTCTAAATTTGATTTCGTATCACAGATATGTTGAGTACTGTATATTGGATTGGGACTATTCCAACACCACCTAGGGACCTGACCTCAATAAAAAGGTATTGATCAACGCGTGTTCCAATCTAATAGTTTGGTATTCCAATGAGGTAATATACATTGTGGTGGGAAGTATCTGAAATATCTCTATCAATAACAATAACAAAACATGTGATAGGTTGAGTATAAAGTAGAACACATGTTACAGGATTTTTTGTCAGTTTTATGTAATTTTTGTCAGTTTTATGTAATGTTTGTCAGTTTTATGTAATTTTTGTCAGTTTTATGTAATTTTTGTCAGTTTTATGTAATTTTTGTCAGTTTTATGTAATGTTTGTCAGTTTTATGTAATTTTTGTCAGTTTTATGCGTTTATCAAGTTATAATAAAAAGCAATATTTGAAACTCAGCTTGATTTAATGTAAACAGCGTTTTTAAGGAGCACATTCATATAATGATAAAGGAGCTGTCTATTTTATGAGTCTCTAGTGCCAAGGATCCAGAGAATCAGAGTTGCTCGAGTAACTTTAACGATCCAACAGTTTATAAACTGTTTATAAACAAATAATGTTTATTACTTTATAAATATTACTGACTATTGGCTTAACTTTACCAACATTTTATATAATGACGACTGTTAGTTGAGGAACGATAATTTTAACTGGGAACTAAAATAAAAATTTAAAATGTTTCAAATACAGTATTTACAGTTTTGTTGTTGTATCAAAAAATCCACTTTAATATTTCATTCAATTTTTATTTTAAGTCGAAGTAGAAATCCACAAATCATATATGAGTTTATAGTTATAAATTATATTTTATCTATAGTTTTTGGGTACAGGCTTCTAATGATTATCTAATCGTAAGTTTGAAGATTAAACGTATCGTGCTGTCAAAATATTTTAATTTATTTTTAACAATATTTCACTAAAGTTAAAGTAGACCTGAAAAAACAATGCAAAAGGTGTTATCTATATTTTAGGCATTTATAGCGTTTTATAAATTGAATGAATGAAGTATACATTAGTTTCATGTTGAGCGATACTACGTACTTCTAATAGCTAGTGTATAATGATCGCGTAATGGCCACTAATCGTGACTCGCCACGCAAATAGTTTTTCCATTATATCTCGATAATTGATTGTTATAGGCTATGTACAAAAGAACTTGTTTGATGGCCAACTTCCCTACAAATGAGAAAATCATAACGGTTTTGTCCCAATATACTCATGGTTGAAGTTGTTAAGAACGAGCCATGCACTACAATTTAAAATATATAGTTAAAAATATTTTTTTAATAAAAAAAGGCGAAAATGTTAAAACTATGCACATTCTATCCACTTCCTCAAATACGATTTCTTGTTGAAAAAATTTTGAAATATGAGTTAATATCTCTTGAGGAGGTTGATTTCAACCATCAAAAACTCGTTTTTAACCTAAAAATAGAAAAAATCAACTTTTTTAAAATCACTACTTATCAACATTTTCATTTTACAAGTTTTAATGCTGAAATAATAAAAAGGTTTATCAATAAATTTATTTTTTCAGCCCGAAAAATATACTTTTTACTTACCTAACCAAACGCAACCTAACTTATCCTAATTGTCCATTTACTCGACAAAAGTTCGTAATTTTCGTTAAACTCGGGGGCCTGGCCTCCGAGACCGCCTGCCTGCCGTCCCTCCGGTAGTAATATATGTGAGTTCGGTTTTTTTGTTAATAGTTAGTGTTTATAATGATATCTAATCGCGATTCACCGCGAAAGTTGTGTTTACGCTATATATTGATAAATAATTGATATAGACCAAAATAGTTTTCAAATTCGTATTCAGTGCAAAAAACACATCGAATTAAAGAAAAAAAAAAACATGATTAATAATATCATTTAATTTGACATAAACATGTAAAAAATACTTTAAGCTGTGACATTTTTTCGATTTTTTTCGTTAACCTCAGTGATTTCCACAGAATAAAAAGCATATCTCGCAAAAATATGCCCAAGTTTCAGTCAAAATTTTCAAGTTTTGTTGGGCGGCAAGAATCTGAGTAATAACCTAAAATTTATTACCTGACCTGCATCGTTAACTTTGGTCCTCAGTCAAGTCAAGTACCTCATGAATTAAATGTAACTGTCCTACATTCTTAATTTAAACGTATAAATAAGGCGCAGCTTTAGATTGTCCAGGGTAATAAATGACGTAATTTATATTTTGGTAAATTTTCCTGCTCATTAGGTCAGGCCATTTTCAATGAAGAAGTATCGGCACTTAACCTCTAAAGCAATTTACCGAGAGTTATAGAAAATACGATTGCATTACAGTCCGTTTAGTCATATATCGCCGCTGGAGGATTATCTGTTAGGTACACGGGGCTTCCTAAAGTCTAGCGGCCATAGCTGACTGAACGGACTATAATGTCCCACTTCTGGTCACCTGGAGACATCGATATCGTGGTGGTAAAGGAAACTATAACTAGACGTAGTGTCCGTAGTTTGACCTTTGTAGCAGTAACTAAACAACTCAGGAGAACAACACACAGTGGACGGTGATTTTGTGTGCATCAACTCCTTCATAGAGTATCTGGCAGCATGATGCAATAGCATTTATAAAGTATGGCTTTGTGCTAGGTAACTGTATGTTTTTAAATTTAAATGCTTTCAGAGAAAAAATACAGAATCAGTATTGTATACCCACCCGTAAGTGTATGGGTGGGTGGGAAGGCCTTAACCACTGTACGTGTATGGGTGGGTAGTAAAGCTGTTGCTTTGCGTGATACACATACAGGGGTTATTAACACAGTAGTTGGATGGGTGGTTAAGTGGGTCAATACCAAACTACCTAGATGAGAGAGTGGGTTGTAGTCAAATTGGGATAGGCTCTGGACAGTGTACAGCATATATCTTCGGACTGCGGAGGGCTTGTCCAAGGTTCGAATCCCCACTGAGCCAACGATCGGTTCTTCACTCGTTGAATAAAGTTCACGCACAGGCCTGCAGGCCGATGTGAAATGGCGAGTAAAGTTTTGAAAAAATTAAAAAATACGAGTATTTAGGAGGTAGGCTACCAAAATTTTTTAATTGAATAATAATTCTATACTATTGTATTTATGTTTTTAATAAGCAAACCGAATACGGATTGCACAATTCATAGCAAATGAAGATTTATTTGTAGTTCAGAATGTTATTTTCAATGTGTAGAAATTGTTACTTAAGAAGTAAGATGCTTAATAAATTATAACAAAATATAAATTGTTTTGATTAGTCTTTTGAAAAACAAAAATATACAACATATTTTCCAAAGCATTGTCCTTAAAGGTACAAAACATGTAAATGTCATGCAGCTTAAATTCACTACAATATAGGTACTAGATCAAGAAATGTTATGGTGATTCCTAATGGTTAACCACGTTACCATTCTCAGACTTCATGAATTCCTTCTGGTCTGAGAATGGTAAACGTGATTAATCTTAAAAAAGAGGAACATTTATAAATGTTGTGCTTATATTATAATGACTGTGTGTTGTGTAACGTTCACTTGTTTTTTATTTTTACCGAACACTTAATATGCCAATTAAAAAACATAAAATGTATAATCTGAAAACACAACGTATATTGTGACTGCTGTTGAAAGAGACGTCATAATGTTGAAAGAGGAAAACATTGCATACATTAACACTACTGTAAACACTGAGTTTTATATGTTGCCTGGCTTTACTGTCACTGTGTTGACATAAAGACGTCATAATGTTGAAAGAGGAAAACATTGCATACATTAACACTACTTTAAACACTGAGTTTTATATGTTACCTGGCTTTACTGTCACTGTGTTGACATAAATACGTCATAATGTTGAAAGAGGAAAACATTGCATACATTAACACTACTTTAAACACTGAGTTTTATATGTTGCCTGGCTTTACTGTCACTGTGTTGACATAAAGACGTCATAATGTTGAAAGAGGAAAACATTGCATACATTAACACTACTTTAAACACTGAGTTTTAAATGTTGCCTTGCTTTAATGTCACTGTGTTGAGGTGAGGGGGATGGGTGGCTGCCATACTTCCACATGTATGACTTATCTGTAAGAGGACTAAAACTATTTTTATTCAGTCAGTGCTGGAGGTCGACGGATTCACGCACATTTGAAATAAAGTACTTCACAACGACGAATGAATTTTTATGTGGCTCGTTATAAGCGAGGAGAAAAAGAGGAGATTTAGACTTACTGTAAAAGTAAGTATTTGTATGGGCCAGGGCTCGGTCTGGTCGGTTTGTAAAGTACTCCACACAGAATTTCCTTTAAAATATGTGAGAGAATGTGAAGCGGGAAAGAGAAGCGACTCATCAATCTGCGAGGGCGTTCCATTTGTATTACAGCATGTAGCGTTGTTTTCGAGCGAACAAAAAGATTTCAGATTGAATGGGAGGATATAAATTTATAAATGAACCTTTTACTAAATTATGGAACAGTTTCGTGCTTTTAAAACGATTCTCACGCGTTTACTTGATGTAACTGAAAACGTATTGTTTGCTTTTAACGACTGAGAACCTTAACAAACGTGTATTTATTAATATTAAATTCTTATTTGGATGTTTACTATAGAATTAATACATTTTATAAAGTTTAAAGCTAAATATATGTCATATATTTTATTAAAACAGTCTTGCTTTATAAAATAAATATTATATTTTGAAGTAAATTTGAATATACAATATGAATTGAATAATGAAATTTAAATAAATGATTTAAGAATCGTTAAATGTACGTTTAATAACCATACAAACAAAATTATAGTTTTTGAGGAATAATTTATATATATAAAACAAATTACGAAAAATCTACAAAATGTAATGAATTAGAATTCTGTTTCAGTTATAATGCAGAGTACTACTCGTTTAGCATGTTGCACCATTGTAGAGGATATTTTATGAGGAACCTCCGCTTACCTACTGGCATTATGTTAAATTTGTCCTAAATGAGTAATTACTCATTTAGTGAGCTATGGACTTATAATACCTAAATACACATTAAATAATTTATGTGTGAGCTGCCTTTTATAATTAGGCCTACTCATTTAGTGTGCTATAGACTCTTTAATACCTAAATAAACATTTAATAATTTATGTACGAGCTGTATTTTAGAATTACTCATTTAGTGAGCTATAGACTCTGTAATACCTAAATAAACATGTAATAATTTATGTACGAGCTATATTTTAGAATTACTCATTTAGTGAGTTATAGACTCTGTAATACCTAAATACACATGAAATAAGTTATGTACGAGCTATCTTTTAGAATTACTCATTTAGTGAGCTATAGACTCTGTAATACCTAAATATACATTAAATAAGTTATGTACGAGCTATCTTTTAGAATTACTCATTTAATTAGCTATAGACTCTGTAATACCTATATATACATTAAATAAGTTATGTACGAGCTATCTTTTAGAATTACTCATTGAGCTATAGACTCTGTATTAACTAAATACAAATGAAATAAGTTATGTACGAGCTACTTTTAGAATTACTCAGTTAGTGTGCTATAGACTCTGTAATACCTATATACACATTAAATAAGTTATGTACGAGCTATCTTTTAGAATTACTCAGTTAGTGTGCTATAGACTCTGTAATACGTAAATATACATTAAATAAGTTGTACGAGCTATCTTTTAGAATTACTCATTTAGTGAGCTATAGACTCTGTAATACCTAAATATACATTAAATAAGTTATGTACGAGCTATCTTTTAGAATTACTCATTTAGTGAGCTATAGACTCTGTAATACCTATATATACATTAAATAAGTTATGTACGAGCTATCTTTTAGAATTACTCATTGAGCTATAGACTCTGTATTACCTAAATACACATGAAATAAGTTATGTACGAGCTACTTTTAGAATTACTCAGTTAGTGTGCTATAGACTCTGTATTACCTAAATACACATGAAATAAGTTATGTACGAGCTATCTTTTAGAATTACTCATTTAGTGAGCTATAGACTCTGTAATACCTAAATACACATGAAATAAGTTATGTACGAGCTACTTTTAGAATTACTCAGTTAGTGAGCTATAGACTCTGTAATACCTAAATACACATGAAATAAGTTATGTACGAGCTACTTTTAGAATTAATCAGTTAGTGAGCTATAGACTCTGTAATACCTAAATATACATTAAATAAGTTATGTACGAGCTACTTTTAGAATTACTCAGTTAGTGTGCTATAGACTCTGTAATACCTAAATACACATGAAATAAGTTATGTACGAGCTATCTTTTAGAATTACTCAGTTAGTGTGCTATAGACTCTGTAATACCTAAATACACATGAAATAAGTTATGTACGAGCTATCTTTTAGAATTACTCAGTTAGTGAGCTATAGACTCTGTATTACCTAAATACACATGAAATAAGTTATGTACGAGCTATCTTTTAGAATTACTCATTTAGTGAGCTATAGACTCTGTAATACCTAAATACACATGAAATAAGTTATGTACGAGCTACTTTTAGAATTACTCAGTTAGTGAGCTATAGACTCTGTAATACCTAAATACACATGAAATAAGTTATGTACGAGCTATCTTTTAGAATTACTCATTGAGCTATAGACTCTTTATTACCTAAATACACATGAAATAAGTTATGTACGAGCTACTTTTAGAATTACTCAGTTAGTGTGCTATAGACTCTGTAATACCTAAATACACATGAAATAAGTTATGTACGAGCTACTTTTAGAATTACTCAGTTAGTGTGCTATAGACTCTGTATTACCTAAATACACATTAAATAAGTTATGTACGAGCTACTTTTAGAATTACTCAGTTAGTGTGCTATAGACTCTGTATTACCTAAATACACATGAAATAAGTTATGTACGAGCTACTTTTAGAATTACTCAGTTAGTGTGCTATAGACTCAGTATTACCTAAATACACATGAAATAAGTTATGTACGAGCTACTTTTAGAATTACTCAGTTAGTGTGCTATAGACTCTGTAATACCTAAATACACATGAAATAAGTTATGTACGAGCTACTTTTAGAATTACTCAGTTAGTGTGCTATAGACTCTGTAATACCTAAATACACATGAAATAAGTTATGTACGAGCTACTTTTAGAATTACTCAGTTAGTGTGCTATAGACTCTGTAATACCTAAATACACATGAAATAAGTTATGTACGAGCTACTTTTAGAATTACTCAGTTAGTGTGCTATAGACTCTGTAATACCTCAATACACATGAAATAAGTTATGTACGAGCTACTTTTAGAATTACTCAGTTAGTGTGCTATAGACTCTGTAATACCTAAATACACATGAAATAAGTTATGTACAAGCTATCTTTTAGAATTACTCAGTTAGTGTGCTATAGACTCTGTAATACCTAAATACACATGAAATAAGTTATGTACGAGCTATCTTTTAGAATTACTCAGTTAGTGTGCTATAGACTCTGTAATACCTAAATACACATGAAATAAGTTATGTACAAGCTATCTTTTAGAATTACTCAGTTAGTGTGCTATAGACTCTGTAATACCTAAATACACATGAAATAAGTTATGTACGAGCTACTTTTAGAATTACTCAGTTAGTGTGCTATAGACTCTGTAATACCTAAATACACATGAAATAAGTTATGTACGAGCTACTTTTAGAATTACTCAGTTAGTGTGCTATAGACTCTGTATTACCTAAATACACATGAAATAAGTTATGTACGAGCTACTTTTAGAATTACTCAGTTAGTGTGCTATAGACTCTGTAATACACTAAATACACATGAAATAAGTTATGTACGAGCTATCTTTTAGAATTACTCATTGAGCTATAGACTCTGTATTACCTAAATACACATGAAATAAGTTATGTACGAGCTACTTTTAGAATTACTCAGTTAGTGTGCTATAGACTCTGTAATACCTAAATACACATGAAATAAGTTATGTACGAGCTATCTTTTAGAATTACTCATTGAGCTATAGACTCTGTATTACCTAAATACACATGAAATAAGTTATGTACGAGCTACTTTTAGAATTACTCAGTTAGTGTGCTATAGACTCTGTAATACCTAAATACACATGAAATAAGTTATGTACGAGCTACTTTTAGAATTACTCAGTTAGTGTGCTATAGACTCTGTAATACCTAAATACACATGAAATAAGTTATGTACGAGCTATCTTTTAGAATTACTCATTGAGCTATAGACTCTGTATTACCTAAATACACATGAAATAAGTTATGTACGAGCTACTTTTAGAATTACTCAGTTAGTGTGCTATAGACTCTGTAATACCTATATACACATTAAATAATTTGTGTACGAGCTATCTTTTAGAATTACTCAGTTAGAGTGCTATATACTCTGTAATACCTATATACACAATAAATAAGTTATGTACGAGCTATCTTTTAGAATTACTCAGTTAGTTAGCTATAGACTCTGTAATACCCATATACACATTAAATAAGTTATGTACGAGCTATATTTTAAAATTACTCAGTTAGTGAGCTATAGACTGTGTAATACCTAAATACACATGAAATAAGTTATGTACGAGCTATCTTTTAGAATTACTCAGTTAGTGAGCTATAGACTCTGTAATACCTATATACACATTAAATAAGTTATGTGCGAGCTATCTTTTAGAATTACTCAGTTAGTGTGCTATAGACTCTGTAATACCTATATACACATTAAATAAGTTATGTACGAGCTATCTTTTAGAATTACTCAGTTAGTGTGCTATAGACTCTGTAATACCTATATACACATTAAATAAGTTATGCACGAGCTATCTTTTAGAATTACTCAGTTAGTATGCTATAGACTCTGTAATACCTATATACACATTAAATAAGTTATGTACGAGCTGTCTTTTAGAATTACTAATTTAGTGAACTATAGACTCTGTAATATCTAAATAAATATGTAATAATTGATGTACAAGCTTTCTTTTAGAATTACTCATTTAGTGAGCTATAGACTCTGCAATAACTATATATATATACATTAAATAAGTTATGTACGAGCTATCTTTTAGAATTACTCAGTTAGTGTGCTATAGACTCTGTAATACCTAAATACACATGAAATAAGTTATGTACGAGCTATCTTTTAGAATTACTCAGTTAGTGTGCTATAGACTCTGTAATACCTAAATACACATGAAATAAGTTATGTACGAGCTATCTTTTAGAATTACTCAGTTAGTGTGCTATAGTCTCTGTAATACCTAAATACACATGAAATAAGTTATGTACGAGCTATCTTTTAGAATTACTCAGTTAGTGTGCTATAGACTCTGTAATACCTAAATACACATGAAATAAGTTATGTACGAGCTATCTTTTAGAATTACTCAGTTAGTGTGCTGTAGACTGTAATACCCATATACACATTACATAAGTTATGTACGAGCTATCTTTTAGAATTACTCAGTTAGTGAGCTATAGACGCTGTAATACCTATATACACATTAAATAAGTTATGTATGAGCTATCTTTTAGAATTACTCAGTTAGTGAGCTATAGACTCTGTAATACACTAAATAAATATGTACTAATTTATGTACAAGCTTTCTTTTAGAATTACTCAGTTAGTGTGCTATAGACTCTGTAACACCCATATACACATTAAATAAGTTATGTACGAGCTATCTTTTAGAATTACTCAGTTAGTGAGCTATAGACTCTGTAATACCTATATACACATGAAATAAGTTATGTACGAGCTGTCTTTTAGAATTACTCAGTTAGAGAGCTATAGACTCTGTAATACCTATATACACATGAAATAAGTTATGTACGAGCTGTCTTTTAGAATTACTCAGTTAGTGAGCTATAGACTCTGTAATACCTATATACACATTAAATAAGTTATATATGAGTTATCTTTTAGAATTACTCAGTTAGTGAGCTATAGACTCTGTAATACCTATATACACATGAAATAAGTTATGTACGAGGTGTCTTTTAGAATTACTCAGTTAGTGAGCTATAGACTCTGTAATACCTATTTACACATGAAATAAGTTATGTACGAGCTGTCTTTTAGAATTACTCAGTTAGTGAGATATAGACTCTTTAATACCTATATACACATGAAATAAGTTATGTACGAGCTGTCTTTTAGAATTACTCAGTTAGTGTGCTATAGACTCTGTAATACCCATATACACATTAAATAAGTTATGTACGAGCTATCTTTTAGAATTACTCAGTTAGTGTGCTATAGACTCTGTAATACCCATATACATATTAAATAAGTTATGTACGAGCTATCTTTTAGAATTACTCAGTTAGTGAGCTATAGACTCTGTAATAACTAAATACACATGAAATAAGTTATGTACGAGCTGTCTTTTAGAATTACTTATTTAGTGAACTATAGACTCTGTAATACCTAAATAAATATGTAATAATTGATGTACAAGCTTTCTTTTAGAATTACTCAGTTAGTGTGCTATAGACTCTGTAATACACTAAATGAGAGTCTGTATTAGTGTAATTTTTATATGAAAATAAGTTATGTACGAACTGTCTTTTAGAACTACTCATTTAGTGTTCTTTAGACTCTGTAATATGTAGAAACACATGTAACTATTTCTGTAATTTCTCTTCTAGAATTACACTTTTAGTGTGCTATAGACTTTGTAATTCATGGATACTCATATAATTATTTCTGTTTCGTTTACATTAGAGCATAATTCGTTTTTTCTGTCTAGCGTACTTCGGTTCCACTTTAGCTAAAATGTTATTGTGTTTTACTCGCCTGCTATACTATTCGTTTATTAAGTTCCTTTAATGAACCATTATTCTATTTCAGTTATTTATCTGTATTACATGTGTATGTACACATGTTGTAGTCTTGTTAGGCCTATATTTAATTGTATGTTTTGTTTCAGTCGTCTTGCAGTACTACGAGTTGGGAGTCCTGTACAGCAAGTCTGTGATACGTGGCAACACCGCTCTCCTAAGGTGCTCTATTCCCAATTTTGTTAAAGACCACATAACTGTCACCTCATGGCTTCAAGACTCTTCATTCAATATATATCCGTCCATTAAAGGAGGTGAGATAAATATAAATATGATATTTATAAACTTTTTATATAACTGTCATACTGGTGTTTAATATGACTGTGTATGTTATTTTTTTATTATTTTATCTTTTGATATTAGATTATATTGTTAAATAAGTTTGTTCCGTTTTTGTGTCAAGAAAAAAATAGGCGACAAGTTTCTTCCGTTATTATTTGAAAGTAATTTTCAATTTATTGTAGAAAAAGTTTATCTGTATATTTAAATATAAATACAATTTTTAATTTAAAACTGTAAATCATCAACATTGTCAGTTCATGTAATACAGATAAATATAATACATTGTTAAAGGCACATAGAAGTGTCATTAAGGCTAGATTCCAAAAATCGTAAAACAATATGGTTCATGAAATGTTGTCATCGTCGTGATGATAAATTATCAATTACGGCAAACTAGATTTAATACATTGCCATTCTCGTTTACGAACGTTTCTTGATCTTCACACAACATAGTCAATAAGAGTAGTAAGAAATGTCGTACTAACCATAAGTACATCACTATCTCGAGATGGCACAAGAGTACATCTAGGTAGATTCTGTGGGAAAATACCTCAATTCATTCTCTGGAAAGGCTACTATATATCTTATAAAAACTAAAAGTAGTTATTTGTCTTGTGATGCCTCTCTATTTATAACTCCAAGCTACGACTGCAGCTCTCACTGGTGTGCTCAAGCACTCTGAAAAATTGTTTCCTTTGTTATGAGCCAATAAAAACCCCCTTCCTTGAATCATAGATCTCAAAATAAAATAATCAGATATATATTAAAATTATTTCACAGGCTTTTTAATTTTAATGACTAATTTGTCAAAATATTTTGTAGATTGTCGTCGTTTTGTAAATTTTTTTTATCATTCGTTCTTTGAAAATATTGAGAAGCATATATTCTCCTGTGTTCTTTCGTCCACATTGTGACATGCCTTAGAATAGGACTTCACTATATGACAAAGCATTTATTGATGCAGCTTGCCATCTTTAATATGACTTTTCACATTCTGTTATGACCTTCAAGTCCTCCCTCGGTGTGAGACGGCACTGTAGTTTGTGCTCTGAGCTGCCCGTGGCTGGTGTGCTGGGGTTACTTATCTTTGGCAGCTCCATAACAGACGTATACAAAATTGTTATCCTTATCAATACCTTATGAACACCTTATCAACACAAGGACTTCACAGCTACTGAAGAAACACTCACAAATGTCCTTGCATCCTTCGACGGATATTTTAGAACCTGAAAGCTAATTCCTTATCCATCAAATCTTCCTCCTAAGCAACCGACTACAAAGTCACAAATTGAACATGTATCAAATTGTGTAAAACTCCATCACAATGATCACCCACAGTACTGCGGGGTCCATTAGATCATTAAAAAACCATGTTTAAAAAACATGGTTTTTAATAAAATAAAATAAAAATAAAATAAAAATCAGGGTAAATGTACTACATCGTATTGATGGAACAACTTGGGAGCCAAAGCACACGTTCTGCGCTTTGTCACGTCTATACAGCTGCTGAATACAGTGCTCGCGTATGGCTAAATAGCGCACAATATACTAAAGCGATTGATGTCCAACTTAATAGGGTCATATGATTGGCATTCTTATGACAGTTCAACTTCCTTGCGTTCTTGAAGTTCTTGAATGCCCCGCACCTTCCCATTACACAAAATCTTTCACGTCAGAAAGGTTGCTTGAAATCTCGAAACCCACCTCTAAGTACTGATCTCCAGTTGAGCAGATCAAAGTTCTCGCCCAATACTAGCTGGTCCATAGTGTGTAACAGTATTGATGGACGAAATAACTTCCATATTATCAATCCGTCAATACCTGTAGGTGGGATGAACCTCCCTCGTAGGGAATGGACACTGTTGAATAGCTTCCGAACTGGCGTCGGCAGATGTAACTACTGGAAATATAAATAGGAATTGACTCTAGATCAATAATGTGATTGCGGGTAGTCTATCCAAAAATCTGATCACATAGTTACAGAATGCCCTTTGCACTTTTTTACGAAGGGATTAGCTAGCATAAACAGAATCAGCGAGGCAGGTCTTAAATGGCTCGATGGATTAAACTTAGCTTTATGACAGAAGATCACTTTATATTTTTACTAATATACATAACTCGGCTATTAGATCTGTTAAAATATTTATATATATATTACAGCTCTTTTTAATTAATAAATAGTAGCTGGCAACAAAACATACAATATATACAGGCTATTACAATAAAAGACGGTTATATTGGATATTAAGGTCCATGAATCACTCAGGTCTGAGGATGATAAACGTGGTGTTAGAAAATCAATCACATAGAATGTGAACCTTTTTGTGCTTGCATTTTATTGACATCATAATGTGAAACGCTTCGCCTGTTTGAAATTAATACCAATAATAAGTGCGCCAATTAAATTTAATTAAGTTTAGACCAACTTTCAGATTGATGGCTTGGAATATGCAATAATCACTCTTTTATAACTTGGAACATTAAGTCTGTAATGTAACGTAGAGTGTTGTAAGTGAGCGGGGACAGAAGCAGCGCATTATGTTAATTTTGGTTGGAGAGGCGTGAGGGGTACAGCTGGATAACGAAGTGGATGAAGAGACTCGTACATATACTAAGAATGAGAGACTCTTACTTATATGATTCCGAAATGGAAATCACCTAAACGTACTTTTAGTGCTTGAATTAAAAGATTCCAGCTGTGAGTGTTTTTAAATTTTTTAACATATCATGGGTATAAAATTGTTTAGCAGTTCTAATAACTTGCAGAGAATATTCTATTAAATAATATATTCAATACATCCAACACGAATGATAAATATGAATTGAAATAAAACTAACCTGCTATCACAAGACCATTCCGTAAATAAAACTAACCTACTATCACAAGACCATTCCGTAAATAAAACTAACCTGCTATCACAAGACCATTCCGTAAATAAAACTAACCTGCTATCACAAGACCATTCCGTAAATAAAACTAACCTGCTATCACAAGACCATTCCGTAAATAAAACTAACCTGCTATCACAAGACCATTCCGTACATAAAACTAACCTGCTATCACAAGACCATTCCGTACATAAAACTAACCTGCTATCACAAGACCATTCCGTAAATAAAACTAACCTGCTATCACAAGACCATTCCGTAAATAAAACTAACCTGCTATCACAAGACCATTCCGTACATAAAACTAACCTGCTATCACAAGACCATTCCGTAAATAAAACTAACCTGCTATCACAAGACCATTCCGTAAATAAAACTAACCTGCTATCACAAGACCATTTCGTAAATAAAACTAACCTGCTATCACAAGACCATTCCGTAAATAAAACTAACCTGCTATCACAAGACCATTTCGTAAATAAAACTAACTACTACCACAAGACTATTTCGTAAATAAAACTAACTACTACCACAAGACCATTTCGTAAATAAAACTAACTACTACCACAAGACCATTCCGTAAATAAAACTAACCTGCTATCACAAGACCATTCCGTAAATAAAACTAACCTGCTATCTAACAAGACAATAAAACAATAAAACTAACAAGACCATTTCGTAAATAAAACTAACTACTACCACAAGACTATTTCGTAAATAAAACTAACTACTACCACAAGACCATTTCGTAAATAAAACTAACTACTACTACAAGACTATTTCGTAAATAAAACTAACTACTACCACAAGACCATTTCGTAAATAAAACTAACTACTACCACAAGACTATTTCGTAAATAAAACTAACTACTACCACAAGACCATTTCGTAAATAAAACTAACTACTACCACAAGACTATTTCGTAAATAAAACTAACTACTACCACAAGACCATTCCGTAAATAAAACTAACCTGCTATCACAAGGCCATTTCGTAAATAAAACTAACTACTACCACAAGAATATCTCGTAAATAAAACTAACTACTACCACAAGACCATTCCGTTAATAAAACTAACCTGCTATCACAAGGCCATTTCGTAAATAAAACTAACCTGCTATCACAGGTAACTCATTTTAGTTAAGTATTAATTTTTCTTTATGAGGTTAAGTGTAAGAGAGGACCTAATGGTCCTAACTTTGCCTCAGAAAATAAAACGTTTTTCATTTCATTTCATTTCATCACAAGACCATTTCGTAAATAAAACTAACTACTACCACAAGAATATTTCGTAAATAAAACTAACTACTACCACAAGACCTTTCCGTAAATAAAACTAACCTGCTATCACAAGACCATTCCGTAAATAAAACTAACCTGCTATCACAGGTAACTCATTTTAGTTAAGTATTAATTTTTCTTTATGAGGTTAAGTGTAAGATAGGACCTAATGGTCCTAACTTTGCCTCAGAAAATAAAACGTTTTTCATTTCATTTCATTTCATCACAAGACCATTTCGTAAATAAAACTAACTACTACCACAAGACCATTCCGTAAATAAACCTAACCTGCTATCATAAGACCATTTCGTAAATAAAACTAACTACTACCACTAGACTATTTCGTAAATAAAACTAACTATTACCACAAGACCATTCCGTAAATAAAACTAACCTGCTATCACAAGACCATTCCGTAAATAAAACTAACCTGCTATCACAAGACCATTTCGTAAATAAAACTAACTACTACCACAAGACCATTCCGTAAATAAAACTAACCTGCTATCACAAGGCCATTTCGTAAATAAAACTAACTACTACCACAAGAATATTTCGTAAATAAAACTAACTACTACCACAAGACCATTCCGTAAATAAAACTAACCTGCTATCACAAGACCATTCCGTAAATAAAACTAACCTGCTATCACAGGTAACTCATTTTAGTTAAGTATTAATTTTTCTTTATGAGGTTAAGTGTAAGAGAGGACCTAATGGTCCTAACTTTGCCTCAGAAAATAAAACGTTTTTCATTTCATTTCATTTCATCACAAGACCATTTCTTAAATAAAACTAACCTACTACCGCAAGACTATTTCGTAAATAAAACTAACTACTACCACAAGACCATTCCGTAAATAAAACTAACCTGCTATCACAAGACCATTCCGTAAATAAAACTAACCTACTATCACAAGACCATTTCGTAAATAATGTTGTATGTGAACCTTAATTAATTGTTAGGAGTAAATTTGTTGACGCCTAATTTGTTTACTACTATCAATTTCAAACCCTTTTATAACTGGGAAGTAGCATTTGAAGTACTGTAATACAATGAACATGTCACACAACACGTTTGTTAGCATACATTACATAATCATGAACATCATGGGGGATCCTTAAGCTTACGTGTCCCCTGGGTAGTGCTGAACGAACGACGATATTGGTTGCTGTATTGTCACTTGTCTGACCTCCCAGCTATTCCAGCTGCCAACAAAAAACGCCCTTTTTAAGGACCAGCAAAATTACAAGATTTAAGTTCTGTTTTGGATATCTGCCATATAAATGTCGAGGGTCTGAGTAGAGCAAAGTGTGTGTGTTTAGGGAAACTCTCTCTGAAAACAGTGTTGATATCCTTGAAGAAATAGAATGCAGTGCAAGTGTTCCTGGGTATAGACCGGTAGAGGCTATCGGACATAGAGCAGCAACGTACGTGAAGCTTGGCATTGATGAGATTAAAACCGCACACAAAAGTAGTGATAAAACTATCACAACCTGTGTGATAGTTTTATCACTAACTGTGGTTAAAAAAAAACCACATTAGTGTTAAAACTGCGGTCTTCTAGGTCGGACCGTGTGACAATATTTTCGTACTGGCAGTAAAAGTGTTTGACACTACCATAGTGAATGTGTACAAACCACCTAACACTTATGGTTATACCCAGTAATTCTAGCTTGCGAACACCCTGTCCTGTGTGTTGGAGACTTTAACAGTCATCACATCCAATGGGTTTACTCGGAGGACCACGGTAATGGTAGAAACCTAACCAACTGGGCTGAAACCATCAAACTATTTCATGTATTGGACTCTAAAGATACAAAGTATTTTCTTCTCGGCTCATTGGTTTCAGGGGTTTCCCCAAATTTATGCTTCCGTTCGTGTGAATGATATCTAAGACTTTTAGATATAAGGAGGAATGTTCTTGATGCTTTCTCCCATTCACAACACAGGTCTATTCTGATATCTTTAGGAGTTCCCTTTGTCCGAGCTCTTTCCCGGCCTAGATAAAACTTTATAAAGCTGTCTCGGAGGCATCTACATCAAGGCTTGAAGATGGCATCATTCCACCTTTAATAAAGAATTATCGTTTCACTAACTTTGTCGTTTCCTCTGCCAAGGAATGTGTGTATCCCTAGGGGCTGCAGAAAATAATAAATACCATGCTGGAAACGAGAATGTTAGGATCTAGACAAGGCGTTTCAGAACACTGAAAGCTTTAACACAGCTGGTTCCTTTGTGTACTCTCTCGATAGTGCTAGAAGAAATAAATAGGTGAATAAAAAAATTAATCCAAAATGATACCCACAGCAGCAGACAGGCTTGGTTCTTCCTTCGAAAACTCTCCACCGGTAATCCCCTTGGAAATAGGGCTGGGCTGCACCAGAGACCTATGGACATAGTCAAACGGATTTTCGGCTCTTCAAAGTCAACTCAATAACCTTCTAACCAAAAGATTGTATATCAAGATAAGCTCACATTCACCGTTAGAAGTAGCAAGGATGATTGAGTTAAATGAGGCGGTCACGGCTCTGCCAGTTGGGATAGCAGCCGGAATAGAAGACATCTTCCCGGACTTTTTAAAATATGCTGGTCCAAAAGTAAAACATTGACTTCTAACAGCCTTCAATGCCATATTGGCAAGTAGTGACATGCCCAAAGCTTCTAAAATATCTAAAATAATAGCTGTTTTGTAGCCAGCCAATGAACCAGAACGATCCGAAAACTACCACTGTCTCGTTCTTTTAAGTGTCTGCTACCCAGTAGCTCTTTTAAGTGTCTGTTACCAAGTAGCTCTTTTATGTATCTGCTACACTATAGCTCTTTTAAGTGTCTGCTACCCAGTATCTCTTTTACGTGTCTGCTACCCAGTAGCTCTTTTAAGTGTCTGTTACCAAGTAGCTCTTTTATGTATCTGCTACACTACAGCTCTTTTAAGTGTCTGCTACCCAGTACCTCTTTTACGTGTCCGCTACCCAGCAGCATTTTTAAGTGTCTGCTACCCTACAGCTAATTTCCTTGTCTGTTATAAGTTAATGGAGAGGATGATTTAAAAGAGAATATCACATATTCTCAATGACAACGTCCCTTTTGAACAAGATGGGTTCAGACCTGGTCGAAAGTGTTGTGATCGAGTGCTTTCTTTGACGTCTTTAATTGAGAATGGTCTTGAAAAAGGGGGGGGGGGGAATCAGCAAAATTTCTAGATATTTCAGCAGCCTACGACTTGGAAAAAGGGCATATTACTTAAATTTTGCTCCGTATCCATTTTTTATTTTTATTTTACTATTTTACTAAGTGTGACTATAGTGTCCCCTGATATTAAAGTTTTGCTGTTTTTGTTTGATTTTAAAAAAGAACTATAACAATAGTTAGTAGTAGGGATATGGGCGTTCTACGCCGTCCCATGAAGAGTTTTTCGTCAACCTGAAGAGCGAGGGTGGGCGTCCAGGTCAGTTTTTTTTAATGAGGTTCTAATGACCTTAACGAGTTTTTAATAAGGTTCTAATGACCTTAACGAGGTTCTAATGACCTTAACGAGGTTCTAATTGACCTTAACGAGTTTTCAATGAGGTTCTAATTGACCTTAACGAGTTTTCAATGAGGTTCTAATTGACCTTAACGAGTTTTTAATGAGGTTCTAATTGACCTTAACGAGTTTTTAATAAGGTTCTGGTTGACCTTAACGAGGTTCTAATTGACCTTAACGAGTTTTTAATGAGGTTCTAATGACCTTAACGAGGTTCTAATGACCTTAACGAGGTTCTAATTGACCTTAACGCGTTTTTAATGAGGTTCTAATGACCTTAACGAGGTTCTAATGACCTTAACGAGGTTCTAATTGACCTTAACGAGTTTTTAACGAGGTTCTAATGACCTTAATAAGTTTTTAATTGACCTTAATGTGTTTTTAATTGGCGCTAATAGGATTGGGTGGGGGAAGTCACGTGACCACCCCGAGCTCTGATTGATGACGTCATCGAATATGGCGGCTCCCACATTCCCCTCCAAATTCCCACGTTATACTATATAAAATACACTCTTAACCTAACTCTTACCACGTAATACTATATAAAATACACTCTGTTATACTATAACAAATGTAATATTTCATATACTATATGTGGCTTCCTTCGTACGCTCTTAGCCTACGATGTATGCTCGAGGAATTGATACATGAAACAGCTGTGCGCTACTACCAGCACTCCCAGCAGCAATTTATTTGATTTTGATTGACCTTAATCGACTTTTAATGGGCTTTGATTTGATTTTGATTGACCTTAATAAATTTTTTATGGGCTTTGATTTGATTTTGATTGACTTTGATTTTGATTGACCTTAATCGATTTTTAATGGGCTTTGATTTGATTTCGATTGACCTTAATACATTTTTAATGGGGTTTGATTTGATTTTGATTGACTTTGATTTGATTTTGATTGACCTTAATCGATTTTTCATGGGCTTTGATTGACTTTGATTTGATTTTGATTGATTTTCCCTCCCAAAATTTCCCTCAAATCCCCAATTTCCCTAAAATTCCCTTCTTATACTATATAAAATACACTATTAGCCTTGTTATACTACATAAAATGCATTATTTTCTCTTATACTCTATAGTAAATCTATACTCCGATTGGTCCATTTTTGTGACGTCATGCAAGATGGTGGCGCCCATGTTCCCCACCAAATTTTTTAACCTCACTTTTCCCACATTTCCCTCCAAACTCCCACGTTATACTATATAAAATACACTCTGTTATACTATAACAAATGTAAAATTTCATATACTCTATGTGGCTGACTCGATCGCTCTTAGCCTGCGATGCATGCGCGAGGAATTGCTACATGAAACAGCTGTGCGCTACTACCAGCACTTCCAGCAGCAATTTCCTAAAACATAAATATATATTAAACAAATTAGACAAAAAGCTATCAACCCCCCGTGGTCCAGTGGTTAGCGTACCCGACCGCAAACCTAACACCATATTTCTTAATTGTCCAATTATAATGGAAATCGTACATTGTGAGTTAGAGTAAAGTTTGTAAAGGACATGTGAGTCGGATGCGGAACCACTCGGACACAAGGTTGTTTTTTAATTTGATTGAATTGTGTCCAATTCATAACTAAGTGACTCATGAACAAACACACCACATACACAATCGATTGCACTCTGTGCAAATGCACACTTGGCTGCCACCCTTCCATACGACAACCTACAGGCTTAACTACTACTTCAGCATGCAAAAACATATTTATTACGTAGATACTCACCCTGTATGGTCGGTAGACTGTTAATAGAAAGCCTCTGCAGGAACGTCAACCTCCTCTACCAGCTCAGAGGTCACTCTTTTGATTTTTAAGGGTAAACAAACAGGCTCCCACAGGTCTAGACCATATACCCCTGTGGTACGGAGAAACAAACCCATGTAATAAGCCCCAACCATCGCTCATTACGTTGGTAGCCATCCTGCCACCTTTCCATACAACAACCTACAGGCTTAACTACTACTTCAGCATGCACAAACATATTACGTAGATACTCACCCTGCATGGTCGGTAGACTGTTAGTACAAAGCCTCTGAAGGAACGTCAACCTCCTCTACCAGCTCAGAGGTCACTCTTTTGATTTTTAAGGGTAAACAAAGAGGCTCCCACAGGTCTAGACCATATACCCCTGTGGTACGGAGAAACAAACCCATGTAATAAGCCCCAACCATCGCTCATTACGTTGGTAGCCATCCTGCCACCTTTCCATACGACAACCTACAGGCTTAACTACTACTTCAGCATGCACAAACATATTACGTAGATACTCACCCTGCACGGTCGGTAGACTGTTAGTACAAAGCCTCTGAAGGAACGTCAACCTCCTCTACCAGCTCAGAGGTCACTCTTTTGATTTTTAAGGGTAAACAAAGAGGCTCCCACAGGTCTAGACCATATACCCCTGTGGTACGGAGAAACAAACCCATGTAATAAGCCCCAACCATCGCTCATTACGTTGGTAGCCATCCTGCCACCTTTCCATACGACAACCTACAGGCTTAACTACTACTTCAGCATGCACAAACATATTACGTAGATACTCACCCTGCACGGTCGGTAGACTGTTAGTACAAAGCCTCTGAAGGAACGTCAACCTCCTCTACCAGCTCAGAGGTCACTCTTTTGATTTTTAAGGGTAAACAAAGAGGCTCCCACAGGTCTAGACCATATACCCCTGTGGTACGGAGATGTTTAATAGCTTAGGACATCCTATCAGGTTGTTTCAAATCATTATTAGTAATAAATGAGAATTATATGTTGACTTGTGTAAGGTTTCCTTAGCGTATCTAGGACAAACTAGATGATGTGGAACCCGAACCACTTGTTACTGACAAACTAGGGCACTCTAGTGAGGTCCTGCGATTAGCACTACTAGAGATCAGCCTATATATCGTACTATCTTAAACGTTGTATCCCTTTATACATGTAACCATTAACTACCAGACCTGTAGCCTACCAAACATATCATATTTCATCTTTATAATTAAGGTTCAACAATACCGAACCTACTTCACATAGCTTGATGATAAATAAAAGCAGCACTCAACTGCTCCTTACACTGAATGAGTAAAAAACCAGTCCGCTGACATTGCAGAGGCTGAACCTGTGCGAACTCGATCGGTGAGTAGATTGTCAACCTACCGACATAATATTACGCAAGACGATGATTACTTGCTTCAGCTCAAGAAAGCGACCTTGAAACATGTAAGTTCTCACTTCCACGTTGTTCTGTAGACACATGTTCTGAACCCATTTAGCATAAGTCTGCTGTTTAGATTGTTCTACATGAAGTTTGTCTCGTGTGTCACGTGTAATATAGTAAAATACATAAACACTTACTTTTACACAAGAAATCCACCAGTTTGATAGGAATTATTGTACTATATATCCTTGTCTAGGCTTTCTTGATTCTCCTTATATAACTCTAATTACAAGATTTTTTAAAGCTCTTTCCATGCTTCTCATATCCATAAAAAGTGTAGCTAAACCAACAACGTACGTACTAGGCTACTTCTTATATCCGTAATTACAAGACCACACAACGAAAACATACATGGACATTGACCGGTAGAATGTTAGTTAAAAAGCCCCTGAAGGAACGTCAACCTCCTCTACCATCTCAGGGGTCACTACTTTTGAGGCTCACTCATATTAATGTTTATATTTATCTAAGTTTTGGAAATGTGGAGTGATGTACCTCGGGTCGAGGCTCCCAACAGGTCTAGGCCAAATAAACCTGTTGGTACGGAGACCCTATCTAGCAATAATAAACGTGTCTCTCACTCTATGTTTGAAATTAAGTTAGCACTAAGCAAGACAGGTTAGGTGACGCAAGAGTTTGGTTCAAGTTGAGGAAAGCGATTGGAAGGTTACAAAATACCACAGTTGATGCAATTGAAAAATCAATCTTATCTATCATTTCAACCATTCATGGGTTACGGATCGTCAGGTCACTCCAGAGCCCACATATACACACATCCAAATACACGTACCGTACGAGGGCCCGGACTGCGACTCAAGGTCTTATGGAGTTTAACCCAGCCCCAAGCTGCAGGACCGCCTCAGGACTTATGCGTTTTATGGCTGCCTTAGAGAACAGTCGGGCTTTTTTTTTTTTTTTTTTATTGAATTTGGGCCGCCCTCACCTTGACGTTACGGTTATTGCACTCTGTGCAAATACACACACTGGAGTACGGACCATTAGACCACCCCAGAGCCCACACACCATGGAACTACAGATTACGAGACCGTATCACACATAGAAACGACAGGATCATGTTGAATTTCTCCAAGAACACACAACAATGTTATTAATTAGGAAACAGGTACTTACATCCCATCCAATTACGTCACACCAAACAGTCTGCAGATAAAATTGTAAAATAACATTCAGAGCTACACACACGTTTGCGATTACTAGGAAAACCTACATTTATTGTTTATAACAAATACTTTTTTTCTGAAAACAGACTATATTCAAGCTAAAGATTTACTATTTAAAACAAACTTTTTTTTTTTTTTGTAAGTCTTTTATTGTTTAATATTTTTGTATCTGTATTTTATATCATGCCATTGATAGTACATGTGTTGTAGTATGCAACTATTTGAAACAGTAACAGTTAAAACCTTATTAGGAGTCGTTAAATTTTAAAACTTAAGTCTATAAATGCTTCTTTCTACAATTGGAAGTTATTATAGTCTTTAATAATCCGCGCTCCTTTAAGTTCTTCTAATATTGTAATAATCTCACTGTCATGGTCAGTGTTTCCCGCCTTTTTTGAGGCAATCAACAAACGCAACCTGTCTACTAATTGATTAGGATCGTCCCAGCTCGAGTAATTAACCTTTGAAAATTTTAAAACATCCTTGTATACTTGTCTCCTTACTTCATCCATTTCATTTCCATCGTCTGAACTACTATCAAAGTAATCTTGCTCATTTGAACTATACGTCTCCCCACCCTTATCTGCATTAAGTGAATTGTTTTCAATCTCATCCACGTGATACCTACCTAATTTTACAGGTAACCTATCTGGAGTTTTTGAACGTTTCCTAGAACGAAAAGTACTGTCTACTGGATTATTTACATACATTGTACTACTTTCCTCACTTATTGGCGTTAAACCGTTAATTAAAGGTTTAATAATGTTTTTATACTTAAGACCCCTGCTTCCTTTCACCATTCCATTATTAGGATTTATATAGGATTTTGTTTGCAGCAACATTTTCCTGTACGAATCCAAATCTCCATCTCTATAGTCTTTAATTGATGTTTTTATGGGTTTCCTCATAAAAACTAACTCGAATAGATCAGATGACCCTGGATATACCTTACCGTCAATCAAGATGTTATTTCCTTCAAATTTAACTGACTGTGTACCCATTTTAAATTGTTCGCTTCCTTTATCGTAAGTGATCCCATAAGTATGGTCAGCTGCACCATTCAAGTTTTTTATACTAAACTGTAACCATGACATTAGATCCCTCCCAACTTCACTATGTGCATCGTTACCTTGAATTGAGGAAATTTTTAAGGCTTCAGCTTTCTCAGCTACAGTGGAAGCCAAAGCTGGTACAAGATCTTGTTCATTCGAATTCATGTTTAAAAATGATAAAGAATTTAGAAAACAACTCTATTTATAGCCGTTTTATTAACCCACGTTGTGTTAACCCGGATTTTATTAACCCACGTTGTGTTAACCCGGATTTTATCAACCCGCGTAAGGTTAACCCAGGTTCACCTGTGTTGCTATAACCTAAGTTAGCCCAACTCAGACTATAAATAGAGTTGTTTTCTAAATTCTTTATCATTTTTAAACATGAATTCGAATGAACAAGATCTTGTATCAGCTTTGGCTTCCACTGTAGCTGAGAAAGCTGAAGCCTTAAAAATTTCCTCAATTCAAGGTAACGATGCACATAGTTAAGTTGGGAGGGATCTAATGTCATGGTTACAGTTTAGTATAAAAAACTTGAATGGTGCAGCTGACCATACTTATGGGATCACTTACGATAAAGGAAGCGAACAATTTAAAATGGGTACACAGTCAGTTAAATTTGAAGGAAATAACATCTTGATTGACGGTAAGGTATATCCAGGGTCATCTGGTCTATTCGAGTTAGTTTTTATGAGGAAACCCATAAAAACATCAATTAAAGACTATAGAGATGGAGATTTGGATTCGTACAGGAAAATGTTGCTGCAAACAAAATCCTATATAAATCCTAATAATGGAATGGTGAAAGGAAGCAGGGGTCTTAAGTATAAAAACATTATTAAACCTTTAATTAACGGTTTAACGCCAATAAGTGAGGAAAGTAGTACAATGTATGTAAATAATCCAGTAGACAGTACTTTTCGTTCTAGGAAACGTTCAAAAACTCCAGATAGGTTACCTGTAAAATTAGGTAGGTATCACGTGGATGAGATTGAAAACAATTCACTTAATGCAGATAAGGGTGGGGAGACGTATAGTTCAAATGAGCAAGATTACTTTGATAGTAGTTCAGACGATGGAAATGAAATGGATGAAGTAAGGAGACAAGTATACAAGGATGTTTTAAAATTTTCAAAGGTTAATTACTCGAGCTGGGACGATCCTAATCAATTAGTAGACAGGTTGCGTTTGTTGATTGCCTCAAAAAAGGCGGGAAACACTGACCATGACAGTGAGATTATTACAATATTAGAAGAACTTAAAGGAGCGCGGATTATTAAAGACTATAATAACTTCCAATTGTAGAAAGAAGCATTTATAGACTTAAGTTTTAAAATTTAACGACTCCTAATAAGGTTTTAACTGTTACTGTTTCAAATAGTTGCATACTACAACACATGTACTATCAATGGCACGATATAAAATACAGATACAAAAATATTAAACAATAAAAGACTTACAAAAAAAAAGTTTGTTTTAAATAGTAAATCTTTAGCTTGAATATAGTCTGTTTTCAAAAAAGTATTTGTTATAAACAATAAATGTAGGTTTTCCTAGTAATCGCAAACGTGTGTGTAGCTCTGAATGTTATTTTACAATTTTATCTGCAGACTGTTTGGTGTGACGTAATTGGATGGGATGTAAGTACCTGTTTCCTAATTAATAACATTGTTGTGTGTTCTTGGAGAAATTCAACATGAGCCTGTCGTTTCTATGTGTGATACTACGGTCTCGTAATCTGTAGTTCCATGGTGTGTGGGCTCTGGGGTGGTCTAATGGTCCGTACTCCAGTGTGTGTATTTGCACAGAGTGCAATAACCGTAACGTCAAGGTGAGGGCGGCCCAAATTCAATAAAAAAAAAAAAAAAAAAGCCCGACTGTTCTCTAAGGCAGCCGTAAAACGCATAAGTCCTGAGGCGGTCCTGCAACTTGGGGCTGGGTTAAACTCCATAAGACCTTGAGTCGCAGTCCGGGCCCTCGTACGGTACGTGTATTTGGATGTGTGTATATGTGGGCTCTGGAGTGACCTGACGATCCGTAACCCATGAATGGTTGAAATGATAGATAAGATTGATTTTTCAATTGCATCAACTGTGGTATTTTGTAACCTTCCAATCGCTTTCCTCAACTTGAACCAAACTCTTGCGTCACCTAACCTGTCTTGCTTAGTGCTAACTTAATTTCAAACATAGAGTGAGAGACACGTTTATTATTGCTAGATAGGGTCTCCGTACCAACAGGTTTATTTGGCCTAGACCTGTTGGGAGCCTCGACCCGAGGTACATCACTCCACATTTCCAAAACTTAGATAAATATAAACATTAATATGAGTGAGCCTCAAAAGTAGTGACCCCTGAGATGGTAGAGGAGGTTGACGTTCCTTCAGGGGCTTTTTAACTAACATTCTACCGGTCAATGTCCATGTATGTTTTCGTTGTGTGGTCTTGTAATTACGGATATAAGAAGTAGCCTAGTACGTACGTTGTTGGTTTAGCTACACTTTTTATGGATATGAGAAGCATGGAAAGAGCTTTAAAAAATCTTGTAATTAGAGTTATATAAGGAGAATCAAGAAAGCCTAGACAAGGATATATAGTACAATAATTCCTATCAAACTGGTGGATTTCTTGTGTAAAAGTAAGTGTTTATGTATTTTACTATATTACACGTGACACACGAGACAAACTTCATGTAGAACAATCTAAACAGCAGACTTATGCTAAATGGGTTCAGAACATGTGTCTACAGAACAACGTGGAAGTGAGAACTTACATGTTTCAAGGTCGCTTTCTTGAGCTGAAGCAAGTAATCATCGTCTTGCGTAATATTATGTCGGTAGGTTGACAATCTACTCACCGATCGAGTTCGCACAGGTTCAGCCTCTGCAATGTCAGCGGACTGGTTTTTTACTCATTCAGTGTAAGGAGCAGTTGAGTGCTGCTTTTATTTATCATCAAGCTATGTGAAGTAGGTTCGGTATTGTTGAACCTTAATTATAAAGATGAAATATGATATGTTTGGTAGGCTACAGGTCTGGTAGTTAATGGTTACATGTATAAAGGGATACAACGTTTAAGATAGTACGATATATAGGCTGATCTCTAGTAGTGCTAATCGCAGGACCTCACTAGAGTGCCCTAGTTTGTCAGTAACAAGTGGTTCGGGTTCCACATCATCTAGTTTGTCCTAGATACGCTAAGGAAACCTTACACAAGTCAACATATAATTCTCATTTATTACTAATAATGATTTGAAACAACCTGATAGGATGTCCTAAGCTATTAAACATCTCCGTACCACAGGGGTATATGGTCTAGACCTGTGGGAGCCTCTTTGTTTACCCTTAAAAATCAAAAGAGTGACCTCTGAGCTGGTAGAGGAGGTTGACGTTCCTTCAGAGGCTTTGTACTAACAGTCTACCGACCGTGCAGGGTGAGTATCTACGTAATATGTTTGTGCATGCTGAAGTAGTAGTTAAGCCTGTAGGTTGTCGTATGGAAAGGTGGCAGGATGGCTACCAACGTAATGAGCGATGGTTGGGGCTTATTACATGGGTTTGTTTCTCCGTACCACAGGGGTATATGGTCTAGACCTGTGGGAGCCTCTTTGTTTACCCTTAAAAATCAAAAGAGTGACCTCTGAGCTGGTAGAGGAGGTTGACGTTCCTTCAGAGGCTTTGTACTAACAGTCTACCGACCGTGCAGGGTGAGTATCTACGTAATATGTTTGTGCATGCTGAAGTAGTAGTTAAGCCTGTAGGTTGTCGTATGGAAAGGTGGCAGGATGGCTACCAACGTAATGAGCGATGGTTGGGGCTTATTACATGGGTTTGTTTCTCCGTACCACAGGGGTATATGGTCTAGACCTGTGGGAGCCTCTTTGTTTACCTTTAAAAATCAAAAGAGTGACCTCTGAGCTGGTAGAGGAGGTTGACGTTCCTGCAGAGGCTTTCTATTAACAGTCTACCGACCATACAGGGTGAGTATCTACGTAATAAATATGTTTTTGCATGCTGAAGTAGTAGTTAAGCCTGTAGGTTGTCGTATGGAAGGGTGGCAGCCAAGTGTGCATTTGCACAGAGTGCAATCGATTGTGTATGTGGTGTGTTTGTTCATGAGTCACTTAGTTATGAATTGGACACAATTCAATCAAATTAAAAAACAACCTTGTGTCCGAGTGGTTCCGCATCCGACTCACATGTCCTTTACAAACTTTACTCTAACTCACAATGTACGATTTCCATTATAATTGGACAATTAAGAAATATGGTGTTAGGTTTGCGGTCGGGTACGCTAACCACTGGACCACGGGGGGTTGATAGCTTTTTGTCTAATTTGTTTAATATATATTTATGTTTTAGGAAATTGCTGCTGGAAGTGCTGGTAGTAGCGCACAGCTGTTTCATGTAGCAATTCCTCGCGCATGCATCGCAGGCTAAGAGCGATCGAGTCAGCCACATAGAGTATATGAAATTTTACATTTGTTATAGTATAACAGAGTGTATTTTATATAGTATAACGTGGGAGTTTGGAGGGAAATGTGGGAAAAGTGATGTTAAAAAATTTGGTGGGGAACATGGGCGCCGCCATCTTGCATGACGTCACAAAAATGGACCAATCGGAGTATAGATTTACTATAGAGTATAAGAGAAAATAATGCATTTTATGTAGTATAACAAGGCTAATAGTGTATTTTATATAGTATAAGAAGGGAATTTTAGGGAAATTTGGGGATTTGAGGGAAATTTTGGGAGGGAAAATCAATCGAAATCAAATCAAAGTCAATCGAAGCCCATGAAAAATCGATTAAGGTCAATCAAAATCAAATCAAAGTCAATCAAAATCAAATCAAACCCCATTAAAAATGTATTAAGGTCAATCGAAATCAAATCAAAGCCCATTAAAAATCGATTAAGGTCAATCAAAATCAAAGTCAATCAAAATCAAATCAATGCCCATTAAAAATTTATTAAGGTCAATCAAAATCAAATCAAAGCCCATTAAAAGTCGATTAAGGTCAATCAAAATCAAATAAATTGCTGCTGGGAGTGCTGGTAGTAGCGCACAGCTGTTTCATGTATCAATTCCTCGTGCATACATCGTAGGCTAAGAGCGTACGAAGGAAGCCACATAGAGTATATGAAATATTACATTTGTTATAGTATAACAGAGTGTATTTTATATAGTATTACGTGGTAAGAGTTAGGTTAAGAGTGTATTTTATATAGTATAACGTGGGAATTTGGAGGGAAATGTGGGAGCCGCCATATTGGATGACGTCATCAATCAGAGCTCGGGGTGGTCACGTGACTTCCCCCACCCAATCCCATTAGTGCCAATTAAAAACTCATTAAGGTCAATTAAAAACTTATTAAGGTCATTAGAACCTCGTTAAAAACTCGTTAAGGTCAATTAGAACCTCGTTAAGGTCATTAGAACCTCGTTAAGGTCATTAGAACCTCATTAAAAACGCGTTAAGGTCAATTAGAACCTCGTTAAGGTCATTAGAACCTCGTTAAGGTCATTAGAACCTCATTAAAAACTCGTTAAGGTCAATTAGAACCTCGTTAAGGTCAACCAGATCCTTATTAAAAACTCGTTAAGGTCAATTAGAACCTCATTAAAAACTCGTTAAGGTCAATTAGAACCTCATTGAAAACTCGTTAAGGTCAATTAGAACCTCATTGAAAACTCGTTAAGGTCAATTAGAACCTCGTTAAGGTCATTAAAACCTCGTTAAGGTCATTAGAACCTTATTAAAAACTCGTTAAGGTCATTAGAACCTCATTAAAAAAAATTGACCTGGACGCCCACCCTCGCTCTTCAGGTTGACGAAAAACTCTTCATGGGACGGCGTAGAACGCCCATATCCCTACTACTATAGTTATTTGTAATTGAACAATATATAAAGGGATAAAATGAATATCTGATAACAGAGGGCACTAGATAATTGTTTTCACCTTTTTAAAAGATAAAGTTTAAAATAGTACGGTCATAAATAAAGCTGTAAATTTTTTTAATAATTAACATTGGCCTTTTGTAGAATTGTTAAATCCAATAAGGTGACGGGTGTAGCAGACTGTTAAGGTGTGAAAAGTGAAGGAGGTACTCAGTGATTGCAGAATGAGAGCATGAGTTTTAATATTTCGTAAATGTTTCGTTTATAACTCTTCGCTTATAATCTCAACACAAACATTTTAACAACTCCTGTTTCATAACATTTCTCTTTCATCTAGTTCACGAAGAGGATTTCCAGAGAATTACATGATCGTTATAAAAGTAAATATTTAAATTGTTTTTATATTACATTTTCAGTTTTAAGTAAGTGGACGATAAAAATTTTTGTTCTTTAAATTTTTTTTATTTGCTTGTGATCGTAGATGTCTCCAGTTAACTATACTAACAAAGTATTATATTATTTTATAATATTATTTTCTTGGAAATTCTTATATAAATACAACTATTTTTTTTTATTTAATGCTGTACTATTCATAAAAAAATTTCATATATTGAAAAATTTTTTGTATATAATATTTTTTTTTTAAATAACAATGAGTTGATAAACCATACTGTGAAGGTTTTTCTCTTTCTTAGTTGATTTGTTTATCAACTATTGTGTTTGTTTTTTTCAGCCACTGTGCCACCATTGGTGTAGAGCGGATACTATAGTCAATTATGTAGAAAACTGTTGGTTTAAAAATGACAGTTTGTCATCACTGATATAGCAGGCGATTGGCGCACAGATTTCCTCTGTGTAGTAAACACTGGGTGAGTTGTGCAGAACCACCTCTTTAATATAGACGGTTGAATGACGCAGACGTGTCCTCTAACAGTAACTTGGTGGTTGAATGGGTGACACAGTTGTGGTCAGTAACTTGTCAGCAAGTGAGTTGAACAGTACTTGTCTGGTTGTAAGACTAACGACGGTGAATGACGTAAACGTGTCCTCTAACAGTAACTTGATGGTTGAATGAGTGACACAGTTGTGGTCAGTAACTTGTCAGCAAGTGAGTTGAACAGTACTTGTCTGGTTGTAAGACTAACGACGGTGAATGACGCAGACGTGTCCTCTAACTGCAACTTTTCTCCCCACTTGTTTACGTTCCTCGTCAACAAAGCGCGCCCCTTCTACAACCACTTGTGTACCAAACACAGAATACAGGAACCAACAATGGAAATGCTTTTAAAATATGTGCTCCATTTCTGTTGTTATTGTTTGTTTCCCCATGGAACATGTTATTGAGAACAAGTGGTATTGGGTGGGTCTCTTTATAACGTATATTATTCAAAGGCTCATTACATTCATTCAATGGAATATTGATAAAAATGTTGAGTTTCTTGAAAAGAAATATATATTTATTTAACTGTAAAACCATTTTATAATTAGAGAAAATCTTCCCGAATACTTATAAGAGTGATTAAAAGGTAAATCAGAACATTCTTGTATTTTCTGAAAGTACCCAGTAATATTTATTTAAAAATGAACACTATGATGTAAGGGAGATTATTTCAAATCGGATTTGTTTTATTATGCTTATGCATAATGTAAGACGGTGACAACAGGTCCACTGCTAAAGTTTGTAAGTGATTTATTGTTACTGCAGATTTGGTGAATGAATGTGCTTCAAAATCACACTACATAATTTCTCCCTGTGAACTTTTATAGGAAGTCTAATATGGAGTCTGCGAGAGCACTAAGTACATACACACAACCTTGGATTTAAAATATTTCACTTCACGACTACCATACTGTTCAAGAAGTTAAGTGCTTTAAATATACTGTTACAGATGGCAAGTACCACATGTTGCCTACTGGGGAGTTGCTGGTTCAGCGAGTCAACGGGACCACCTCAGCTTTAAGTTACAAAGGCGATGTCAACTATACTGTTACAGATGTCATGTACCACATGTTGCTTACTGGGGAGTTGCTGGTCCGGCGAGTCAACGAGACCACCTTAGCTGTTGCTGGTTCGGCGAGTCAACGAGACCACCTCAGCTTTAAGTTACAAAGGTGATGTCAACTATACTGTTACAGATGTCATGTACCACATGTTGCCTACTGGGGAGTTGCTGGTCCGGCGAGTCAACGAGACCACCTTAGCTGTTGCTGGTTCGGCGAGTCAACGAGACCACCTCAGCTTTAAGTTACAAAGGTGATGTCAACTATACTGATACAGATGTCATGTACCACATGTTGCCTACTGGGGAGTTGCTGGTCCGGCGAGTCAAAGAGACCACCTCAGCTTTAAGTTACAAAGGTGATGTCAACTATACTGTTACAGATGTTGATGTCTCTGACGTTGATGTTGATGATGACAGCAACTCCCCAAAGTACCACATTTGGCCTACTGGAGAGTTGCTGGTTCAGCGAGTCAACGGGACCACCTCAGCTTTAAATTACAAAGGTGATGTCAACTATACTGTTACAGATGTCGTGTATCACATGTTGCCTACTGGGGAGTTGCTGGTCCGGCGAGTCAACGAGACCACCTCAGCTTTAAGTTACAAAGGTGATGTCAACTATACTGTTACAGATGTCGTGTATCACATGTTGCCTACTGGGGAGTTGCTGGTCCGGCGAGTCAACAAGACCACCTTAGCTTTAAGTTACAAAAGTGATGTCAATTATAATGTTACAGATGGCAAGTACCACATGTTGCCTACTGGGGAGTTGCTGGTCCGGCGAGTCAACGAGACCACCTTAGCTGTTGCTGGTCCGGCGAGTCAACGAGACCACCTTAGCTGTTGCTGGTCCGGCGAGTCAACGAGACCACCTCAGTTTTAAGTTACAAAGGTGATGTCAACTATACTGTTACAGATGTCATGTACCACATGATGCCTACTGGGGAGTTGCTGGTCCGGCGAGTCAACGAGACCACCTCAGCTTTAAGTTACAAAGGTGATGTCAATTATAATGTTACAGATGGCAAGTACCACATGTTGCCTACTGAGGAGTTGCTGGCCTGGCGAGTCAACGAGACCACCTCAGCTTTAAGTTACAAAGGTGATGTCAACTATAATGTTACAGATGGCAAGTACCACATGTTGCCTACTGAGGAGTTGCTGGTCCGGCGAGTCAACGAGACCACCTCAGCTTTAAGTTACAAAGGTGATGTCAACTATAATGTTACAGATGGCAAGTACCACATGTTGCCTACTGAGGAGTTGCTGGTCCGGCGAGTCAACGAGACCACCTCAGCTTTAATTTATAAAGGTGATGTAAACTATACTGTTACAGATGTTGATGTCTCTGACGTTGATGTTGATGACAGCAACTCCCCAAAGTACCACATTTGGCCTACTGGAGAGTTGCTGGTTCCCCGAGTCAACGGGACCACCTCAGCTTAATGTTACAAAGGATGTCAAAATATACTGTTACAGATGGCAAGTACCACATGTTGCCTACTGGGGAGTTGCTGGTTCAGCGAGTAGATGAAGCGGACAAATACCGTAGCTACCAGTGCAGGGCAATGAACCGTCTTACTGCTTCTCCTCTACTCAGTGTTGGAAGAGCGAGATTCTCAGTTACTGGTGAGTCTGTAAGTCCCCAATGTCTATTTTGCTCTATTCCGCTTCCTTCACAATTGTTTGCTTTGAATATAAAATACAAAAATAAATACTTTTCAAGGGTAAAATTTTATCTTGATTATACTCAAGATTATATATAAGTCAATTGATATGTATTTCGGCAAGAGAATGTTCTTTCAAAAGTTAACTGCAACTTAAGTTTAACAGTAAAGTTTGTTGTATGAGTCTTACCACCTCGCTGGTGACTCCTTCTCTTAGCTGATGAAATATATCAAGCTTAAAACTCTAACCTAAAAGTTACATTTATTTTTAATGCATAACCGATATAACGTATCGTATTTCAAAAGTTCAGTAGTATTGTTTAGAATGGAGCGTATTTTTCTCTTAATTCAATTATCAGGTTATAGTTGTCTTATATCATATATCTATCATATATAGAATAATAGTTTTTTGTTTTCTAAATAGGTTTACATTTTACTACTGTAATCTTTCACGTTTAAAAAGAGAGTTTAGTAGATCAGAATTTGAGACTGTGGGCAGATGAAGTAGCAGGTGGAATGTTTGTATGTGGGTTTTTAAGTGTGGTTGGATATTTATAAGGGGTTGAAGGGGTGAGATAGAAGGGAGGCAAAACAAAGCCTACTTTAATGACCAATCGCAGCCACACCGCTAAAATGGCTACCGTCGTTTCTACACTGCCTTATTAATTAGATGAAACAGATACTGATATTTGCCAACAATGAGATTTACTTCCTCTACAACCGTTAATTACCGTTCCGTTAATTCACTACCATAACTTAGGTTAACCTAACCAAAGTAGTGGTAGTGAATCAACGGAAAATGACCCTATGCTGTTCTGGATGTTTCCATTCATGGTCATATGAGTTTCGTATTTGCAGTGTAATTTTAATTTACATATAATCAAATTCCATGTGGTGAAAATTGTCATTCCAGTGTCTTTGTTAAAGTTATCAACGATTTTTTTCAATATATTATTCAATTTTTCAAAATAGATGAATTTATGAGTTTAAGCTGTTGTGTTGTAAAAGTTTATTGCATGTATTGAGTAAAAGTAGTGGTCTGCAATAATAGGTGATGAGTGTTCAAGGTATGACTTTTTTTCTAAACTTTTTTAATATCGTATGAATCAATCTTTCAATTTTATCTACATAACACATACTACAGAACTACCATTTATATGATAAAAACCAGAACTTTGGAGTGGGACATTTTCGTGTAAACTGGATGAAGAAACTTTTAATTTTGTTTGGAGGCTTGAAGACTATTTTAATATTGTATCTACTTAAGAATCATTCTAGTTTATCTGTGGTTCCGTACTATGATTGAACAGCGTCTACCTGTTTCGTTTCTAAAAGTAATTAGTTTATAGTTTCCTTGTCTATTTATAGATTACTTACGCGTAATTTCACGTCTTATGATGCCAATCTTCTGGAGAGTTTTTAACAAATGGATATTTACTTCATTCAGGTATTGTAAGTCCGAGATACAAAACACTCTATTTGCCAATGTGTTTGGTTGGGAAAATAAATTGTTACAGAGTACGATGATCTGAGTAGGCTACGCGTTTAAACAAAGATCTGCGCGCGTTTCCCTCCTATAAACAGTACTGTATAGCATAATGTTCCACTTCAGTTTCTAATCACTAAAACATCCTAAACCAGTAGTTTCCTTTCTTCTTAAACTTCCATTGTGAAGTGAATTTTTTAATTAAATTAGGTGTAAAAAGTCATAAAAAGATGAAACATATTGTTATGTCCGGAATGATGAAAATAGTAAATATTTCAATTTCCACGTTCTTGTGAAGTTTATTAAAACATTTCCTTCTTATATAGTGCTACTGTATAAGACAGTATAAGTGCGACTGTTTAAACATGTTATGCGATGAAATCCGGCCTGACGCATTAGTAATTACTGAACATCACTTTTGTAAAAAGTCTATAAATTTATTTAAATTAAAGAATTACGTTTTAGCAGCATCTTTTGTTCGCGAAAATTACAAAGGAGGTGGTGTTGCTATTTTTGTTCGCAATCATATAAAACTCAACCATTTCGAATATAATAATGACTTTTATTTAGAAAAGGACTTTGAAATCGCGTGTACATTAGTAAAATCCAAAAGCAACAAAATACAACTGATTGGTCTGTACAGGTCCCCAGATGGAAATTTAGACATTTTTATGGAAAAACTAGAATGTTTGTTACAAATGCTCTTTCGTAAGAAACACAATTTCATCTTAGTCGGAGATTTTAACATCAACGTACTCGACAAAGAGGACATTAAAACTAAAAGATTTAAGGATCTCTTAGATTCCTACCAACTTGTCTGGTCCGTAAATTCACCAACGCGTGTCACTCCAACCTCCGCATCTGCAATAGATAACGTTATAACTAACGTCGCGGCTTCAGAAGTGTCCCTGGTCGTAACGGCCATCTCCGATCACGATGCTCAACTGGTGACTCTAAGTCATAGTCCTCCAGATACAGCGCCTCCCCAAACTGTTGTCAGCCGTACCATTCATCCTGATAATATAAATGCCCTATGTAGTAAATCGTTGGCCAGTGAAAACTGGGATTCTCTTGATGACTGTGCCAATGTTGAGGACATGTTCAACACTTTTAATAACATTTTTATGTACCACTTGGATACTTCCTGTCCTCAAAAAAGGGTAACGAGGAAAATAAAACACATCCATTCTAACTGGATTACAAAAGGAATTTTGGCTTCCAGAACAAAATTAAAAGAGTATTACTCAAGGTCCAAAACATCAACTAGTGAAAAATTTAAAACTTTTTTAAAAAACTACAAAAGAATTTACAAAAAAGTGATTAAAGCAGCTAAGGCATACAACGTCAGTAAACAACTAAAAAGCTCTAGTAATTTATCAAAAACAACCTGGAAAATAATAAACAATAATATTAGAAAGGAAAAGCAAGGAGGTCCGAAAAAATTGCTGATAAACAACAATATAGTGAAAGATCCCTACGAAATTGCGGAGAAGTTAAATGAGTTTTTTGTAAATGTCGGAAAACGTTCTTCTTCTACCAACAACCGAGTCCCTGCAATGGATGTACAGGCATCCATGTGGTTGGCTCCTGTGGTGGAGGAGGAGGTGGCTGGAATGTTCAGGGGCTTGAAGCCAAAGCATTCGACGGATACGTACGGTGTGTCTGCATGGCTCCTTAAACAGTGTTTTCATAATCTACTGAACCCATTAACCAAACTAGTTAACCTGTCATTTGAATCTGGTTATTTTCCAAGCCTGATGAAAAAAGCTAAGGTTATCCCTATTTTTAAAAAAGGGGAAACAAATTCTGTAAATAATTTTAGACCCTTATCAATTCTCCCAATTTTTAGTAAGGTTTTTGAAAAATTGTTCCTACATAGACTTCTTTCATTTATTGATCAATTTAAAATCCTCAATAATGAACAATTTGGTTTTAGAAAAGGGAAAAGCACGATTGAGGCTGTAACTAAACTAGTTGATACGGTCATGGAAGCACTGGACAGAAGAGAATCTAGTCTTAGTGTTTTCTTGGACTTGTCCAAAGCCTTCGACTGTGTAAATCACAAAATTCTAATTTCAAAATTACACAATAGTGGCATACGGGGAATTCCACTCTCATGGCTGAAATCATATCTTCACAACCGCTCACAACAACTGGAAATAAACACATTTCTTTCAAAAAGTATGACTGTTGAGCATGGTGTCCCACAGGGATCTATCATTGGCCCAATCCTTTTCTTATTGTATGTAAATCATCTAAAGTCCTCATTGACCGAAGGTCAGATGGTACAATTCGCTGATGATACAAATATAACATTCCATGGAAATTGTAAAGAAACATTGGAAAAACAAAGTTTTATTAATTTGAACGTTTGTATTCAATCTTTATTAGACATTAATTTACAAACAAACGAGTCAAAATCCAATTACATACTTTTTTCTGGACGTAGAGCACTCCAAGAATGCGGTCCATCAGTAATACTCAATGATACTGAAATTGAAGAAGTAAATGAGACCAAATTTCTAGGAATACACCTTGACAGAGGACTCACGTGGAATGCACACATAGATGCTATATGTGATAAAATATCCTCTGGCATTTATGCACTTAGACATTTGGCACATTTTTGTAACACCCAATTATTGAAAATGGCCTATTACGGTCTTATATATCCACACTTGTCGTATGGAATTACGTTGTGGGGGGGTTGTGCAAGATTTAATTTTTTGAGATGTTTTATTTTACAAAAAAAGGCTGTGAGAATTATTGCAAAATTGGGATTTAGAGATTCTTGCAGAAATAGTTTTAAAATGTTAAACATGCTAACACTTCCGTCCCTTTATATGTTTGAAACAGTTCGATACTGTAAAAATAAATATACACTAACAAGGGGAAGGGACGTGCATGATCACAACACCAGGGGGAGGAACATGCTCAGAACCGGACAGCATAGGCTCCAGGCTTACGAAGCACTGCCGTCCGAATTAGGGGCCAAGCTGATCAACGCGTTACCGGAAGATATAAGAGGCGAGTCCAACGGAACACTGTTTGAGGGGAAATTGCAGCGTTTCTTCGTCAATGCAGCTTTCTATAGCGTATCGGAGTTTTTGGAGATGACTGCGCACTAAAAATCAAATATTTCAACGACTCCTGTGTAGGCTATTACATATATATTTGTTTTAACCTATTTATTTGTTTAACTTTACTTATTGTGACGCATGCTATACAACAATGTATTGTGTTTATGGTAATAAAGAATATTATTATATTATTATTACTATCATTTGAGCTCCCCGACATGAATCAGCTAACTGGCCAACGACTTCTCGCCCCCCCCCCCCGGCTCAACCCTCGTCGTCGAGAATCCTGCCCACCCTCCTACAGACCTACAGACAGCCGCTTGGACTTCAACGCTCGCTATGAACATTCACTTTCATTAGTTACGTGTGTTGTAATCTTAAAAGGTTATCAATATATTCAGTTATGTGTTTTTTTCAATTTAGTTATTTTACCATCCCTCCCTAAATCCATTACAGCTCTTGAGGGATGATCTCGTCTACCCATCAAGGTCTGCTGCTATCAGGAACTCTCCAAGACTCCAGTAAGTAGGTTAGGACCACGCTCAGAGATACTATACTAAGGAAGAGTCCTTAGTAAGTTTAACCGCCTCAAACACATATTATAAACACACCAAAGATATTTATCATTTTATCTTTTAGATTTGCTATTATTTATTTATGATACCCAATTTAAAGTTTTATCATCAGACTTATTTTCATGGGTAACCCTTAGATTTATTGTCGTTCAGTGAGATAATACAGATTATATAGTTACTTTTATCGTAGTGGAGTTAATTCCATGTTTTACGGCACATATGAACCAAAAAATCCAGTAAGTGTTGTATTTGTGACCTAAGTTTGTTAATATGTCAGATCACCCGACTTTCTCCGCTCCGAGGGCCCCAGAGAAACAGTTCACCATAGCTGTGCGCAAGGACCACTCAGTTGTCATGCCCTGCTACGCTGAAGGCAACCCTCCCCCCACCTTCAGGTAAATGCTACTGTCAATCAATATTTGTATCCGTATGAAAAATACCTTAAAGCTAAAATACTTGCGAAATAACAGACATGTTGTAAGTGACCTTTGTGATGAAACAAACAATACTATCGTCATTGGAATGAATACGGTTTTTAAATCCAGAAAAAGACCAAACACTGATTTTCAATTCCATTTGAGAGAATTTTACCGAGTGGAAATCATTGACGAATACGGTTTTCTAACATGCATGTCTATTTATTTTAGCCCGTAAGAAAAACTGTACATTATCCTTAATGCAGTCCTGGAAAGTATTATTTGCTAGTCTAAATCCGATTAACATATAACTTTTATAAAAATAATTAATTAAATTAACGTTTTGTCATATTTGAATTTTGTATTTAATCATAGACTTGAGTGCACGAAAACTAATTGATTTTTTTTAATGACGCAGCACTATAAATATTTATAGAATCTTAAAAAATATTGAATCCATTGGTTTTGATTCTACAAAATGAATAGACTACATTTCTTATGTATTCTCGTACAAGTTTCGTGATTTCCTTTTTATTGTTGCTCAGTGGTATGATAATAATTTCTTGATAGTAAACTGGAACACGGGTTATCAATGACGTTGCGCCTTACATCTGGTCATGGCCTTCCTCCGTCCATTACATTTACATGTGGTCACGGCCTTCCTCCGTCCATTACATTTACATGTGGTCATGGCCTTCCTCCGTCCATTACATTTACATGTGGTCACGGCCTTCCTCCGTCCATTACATTTACATGTGGTCACGGCCTTCCTCCGTCCATTACATTTACATGTGGTCATGGCCTTCCTCTGTCCATTACATTTACATGTGGTCATGGCCTTCCTCCGTCCATTACATTTACATGTGGTCATGGCCTTCCTCCGTCCATTACATTTACATGTGGTCACGGCCTTCCTCCGTCCATTACATTTACATGTGGTCACGGCCTTCCTCCGTCCATTACATTTACATGTGGTCATGGCCTTCCTCTGTCCATTACATTTACATGTGGTCATGGCCTTCCTCCGTCCATTACATTTACATGTGGTCATGGCCTTCCTCCGTCCATTACATTTACATGTGGTCACGGCCTTCCTCCGTCCATTACATTTACATGTGGTCACGGCCTTCCTCCGTCCATTACCATTTACATGTGGTCATGGCCTTCCTCCGTCCATTACATTTACATGTGGTCATGGCCTTCCTCCGTCCATTACATTTACATGTGGTCACGGCCTTCCTCCGTCCATTACATTTACATGTGGTCACGGCCTTCCTCCGTCCATTACATTTTCCTTTGATAACTCATAACATCTTTCATTTGACATTTCTATCTTCTTCTATCTCTCCCTTTATTTTTTATATCATGGTTTTTACCTTTTTTAATAGGTTATCTCATTTGATCGTTTTTAATACATTTTTTATTTGTCCTACATACGAGTATCATGTTGCGAATGTTTTCCTATTTCATAATCCTTATCAGCAGTTGTAACTTGCTTTTCCAATTTTATTTTGAATCAATTTTATGCATATTCACACTTTTATAGCTTCCGATATTCCTTTTGGCCCTCATTAAGGTTGTGAAGTTGTAACTCTTATTGTGAGAACCCAAATTTAGTTAATTCATTTAAAAGCCCTCACTTATTTATTTATCTTTTCCCCTTAAAGTAGTCTTATTTACGTAACCTTTTTCATTGTTATTTTTTATCCATTCTTCCACCACGTGTCGTAAATTAGCGTTCCAATTATCCACTTAGGATTTTCTCCTTACATTATCTGTAGTAAATTAGATTGATATTTATTTGTGTCTCTACTGGTTTTTGTTTTATTTATGTTGTGATAAGACCAACTGCTCACCCCTGTTAAAAAACAACCTAATGAGAAATAATAAAGGAGCCTAATGGGGCCTATTTTAATATGACAACTATATCATAAAAAAAGTCTAGTATGCATTCTCAGTGTGTCCTTCAATATTCACTTTTCCTTTACGCCATATCATTAGCCAAATAATGGAACTAATTAAAATTAAGTAAAGTTAGTGATAAGTAACATTGTTCAGTTATTCCTCAATTCATTCCAATCTCTTCGCTCCCTCTTTCTTTCACAGTCTAGCTAGTCCATTGGTTCTTGTATAGACATCTAATCGGTCTCCTCTCTTCCAGTATATTCAAAATGTTTTCATAAGTATAAGAAAACAGTTGATCCACAACATCCATTCGAATATTTTTCAATTCAACAAAACTTTCATACACTTTTACATTGTTCTACATATTTCTTCACCAATCGCTCTTAGAAAACCACTTTCATATTGTTCGAACTCCCAGTAAAAAATACTGGTCGTCTCCAATACTCCATTTATTGATTTTTATTTCTGACCATGACTCCCAAATAACAGTTATTACTCTTCGCATTTTTGTTGGTTTTGCCTTCCAGATATAGAAGCTATTATTTCTTATAACTCATTTGACTATTTTTCTTTCACTCATAGTTTAATATATTCAATATGAACCATAAAGAAAAAATGTAACTATTGTCAGTGTGGTTTTCCCTCTTTATGACACAGGTGGTACCGGCAAGAAAGACAACAACTGAAAGCACTGGTTGAGGACGAGAGGACATTCCGCGTAGGTGAGTGCCTGGTGGTACTCCACGCCGACGATGGAGACAGCGGTCGATGGGTCTGCGTGGCCAACAACTCGGCTGGAGTCGAACGCATCGACATCACCCTCCAGGTATCTTGAACATTACAACATTTAATGGTTTAATATAAATGATTCTTCTCTCTTGCGTTGTAAGTAGTATATTTCACTCACATCCCAATCTTTCGGTAGACACAAAATTGTGTAAATTCGACAAAGTTTCTGATATATTTTGGTATACACAGGGTAAGTTTTTAAGGTAAGTTACCACCATATTTGTTTACACAATTTATAAAAGATTTGCTTTTTGAATATACCATTAAAATAATACTACTCCATATTACTTTTAGAGTGTTTGAATCTTATTTTGTATCACTTTAGGTCCAAGATATAGGAGTCAACTTCAAAAGTTTAACTAGGAACGTGGTCATGTGATACGTCATGTAACACTAACACCTCAAGCTGAAAACGATACCACAATCAGAATTAAAATATAATGTGTTGTTCTTGAGTTATTAATTATTTTGTTATGTTATCTAATGTATTTTCTTTGTTAAAACTGATTTCTAATGGCTAAAACAAAACCAGATTAGTGTTTTATTGTATTTTTATGGTACTTTGAAAAAAAGCAGTTTTAATTAAGAAAATAGATATGCGATGACCAATGAAATAAAATAACGTAATAATAGCCAAAGAACGACACTAATAATATCCAAATTGTGATTTCAATACAATTTTCGGCTTGAAATGGCGGTATTAGATAACATACCACGTTCCCAGTTTAAATTTTAAAATTGACTTCTAGATCTTAGGCATCAGGATTAAATTTAGTTAGTATTAATTTAATGGCATTTTCAAAAAGCAATATTAAAATGGTTTAGTACTAACTCCCTAACTCGCTTCCTAACTTGTGGAAACGAGTTAGGAGCTGACTGACTTAAAACTCACCCTGCATAATTCCACGTAGTGATCAAATGATTGAATACATTTTCTATACCATATAATATTTCCCACATGTATAGTATAGAGTAAGCGTGTGTCTAGAATAAGTGGGTGATCTCGTTAAAGTGATGGCTGCAGCCTTCAAGTAACATGATATGACACTGAACCAGGTCAAACGTTGCGTATTTGTATTTGTGTGTATGTGTCACATTATTTATAGAATTCGGAGAAAACTGTGTTGACGTACTGGGAACTTTATAAGTAAGCAAAGGGATTGTGACAAGATGGCGTGGTATAAAGACTTATTTCTAATGATATCAGCTGTCTAATACATCCCTATATACGTCTAATACGTAAAGCGGGGGTTTTCAACAGTACTCCTCCCTTATTGCTTTATTACTTTTAATGACCCAGGTGTCAAAACCTTTGCCCCTATTCGTAGTTTTGCAATAAGGTCTCCATTTTAAAATATTTGTATCCTGAAAGGCACAGGAAGCCCTCAAAGCACGCTTTTCAACCATAAGAATAAAATGGAGAGATATTTTAATGAATCTAAAAGTAACAGCTATTCAAATGATGGTTTCCGAAATGTTTTAACAGCTGTAAATAATGATGTCCATAATACTGAGAAAGTTATAGCTATGCCTTAATGTTAGATTTTGATCAAACTGTAAGTTTTATTCGGTGGAAGTTTTAGTTGATCTAGAGGGTGGCCAGCCAATCATCTGGAGGTCATTCCTTGGGTACACAAAAAATTTCCTGTACAATTCTTCTCCTACTGTTATCCGTATGACTCTGTATGTGATTTTTACAAAAAAACTTAATATATCTGAAGTTATTTGAAATAAAATCACGAAAATTGATATGAATGTTGGTTTTAAAAGTACAACGACACCAATTGCATTTCATTGTTTTACAATGTAGAATAACCCATTTCAAATTAGTGGCCATTTAAAATTTGTAAAACTAAATATTATAATAACCTTGAATTTGTGTAAAAACAAAAGTTGAAGTTAGTAACAAAAAAGTTGAAGAATTTATTTTCACAAATAATGGTGTACATATTTTTAAGATCGGACAACTATTAACCGAGGAATTAAAATTTGTATCAAATAAACCCGATTTCCTAGCAAAAAAATGCCGTTACTATTAGACAAAATATTAAATTCCTCAGTTAATAGTTAATCGATCTTAAAACTTTTTAAAACATTATTTGTAGAAATCTTCAACTTCAACTATTTTTTAACCAACGGGTTTTTAATTGAGGTTATTGTGATATTTAGTTTCCAAAATTAAAAATGGCCGTCAATTTAAAATTTGTTATTGTACAACAATGATATTTAAATGGTATATGAACACCTTAAAGATGAAGAGTCATATACATTTTCATGATTTAATTTGTTTTAACTTAAAAGATTTAAGCTTTTTCTTAAATTCGCATACAGACGGATAACGGTGCGAGATTGTGCACACGATATTTTTTTTCCAAGGTTTACCTCCAGAAGATTAGCTGGCTACTTACGGGACATCATGTATAAATGGAAAAAAGTGAATTCATGCCTGTCTGTGTGTCTATAATCATCACCTGTTAAATAAAATAAATCAAATGAAACTTTTGAAATAGGCTAATTAATAGGATAACGTTGGGTGTTTATATTTAGACTAGGTTTGAAATGCACTGATTGAGCTACTGCAAATCAATTTACATATATGATTTTACTTAATACAGTTTAACCACTAATATTTGTAGTCAATAGTCACACGCCAAGGCTGAGGTGTAATGAACGCAGTGAGTGACGGGGTAGGCACGCGAAACGTGAAGGGGTTGTCCCTACTTGTATATATTCTTAGTAGTCACCAGGAACCAATGTCTTCGTATATTTTCTTTACAATCATTTTTTGTGGTAACAAAATGAAATAATGTTTTATTGGTTTTTATTACACACATTCTGAGAATCATTAAAAATATTTAGGAATTATTAAAAGAGTAGAGAAAATAAAAATCCTCCGATAAAAAATAACCGAGAGAGAGTAGCAATATCATCATAAATGTATCTATCTGATATAAAATCCATTTTCTTGTGCATGTGTATTTTATGGTTTCGGATTATTTCTTGAAACGTCAGTCCTTAAGCGTATATAAAGTTGGGTCCAATCCGTTCTCACTGTTGCATGCTTCAACTAACTACTCAGTATCTGAAGAAAATCAATTAATAATTCATATTTTCAATGAAGGTCAAAATCCGTTGCGTATTTTCCCACAGCATTGTTCAATAAAGGGATACGTAGATCTAACCTAACTCAATCTCCTAACTTATCCTAACGTGTGCTACCCAGGTTGATCACGAGTGCTACCAAAGTTAATCACGTATGCTACACTAGCTGATCACGGTTGCTACTCAAGTTGATCACGAGTGCTACCAAAGTTAATCACGTATGCTACACTAGCTGATCACGGTTGCTACTCAAGTTGATCACGAGTGCTACCAAAGTTAATCACGTATGCTACACTAGCTGATCACGGTTGCTACCCAAGTTGATCACGAGTGCTACCAAAGTTAATCACGTATGCTACACTAGCTGATCACGGTTGCTACCAAAGTTATTCACGTATGCTACACTAGCTGATCACGGTTGCTACCCAGGTTGATCACGAGTGCTACCAAAGTTAATCACGTATGCTACACTAGCTGATCACGGTTGCTACTCAAGTTGATCACGAGTGCTACCAAAGTTAATCACGTATGCTACACTAGCTGATCACGGTTGCTATCCGAGCTGATAGCATGTAACCTATGTTGTCACGGTAAACACCTACAATACATATCACTACATTATTTAATATTATTGTGGAAAATACAGTTGGGGGGCATATAAGAAAATTAGACCATTGATCAGTTTGTAAAGTAATTATTTTGGTCCATGCTGTATTACTTTTACCCTTCTATAATACTAGGCCATATGAATGTACAATACAACTACTTATGGTGTGTGTTTGTTTAATATATTGTTTAAAATATTATTATAACAATATTTATTAGAATGAATATCATAATATTTGTAACATGTATAAACTCAATAAATATTAACTGTTTAAACCTCTTCCACCGGTGATCACTCGGACAAGTGTGTGCTGAGAAAAAAAATGCCACCAATACTACTGAATGTGGTTGGTATACAGTAAGCCTCTAGTACTTGTGATCACTCGGACAAGTGTGTGCTGAGAAGATATATATCACCAATACTACTGTATGTGGTTGGTGTACAGTAAGCCTCTAGTACTTGTGATCACTCGGACAAGTGTGTGCTGAGAAGATATATATCACCAATACTACTGTATGTGGTTGGTATACAGTAAGCCTCTACTACTTGTGATCACTTGGACAAGTGTGTGCTGAGAAGATATATATATCACCAATACTACTGAATGTGGTTGGTATACAGTAAGCCTCTACTACTTGTGATCACTCGGACAAGTGTGTGCTGAGAAGATATATATCACCAATACTACTGTATGTGGTTGGTATACAGTAAGCCTCTAGTACTTGTGATCACTCGGACAAGTGTGTGCTGAGAAGATATATATCACCAATACTACTGTATGTGGTTGGTGTACAGTAAGCCTCTAGTACTTGTGATCACTCGGACAAGTGTGTGCTGAGAAGATATATATCACCAATACTACTGTATGTGGTTGGTGTACAGTAAGCCTCTAGTACTTGTGATCACTCGGACAAGTGTGTGCTGAGAAAAAAAATGCCACCAATACTACTGAATGTGGTTGGTATACAGTAAGCCTCTAGTACTTGTGATCACTCGGACAAGTGTGTGCTGAGAAGATATATATCACCAATACTACTGTATGTGGTTGGTGTACAGTAAGCCTCTAGTACTTGTGATCACTCGGACGAGTGTGTGCTGAGAAGATATATATCACCAATACTACTGTATGTGGTTGGTGTACAGTAAGCCTCTAGTACTTGTGATCACTCGGACGAGTGTGTGCTGAGAAGATATATATCACCAATACTACTGTATGTGGTTGGTGTACAGTAAGCCTCTAGTACTTGTGATCACTCGGACAAGTGTGTGCTGAGAAGATATATATCACCAATACTACTGTATGTGGTTGGTGTACAGTAAGCCTCTAGTACTTGTGATCACTCGGACGAGTGTGTGCTGAGAAGATATATATCACCAATACTACTGTATGTGGTTGGTGTACAGTAAGCCTCTAGTACTTGTGATCACTCGGACAAGTGTGTGCTGAGAAGATATATATCACCAATACTACTGTATGTGGTTGGTATACAGTAAGCCTCTAGTACTTCTGATCACTCGGATGAGTGTGTGCTGAGAAGATATATATCACCAATACTACTTTATGTGGTTGGTATACAGTAAGCCTCTACTACTTGTGATCACTTGGACAAGTGTGTGCTGAGAAGATATATATATCACCAATACTACTGAATGTGGTTGGTATACAGTAAGCCTCTAGTACTTGTGATCACTCGGACAAGTGTGTGCTGAGAAGATATATATCACCAATACTACTGTATGTGGTTGGTGTACAGTAAGCCTCTAGTACTTGTGATCACTCGGACGAGTGTGTGCTGAGAAGATATATATCACCAATACTACTGTATGTGGTTGGTGTACAGTAAGCCTCTAGTACTTGTGATCACTCGGACAAGTGTGTGCTGAGAAGATATATATCACCAATACTACTGTATGTGGTTGGTGTACAGTAAGCCTCTAGTACTTGTGATCACTCGGACGAGTGTGTGCTGAGAAGATATATATCACCAATACTACTGTATGTGGTTGGTGTACAGTAAGCCTCTAGTACTTGTGATCACTCGGACAAGTGTGTGCTGAGAAGATATATATCACCAATACTACTGTATGTGGTTGGTGTACAGTAAGCCTCTAGTACTTGTGATCACTCGGACGAGTGTGTGCTGAGAAGATATATATCACCAATACTACTGTATGTGGTTGGTGTACAGTAAGCCTCTAGTACTTGTGATCACTCGGACAAGTGTGTGCTGAGAAGATATATATCACCAATACTACTGTATGTGGTTGGTATACAGTAAGCCTCTAGTACTTGTGATCACTCGGACAAGTGTGTGCTGAGAAGATATATATCACCAATACTACTTTATGTGGTTGGTATACAGTAAGCCTCTACTACTTGTGATCACTCGGACAAGTGTGTGCTGAGAAGATATATATCACCAATACTACTGTATGTGGTTGGTGTACAGTAAGCCTCTAGTACTTGTGATCACTCGGACAAGTGTGTGCTGAGAAGATATATATCACCAATACTACTGTATGTGGTTGGTATACAGTAAGCCTCTAGTACTTCTGATCACTCGGACGAGTGTGTGCTGAGAGGATATATATCACCAATACTACTGTATGTGGTTGGTATACAGTAAGCCTCTAGTACTTGTGAATATTTGGACAAGTGTGTACTGAGAATAAATATATCACCAATACTACTGTATGTGGTTGGTATACAGTAAGCCTCTACTACTTGTGATCACTCGGACAAGTGTGTGCTGAGAAGATATATATCACCAATACTACTGTATGTGGTTGGTGTACAGTAAGCCTCTAGTACTTGTGATCACTCGGACAAGTGTGTGCTGAGAAGATATATATCACCAATACTACTGTATGTGGTTGGTGTACAGTAAGCCTCTAGTACTTGTGATCACTCGGACAAGTGTGTGCTGAGAAGAAATGTACCATCAATGTGGTTGGTACACCACAGTGAATTTTAAAAGTTTTGATTAATTTTAAGAATATTATAAACAACGGGCTTCTGATTTTTATTTTTTATTTTGAAACTACAGACAAGCCATTGATGAATATCTTGCTTATAACAAATTTGTTTTTTTTTTTTTTTTTTTTTTTTTTTTTTTTTTTTTTTATTGAAAAAACAACTTAGGTTGAACTCTAGAGAAAAATGTTTTCTGTCACTGATCTGTGGTCAATCTGGTGTGATTTTCTATTTTATATAACTTGACTTTTTATTTTTTTGTAAGCCCGGCACTTAATTTTCAGGGAATAGAGTTTTTGATTAATTCTTAAATTTTAATTCTATAATTGATTAAGGTGGGTATTTTTGTGAAGAAAGTTTGGTAAGCCTGGCACTTTATTTGCATCGAACAGATGTTATAATTAATCATACACAATATTGTCAAACATGAAGTGCTAAGTTCAAGGTATATAACTGATTTGAAATATACGTTTACATTCAATTTATGTCCAGTATTTCAAATAAAGGTTTTGGTCGAGTTGCCTATCTTAGATTCTTAATGTTAGTCATTGCAATATTAGTAATGGTATGATACATTTGATTGGAGGGTGTACAATAAGCTATTGGGACGAGTTTCATTAAAATTAGGACTAATAAAATGATAATATACGTTTTCATACTTTCAAGGTTAATATGATTTTTTTTAATAAAAACTTCACTCGCCACTTTACATGGGCCTACAGGCCTGTGCGTCAACTTTATTCAACGAGTGAAGTACCGAACGTTGACTCAGTGGGGATTCGAACCTTGGAAAATGCTCTCTACATTCCGAAGTCTTAGCCACTGAGCCACCACGTCGGCAAGCTTATATACTTCTATTTATTTGTACATTGAATGGTAATGTGAAACTAAATTTACTTGTAGCGATCAATCAAGCTGTGTTTCATGTCATTATATCCATTTTCTCAATGATAAGCCGACACGAAACCTAACCTACAGGCTTACTTTTAAAATAATTAAAGGAAGACTTTTAAAGTAGTGTTTTACCTTCAAAGTGACTTCGCAATAAAGTGAGTAATCAGAACTTACTGTGCACATTTATCTTCATAACTGAATATAAAAGTGTTTTCTCCGAAGCTCCTCGTTATAACTTTCAAAGTTACTCAGCTCCTCGCGGCTTTGCGCATTTTTAATAAGTAATGATTCTACAAAATGTCGTTCACTTAACTTTTGTATCAAGGTTATGATACTACTTTGGGAAATAACGATTCCATGAAGTTATGCGAGTTCATATTTATATACATTTGATTTTCCTGAAGCTTATGACTCTCACAAAAGCGTAGAACACGTGGGCAGTCTTTACTCCCACGCCTCGAGATAAAAACCTGCTTAAAACTTGGCCAGTATCTTGGAAGATATTTGTGTAAAGAATTTCGACTAATAAAAGTTTATATAACTTAGAAAGCTGTAAAGAACATACATGAAATGGCGGCTATATATATTTTATATTAAGCTGGGAAGTGAGGCAAAGTTATGGGGCACTCAGACGTCGCGGTTTACCTCTCCCCGGGGAACAGTTCACCTGTTTGTTCCCCCTTATAAAACAAAACGGTTACATTTATATCTGCTTAAAGTTAAGTGTGTTTCAGAGATTTTTCACAACAACAAGGTTTCTTTTACACCTGTAGACGCTAAATACACCAAATAGATAAGTAAAACATACAGAGTTATAAATAATAAAATACAACTCAAGTACTCTGAAAATATGTACATTACGAGCTCTACAATGTCATTCGCTCAAAACTTAATAGTTAATGTGTGCTTATATTGTCACTCATAAAACCAACTTGACATTCTCCATCTGATGTGGCTACTTTCGATCTCAGGAAAATATTATTGGAAGTTTTAAATATTATCCTAAATAACATAGATTATATTTAGTGTTTCTGTATATTCAAGGAAAGACATTTACTATCTTTTATAAAAATAATAACCTTTTCCTAATAATTTACATGTTTGGTGTAATTTACAATCTAGTAAGTATTGAACGTTCTTAAACTAGTTTATTAAGTAATTATTATTTCGTTAAGAATATCCACTAATACTTTATAATAACTGATCTTTATTTAACACAAAACATTAAAAATATCTACGTTGTTATTTCATTAATAATGGTACAATTTCTGATCAAAATATACAAGTCGAAAAAAATATTTTTTCACTGTGAAATATATAAAAAAATATTTTTTATATACAAGTCACATTGAAAAAATATTTTATTTCGATTTGTATATTTTGAACAGAAATTGTACCTTTATTAATGAAATAACAACGTAGATATTTTTAATGTTTTGTGTTAAATAAATATCAGTTATTATAAAGTAATAGTGGATATTCTTAACCAAATAATAATTACTTAATAACTAGTTTAAGAACGTTCAATTCTTACTAGATTGTAAATTACATCAAACATGTAAATTATTGGAAAAAGGTTATTATTTTTTTAAATGATTCGATAAATATAGGATAATTTATACAAAAAAAAAAAATTGTTTAATGCATGTCTGTCAATAAACGTATATACCATTGAGGATGTTTTCTATTTGGTTAGTAGAGCGGAAACTCCATTTGTATAACTTGGACAGCGTAACTACTCAGTCTCTATTTAAACTTTAAAAATACTAAAATCCCTCTAGCTATCATGGAAACCTCCCAGCCAGCAGGGAACATGAACCTCAAGTGTTGGCTCTCCCAACGACCTTTTATGTCATACTTATTGCGTGTAACTTGGACAGCGTAACTACTCAGTCTCTATTTAAACTTTAAAAATACTACAATCCCTCTAGCTATCATGGAAACCTCCCAGCCAGCAGGGAACATGAACCTCAAGTGTTGGTTCTCCCAACGACCTTTTATGTCATACTTATTGCGTGTAACTTGGACAGCGTAACTACTCAGTCTCTACTTAAAGTGTGAAAGTTCAAAAATCCTTCCAGCTATCATGGAGACTTCTCAGCCAGCATGCAACATGAACCTCAAGCATGCAACATGTTGGCTCTCCCAACGACCTTTTATGTTATAGTTATTGCCATGCAATTTTACCGCCAGTGGTTCAATACATGCCATTCTATTTCAACTGTACGGTTCGTGTTTATTATTATAATGAGTTATTGTGAACACTGTATCATAATTAAAGGTCCATTCTAGTGGACTATAAGTTCTTATTTTGAGTTTTCTAATGCAAATTCATTAATAATGTCATTTAAAGTTTCACACATTCAATCATAAATAATTATTAAAATACTATTTTTTTTATATAAAATATAGAATAAGTCTTTGCATTTCAAATGACTCTTTAAGTGTTAATATACGATTATCATTACGAACCAGAACGTAGAAATAGTATCCCATATTTTTGGCTTTTTCGAGGAATAAATGCCCCCCTTAATAACGTTAAATCAGTATTTATATTCAAATGAAAACAAAATTTCATTTATGTTTTCAATTGTAAACAATATTATGATCAATGTTGCGATTTAGGTGCAGTCCTCGCTGAGTGTGACCATGCAGCCTGCCGGTCAGCTGACAGCGGACATCGGATCCCGCGCGGAGCTTACCTGCGTGGTCACCGGGGGCTCTGCTACAGGTGGGGCAGCTCAACGCGTTTGGCTCAAAGACGGTCATGTGATCGTCCCGGCTTCCTCCGCTCAGGACCAGTTCCTCATATCCCGGGTCCAGAGGGAAGACGCCGGGATGTACCAGTGCCTTGTACGCGGAGAGACAGAAAGCGCTCAGTCGTCAGTCCAACTGGTTTTAGGCTGTAAGTACAAAAACATTACACTTAACATTATATTGATTATTTTAATAGTATTTATCTGAGATACATTTAATTTATTTTGATTTATTTCTGTAAAATATTTAAAGATATGAATGTTCAGCCTGAACGTCTTTACTTGGAGTATTATTCAATAATTAAAGAGACAAATAGGTGTAGTGTAAAGACAGTTGTTAGTACAAGTTTGATACATTTAAGATTTTAAGCTGGCATCAACGAGATGAGTTCTAATCAACTGATGGAACTCACTATATAAGTTTACGACCTTACATTTGATTCATGTTCATGACCTTACAATTAAGTTTAACTTTATGGGGTTGCATGAAAACTCTACATTGGCAGAACAACATTCATTAATTTCTGAAGATGGAAAAGGTGGAAACTAGCTAAAATATACTCTAGAATGACTAAATTGTATAGTGAAAATTGTATGAATCTTGGAAATTTTACATATGGGTATAACAGTTCAGCAGTTAACAAATTTGTGCATAAATCAAACTTTATTTCAATTCCAGAACCCTTTCTACAAACAAATAGGAGATACAGCAATAGGCAATCCTTTTCTCGTTTATTAGCTTGCATTTTTTAAAGCAATTACAAAACATTTTCTTAAGGAAATTTTCCTCATTTCCCAGAATACGGTTACGCTACATTTATGATTTATTTTTAGATTTTTTATAAACACCAAAACCTGAAAAACTTTCTTAACAAAATACTCCCATTATCATCAATGCATATGCCTATATTAATTTTAAAAATTCACACAATTTTAACTTTGTTTAAGTGGTAGATACGTCCTAACTTCATCTCATATATTTAAATAATTTCCTTAGTGTATAATGAGGTTTTTAGGGCTTTCCACAAACTCTAAAAGGATCAACCAAGCTAACTCATTAATATAATTATAAATTTGCAAACTAATAACTACTGATATTGGAGCAGTGAAATTTAATTTATATCCCACAACAATGATAAACAACATAATTAATATAAGAAAAATAAAATTATGAAGATTCTAGAACAACATTTTGTTTTGAACAACATGGCGTTTTGAACGGAAATCGATTTCATATTTTCCAGGTGAAAACATGTTAAAAGAAGTTTAAAAAACAATAGCATTAAAATAACAATATTTTACATGGATACATTTTTAGAAGTAGACAAATTATAGATTCGTAATTTAGTTGTATTGATTTTGAAGAGTGCTACATTGGACAAATAAAAATGCTATTGAAGAAAATTATGTTTTTGCAAAAATAGTATTATAATTTAAAAAATATTATAATCAACAAAAACTGGGTGCCTTAGAAACATTTTTTAAATTTAAATACCAATTAATTTCTTTTTTCTTTCATTTCTTTATAATTAAAATTGTTCGATTCAAGATAAACTCCTGGTTTTGTGTTGTTTATAGTATTGTATATAAACAGATTTGTACGATTTTTTGAAACTCATTACTGAGTTGCTGCGTTATATTCAAATTATTATTTGTTCATATTAACTTTTCCTTGTAACCTCTTTATTCTGTGACCTAATGATGACCTTGTAAAGTATTAAAAATGTAAAATTACTGATTTAGGGTATTTCCAACTCAATAATATATATTTACTATAAGATTATGTAATTTACACAAAGGCCATTAAAAAGCCACATAAGTAGTAAGTTTAATTGTTTTTCGAGCATTATAATCTGTATAGGGTTCTTATGATATTTATAATTCTCAAAGTGTAAGAGCCTTGAAATGACTATGCATATTATTGGTACAGTACTTACTAGGATTTACATAAAATATTAATGTGCCATACAGTTTAAACAAGTGTATGATTCATTAATATAATATATCGTTACCATTGTATTTTATACTTTTTTATTTTATTTAGAATTGACAGCGTTGTTATCGTTTCACCAATAGTTTAGAAGACACTTTTATATTTGATCTCATCAATAAATAGCGGAGTCGTGCGTATTACATAATTCTCCGCCCATTCAAACCCCACTGATCTAACGGTCGGTACTTCACAGATTGGATAAAGTTCACGCACATACCTGCAGGCCCTTATGAACTGGTGAGTGAAGCTAAAAAAAGTCTTATATGCAAAACAACAATTATATTTGGCCACCTTTTCTGCTCTCTCTGAAAAGATTAAAAATGAAACCTAGCCTGTCCTGATGTGTGTATAAATAAATAAAACCTTCGATTAAATAAATAAAATTAAATTATGAGTCATATTAGAGAGAAAATTACATGTCCTTATTTGGCATGAGCAGTTAAAACTTAATCTAATTTTTTTTGTTTGCTTCTTTATAAAATTAACAATTACTATGCTTTATTGACAGGGAATTTTATATATGAATAATGAATTTGTAGGAGAAATCTTATAATGTTAAGTAAAGATTGAAGTTTTGTAATGGAGATGCAAGCAGCACGGAAATGGAAATATGTTGGTTGGGTGGTGAAGTAAGGGAGGGGGGGGAGCATCGCTTGTACGTTTGTACGTCTCGCGTAATAAACGATAGTAGTGTCTGACAGCATTTCATTATTCGGAGGAGTCGCTTTACATCTTGGCAATAACGTCAAGTTCTGAACAAGACGAGTAAACTTGTGAAAATTACCGAGTTACAAATAGGTCCCTCCGTGTAATGGCCGCTACGTAAATAACTCTGCAGCATGAATAATGGATTCTCACATTTACGAAAACTTGTGACTGGTTTTATCCTTGCCTTAAAAATATTTTTACTCCTTTGTCCACGTTTAAAACATTAACAATAACTAAACATCAGTGCAACACAGCTCCGAGAGATTATATCATTCAGGAAAGGTTTTGGGAGCTTTTTAAGAATATTTCGAAATATTGTTGCTAATGGTGGACTTAAATTAAACCCCCTTAAATAAAAGTTTATTTTTTGAGGTGAGTTCAATTGAAGATTCTTTAAAAGGAATCTTTATGAGAATACTTTATAAATATTATTTTCATTTATCTTAACATAATAAAATATAATACAATAGAATTACGAAATAAAATAAAATTAAGGAAAATTGTTTGGAATGTAAACAATTAAATAAAAATAAAAAGTAAACTCTCAAAATCTTAGCTAATGACTTAATCAACATAAATAAATATGTTTATTAATTCAGATAAAAGGCAAATTAATTAGGCATTCTACGGAAATATTCACCTTAGAAATATGTTCTAAGGTTAGAATATGTTCTACGTTCAATAACTACATTCCCACGTTCACATTTATTACACTCGGTAGGGTGTGTGTGTATACGAAGGAACCATATTCCTTCATTACACATCACATGGTTGGTGGCATGGATATGGTATGGTATGGTCCAGTATAAACTGGAAATGGAAAAATAAACTCAACTAAACATATACAATTTTCAATTTAATGAAAATAATCAAATTACCAGGATGGAAAATAATGGTTTTGAAACATGAAATGGCTCTACGATTGACCAACGTAAATAATACTAAGATGAAAAATGCAGAATTATTTAATCAATATATGCGTACAATTTCACAAACACTTAATAATAAAAAGAAAGTTGACGTTACAGCCACTATTATATGGCATGGAGAATCGTATAATTGGAAGGAAGTTTTAAGTGATATTTGAACAAGGCGGATATACTGTGGCAATATTGATATTGGTTGATAGATAATGAGGCTTTATGGATACAGGCGCTTGAATATAGGCGCGTAATTAGTCAGACAAGTGGGTTAGGATCAAGCGTATCACATCAATGAGCCTACTTCATTTTTTTTTTTTAACTTTTGAGTTAGGTGATGCGTTCTTTTGGTACTCTTGTAGAGAAATGAAGTATCGATGGTGATTTTAAATGGCAGCATCGGTACATTAAAAAAAGTAGAGGATGTCCACAATATAACTCCAGGGTCTTGAGGTTAAATATTGTAAAATAATAACAAAAGTTGTCTAATGTTTTATACATATTATTAAAAGTAATACAGTCCAGATCTTTTTACAATTATTTTCATCTCAATGTGGGCTCCGTCAGTGGCACGGCACACATCCAAACGATATTCTATGTCCTAGCCAAACGAAGAATCCCCAACTGGAGACTGTGTCGCCAAGGATTTTTAGAGCCTCGTCAGTGTGAAGTTACGATTCTATTCCCAACTTTTCCGACAAACGTGGTCTACCTGGCTTTTTAAAGAATTTAGCCATTTCCCAATGGTTTTATACTTAGGATCAACACACCATGATTGGGCCGAAAGTTCCTTTCTGCCTTAGTTAGTTAGTTAGTTTATGTGGGGATATATAGTTGGTCCAGCCAACCCTTGCAACGAAGCCTAAGGCTTTTTGTGCCAATCCCGGTGCCTAATCGTCGTAAAGCTGGCAATCCTTGACCAAGTCAAGGAGCTTCTTCACTAGATTAGTAATTTCCAACTGTCCCAGAGGTGAGCCTTCAAAAAGTGCTCTTCTTCTGGCACCAAGGGCCTCACACTCCAGGACAATGTGTTCTGCCGACTCTTCGTCCTCCCCACAGAGGCGACAGATGGGATCCTCCGTAAAGAGTCCCACCGTTCTTAGATGCCTCCGGAATTTGCCGTGACCGGTGATGAGTCCCACCACCAGCTTAACGTGCGGTTTACTCAACCCAAGAAGTGACTTAGTCAACTTCTGGGAGGGATTCCTGACAAGAACCTTGCCGAGTCTTTGCCCTGGGAACCGCCGCCATCTTTCCAGATGTCTGGCGCTGACCCAGTTTTTGATTGCTGTTTTGGCAGCTGCAATCGAAACGCCGCAGGCCGGCTCAGGACCAATGAAGGGCTTGAGAGCACCCTCCCTAGCCAAGGCATCGGCCTGCTCGTTGCCTTCTAATCCCCTATGTCCTGGGATCCATTCCAGCAAGACCTGATTTCTTGAACCCAGGATGCTGAGGGACTCCACACATTCCCAGACTAGACCAGACGAGACCTTCCAGGAGTCAAGAGCCCCTAAGGCCGCCTGACTGTCTGAGAGGATGTGGATATGTTTCCCGCAAACCCCTCTATCGACCGCCTGGGCGGCACATTGAAGGATTGCGGCGACTTCAGCTTGGAAAACGGTGCCATACGCTCCCAGGCTCACGCAAGCGTTGGTCCTAGGGTCGCCAGTATAGACCCCAAATCCAGCTTTGTTGCCCATTCTTGACCCGTCTGTGAACCATACAATTCGGTCGTGAGAAGAAACCGGGCTACTAACACCGTCCCAGTACTCCCTCGACCTGAAATCCACAGTATAGGGTCTAGTGAAAAGATACTTAGTCCCAATGAAGTCAGACTTCATTGAGAGTACCTCATCATTTACTAGATTGGCCACTGAGGAGTGACCTATACAGGACCCCCTCCAGTGGCCAGTTAGCTGAAGCCTATAAGCCGCCGCCCGAGCCTCCCCAATAATGAAGAGATCAAGGGGCGGCAGGTTGAGAAGAACCTCCAGTGCAATAGAAGGGGTCGACCTAAAGGCCCCTGTCATGCACATGCAGGCAAGTCTTTGTAGGCTAGAAAGCCTACCCCGGACAGTTACCTGATTGACCTTAGGCCACCAGATCAAAGCCCCGTAAGTAATTTGTGGTCTGATGACCGCTGTGTAAAGCCAGTGGCAGACATGGGGTGACAGGCCCCATGTGGAGCCCACGCAGCGCCTAGTGGTCACGAAGGACCACTTAGCTCTGCGGATGACTTTATCAAGATGCAAGTTCCATGTCAGTTTCTGATCAAGGATTACTCCCAGATACTTAACCGACGATGAAACAGGCAGAGACACTCCACCAAGGGCCAGGCCTCTGAAGGAGCCCTGAACCCTTTTCCTGGTGAAGGGAACTATTACTGTCTTGGAAGGGTTTATTGCAAGCCCTTCTCTTACACACCAGGAGTTCACTGCTTCCAGACTGTCGTTCATGATGTCCGTAGCAGTGCCCTGGTACTTGCCACGGACCAGTAGGACGAGATCGTCCGCATAGCCCTGTATGAAAATGCCCTTATCCGTGAGGCTGACTAGGAGATCATCCACCACCAGGTCCCACAGGAGGGGTGATAGAACTTCCCCCTGCGGGCATCCTCGGCTCGCAGAAATCTCCACCACCTCACTTAGAAGGGTTGATTGAATTCTTCTGCCCCGTAACATGTGGTCGACCCACCTACAAATGGTGGGCTCTACACCACGTTGTCCCAGCGCACGAATAATTGACTGATATGAGGTGTTGTTGAATGCCCCCTCAATATCCATAAAGGCTCCTAGAGCAATTTCTTTGTTCTCCAGTGAATGCTCAAGGTGACTGACCAAACAATGGAGGGCAGACTCACAAGACTTCCCCGGGAGATACGCATGTTGATTTCGATGTAAAGGGGAGTCTTTAAGCGCCCCTTCTCGAATGTGAAATTCTACGAGTCTCTCTATGGTCTTTACCAGAAACGAGGAAAGACTAATTGGCCTAAAGGATTTGGCGTTTGTGTAGTCGCCACGACCCCGCTTAGGAATAAAAACTACTTTGCTAACTCTCCAGGACTGAGGAATATACCCGAAGGCGAGGCTCGCCCTGAAGATTTCGCAAAGTAGAAAGTGGAGGTTCGGTGGTCCCTTCTGCAACAGTGCGGGAAAGACACCATCGCCTCCTGGGGATTTAAATGGGCTGAACTTGTCGATTGCCCATTTAACTTGGGAAACGGTGACTATGCGTCTAGCTTGCCTCCAGTCCTCTCGAGTTGCCCTAGGTATAGGGCTAATCTCTCGAGGGCCAGAGACTTCCAGAGCATCCTCAACGAGATTCCCTGGGAAGTGACACTCCAGAAGGAGCTTGAGCGTTTCGCCAGGTAAAGTTGTCAATTCCCCTGAGCTGGTTCTAAGACTGCCCATGGGGTTGATAGGTTCGCTAGCCAAGATTTTCTGGATTCTGGCTGCCTCTTTGATGGAGTCAATGCCCCTACAAAAGGTTTGCCATGAAGCCTTCTTGGCATCACGAATGGATGAATTTTAGTCGTTAAGAGCTAAACGATACTCTTCTCGACAATTGGCCACCTTAGAGCGATTAAAAAGCATTCTAACGCACCTTTTCTTAGCTTCCAGGGATTTTGACCATCACCCGATTTTTGATCTAGGCGGTGTGTTTGAAATTGGACAGTTGTTGTGGAAACTTTCGAGGATCGCATCCTGTAAACAGGATGCCGCCTGCTCCAGTTCCACGACAGACCTTATTCGTACTCTACCCCCCCCCCCCGGGACCCAATCCCGCAATGGCCGAAAGTTCCGCAGCATAGGACTCCCAGTCCGTCCACCTAGGATTTCGGTGAGGAGAGGAAAAGGCTGACATTTTAGCTTTGATATCAAAACGAATGTACAGATGATCAGAAAGAGAAGGTTCGTCAGAGACCCGCCAGTTGTCAATGAGGCCTAGAGTGACCGCATTGCAAAGGGTCAGGTCTATGACTTCGGCTCTAACCCTATTCCTAAACGTGGGTTCATTGCCCCGATTTAGTATGAATAGATCATTAGCAACAATGAATTTTAATAGGTACTCACCCCTCCTGTTGGAGTCGGTTGACCCCCATGCTTCATGATGGGCATTGGCGTCGCAGCTGACCAGAAGGTGCCGCCCCTCAATGGATTGTTTCTCTACCAGGGCTTCTAGTTCCCTGGAAGGAGGTGGATCCTGAGCATCATATGGAAGGTACATAGAGCTGACGGTGAACTCCCCATGCCCTTCCTCAGTGCTCAGTGTAGTTCTCACTGTCGTGATGTCCCTGGAACAGAAATCAAACAGGGGAAATACTTCCATACCAATGCGTACCAAGATACATGTCCTAGCATTATTGGTGGAACAAGAGGAAATTATCTTACCTTTTGCATCGGCCAGTCCTGCGATTCTGCCCTTGTGTAACCAAGATTCTTGAATCAGGGCCAGGTCGATGTTGTGTGCAGTCATGGACTGACAGAGGGCTGCCGAGGCAGCCCTACTGTGGTGCAGGTTGGCTTGGATCACCCTTGGCATTGTCTCTAGCCAGTACGACCAACGAGACCTGCCAGAGCCCCAACCTCAACTTATTGCTCTTGGCCTTAATGGCTGAGAGAACTTGATCATCCACCAGGCAGACGAAGGTCTTTGCTCCTTCCGGATCGGCCTTTCGACTGATGATGGTCCATTCTCTCACATTCAGTTCCTTGTTTTGTTCTTCTACAAGCTTCAGGATTCTGGACTCGTCCATCTTTCCGAGCTGCTTAGGCGTCTTAAACAGCATCTTGGTAGCCCGTAGGATGTCCTTTCGGTCACCGATCCTGAACTGGGCCCCCTCCCACAATTTGAGAGAGGAAACAGTTGTAGCGATCCATGTTTTTGTCTCCTCGTTTTCGGCGGAGACAATAAGAGCACCCCTCTCCATGTAGGAGTTGGTGAACAAAGGGAGCTCACCACTGTCCAGCGGGCATATCGACTCAACCAGAGCTGTCTGGATGAGGTTGCCTTGCTCTTCAGTGAGCTTGCTCCCCGGATAGTTAGGTGGCACAATCGCCATCTTAATAGACTTGAGAGCTTCCAGAAAGGTCTGAGAAGATATTCCCTGGGAACCTTCCTCGGCCTTCCTTTGTCTCTTCAAATCCCTCAGAGCCTCCGAGGGTGAGGGGGTCGAGCCCTGCGGGCGTGCGCGTTTAGCGCCACCTTTAGGGCCGTCACCCCTCGCCTTAGGAGTCGCTCCCCTCTGGGCCTCCGCAGGTGAAGAGGTCGAGCTCTGCGGGCGTGCGCTTTTGGCGCCACCTTTGGAGCTATCACCCTCCGCCTTAGGAGTCGCCGAGGAGGTTTTCTTCAAGGGACGATACTTCGCAGGGTCCCACTGTACACCCTGCCGGGCAAGTCTCTCCTTCAGGAGTTTTTTCCTCTGATTGCCAGGAATGTTTTTCCTGGCTATCTTCATCCTATTCAGAGCCTCAGCCGTCCGATCAAGCTGATCAGAGCCTGGGCTCCGAGGAAGGATTTTTTTGGGGTCAGAGAGCGACATGCCCCCCTCCACTGAACCCCTGACCCAAGCGGCGGGGACATCAGGCTGGCCTGCTTGGCTGCCTTCGTTCCCCGTGCCAAGGTCCTTGTCTGAGGGCTCTGAGCGGTCCTCAGCCAAGTTGGATTCAGAATCGGAGAGAGACATGTCCCCCCCCCCCCCCGACGTTGATTTGGCCCGAGCAATGGAAAACAAGGGCTGGCCAGTGTGGCTGCCCTCTGCTCCCATGCTCGGTTCATTGCCTAAGGACTCAATGCGGTCCTTAGGTGAAGGTTTTGATGTTTTTGTTTTATCTGGGTCCATAGGATTCCCACGAGTAGCTAGGGAAATAAATGGTCTAGCCCCGACAGAGCCCCGCATGCCAGGGTAAGCCTATTTGAAACTGGATTTCGGCAGGTGTCCAGAGTCCGAATGGTATAGACTGGTCTACCACCAGCCATTCAGCCCTCGGCCCACGCTGTTCCACCTTGGCTTGGTTGGAAGGTTAGGTAGGATAAGGAGTTAATGGGATAGGAGTGCTCTCAGCATCGGGATCACACAGAGAGCTGTGGGAAGGTACCCTCCTCCTTGCTCATCGGTTATGGGAATGATGATACGCCGGGCTTGGGACCGGTCCAGCGGAGTTGTTATTATTTTTCATCAATAACAACTCCGTTACGAATTATTTTCATCTCAATGTGGGCTCCGTCAGTGGCACGGCACACATCCAAACGATATTCTATGTCCTAGCCAAACGAAGAATCCCCAACTGGAGACTGTGTCGCCAAGGATTTTTAGAGCCTCGTCAGTGTGAAGTTACGATTCTATTCCCAACTCTTCCGACAAACGTGGTCTACCTGGCTTTTTAAAGAATTTAGCCATTTCCCAATGGTTTTATACTTAGGATCAACACACCATGATTGGGCCGAAAGTTCCTTTCTGCCTTAACAACTGAATCAGTTTCTATAAGCCAAATAACACTCTGAGCCTTTAGTTTACGCGTCGCCATTGCACTGCGCTGAGTGAGCGTCTGGCGTCTGCTTCGCTAATTTTAAGGTCAACGCTCCGTAGAGCTGCCAAACATTGAAGCAAAATACTCAGAGCAGTATGGTTAACACTTGATGACCTACTCCGTTCAGAGAAATTAAATAACCTTAGCTATATTTAACCACTTGCACAATATGATTTTTTAAACTTCGGAGTTCTTTTGTGGACACCTTGTATTATAATACTATTACTTGTATTATAATACTTGTAGTATAACACTATTATAATATTATAATAATAATATTATAACACCTTGTATATTATAATACAAGGTGTCTATTATAATACAATTATAATATTATAATAATCTACTTCAGGATACTTTATAAAGTATCCTGAAGTAGATTAATGTTTGCTATTGCTTTTTGCTAATATCTATTAAATTAATAGTGACTTAACTTATTACAGAGCATGTCCACAATATGTAAAATTGTTTGTTTGGTAACTGTGTACTCAATTAAAAACAAATAAAGCTCTCTTTGTCTAATAGTGTTGAAACAAACATCAGTCGCTGTAACGTAAATTAAATTTTTCGTTTCAATCAATACATGTATTTGTAACATTTATGTACCTTTACGAGCTTAATACTCCAGTAAGTCTACCTGTTGTCTGTAACTTCACCTTAATCTATAGTTGTCAAAATAGTCGTTGACGTAGACAAGGCCCTTGAATGTGCTGAGCTCTCTGGTTAGTGATTTATTACTATATCAATTAGTGGCGAGCCTGTGAATTTTACCGTATTATCCTATGATATCATTCAATAATAAAACACCGATGATTCGAAACTAAGCTTTCATATTGGACTTACATGTCTTCCAATGACAATAAGTGTATACAAACATCAGATTAACTATCAAGATAATCTAATAACAATAAAACAATATAAATGTAGCAGCTTTTAATAAATATAATTTCAATTCTGTAGTGGAGTAAAAAAATATCTATGTTACACAAATGTATGGAATAATGGTATTTGGCCCACTAGAGCAAGTGGGCATATACCTTCCTGTGGTGAAGCCAACCGTCACTACCAAAATGGCTCCCCACTCCACTTAACGTCTCAATACTGAGTGTCGAGCGCGTAGTCTACGTAGGATGTATATATGTATAGGTTACGTGTACTTTAAAATATATGTTATTTTGAAAAAATTATGCAAATGTAGCAAGTCAAACTATCAGGAGCGAACAACGAATCATTAGGTGATTATACGAACTTCAAGCGGGATACATAAGTAACTTCCTACGCCAACAGCCAGAGAATAGTAATAGAACATCTACAAACGCCTTTATAAAATATACCAACACTCCAATAGCAGTTAGTTGGAAGAGGTTTCCCTGAGCATAAAATACAAAATAATAAAACCCAAGTAGAGCTTTTAAATGCGTCGCATGGTATAAAAGGCAGTAGTGAAAGTAATTTCTAGAGTAGTGAGAATGTCGCTCCTTCCCTGACTCCACCCACTCACTGCATGTACTGTGCCTCCTATTTCAAATGACATCAGTCACTCAGGGGAACCAGTTCACAAATGTTTCAGTATTTACAAGACAGTTTTCTTAAAGTATTTTGTACGCTCCGAAACCTACCTAGTAACTCTTCTACGCTAAGCTAACTTACGCGCTGGTAAAGAGAATGAAAAAAAAACTTTGATGCGCTAGGTAAGGTGAATGAACTATTCCAATGATAATTTTGTAGATATTTTTGTATGTATTTTAATGCTTAAACATTTTGTATACAGAGTGTACCAAAAGACTGGGGATGGCATTATATTTTTTGAAGCATTGCAGATAAGGCAATAAGACTTCACAAACACACACACACACACACACACACACACACACACACACACACACACACACACACACACACACACACACACACACACACACACACACACACACACACACACACACACACACACACACACACACACACACACACACACACACACACACACACACACACACACACACACACACACACACACACACACACACACACACACACACACACACACACACACACACACACACACACACACACACACACACACACACACACACACACACACACACACACACACACACACACACACACACACACACACACACACACACACACACACACACACACACACACACACACACACACACACACACACACACACACACACACACACACACACACACACACACACACACACACACACACACACACACACACACACACACACACACACACACACACACACACACACACACACACACACACACACACACACACACACACACACACACACACACACACACACACACACACACACACACACACACACACACACACACACACACACACACACACACACACACACACACACACACACACACACACACACACACACACACACACACACACACACACACACACACACACACACACACACACACACACACACACACACACACACACACACACACACACACACACACACACACACACACACACACACACACACACACACACACACACACACACACACACACACACACACACACACACACACACACACACACACACACACACACACACACACACACACACACACACACACACACACACACACACACACACACACACACACACACACACACACACACACACACACACACACACACACACACACACACACACACACACACACACACATATACATGCAAAAATTAATATAAAAGGAGTCAGAAGAAAATCTTAAATTAGAACAGAGGTAGGGATGTACATGATATTAAAGGAACACGATGCCACAAACCCAACCTTAAAAATATCGCCCTAGCTAAAATGTTGTTTTTTTATATTTTATATTAAAATAATTTAAATTTATTATAAAATTTAATTAAATTAAATTTATATAAAATAATTTTTTATATTAAATTTTCAGCTTGATAAACAATTGGTTAGTTTTTTGAACCATTATAGATTAAAGTAATAACTTGTAAAAGATAAATACTGTGCCTAAAAATATATTTTTAAAGCAAATCTTAATAGTTTGTCACATCAAGGGGGGTTCGCACCTTGGACCAGGGACTCCGCAATTCGAAGCGATAGCCGCTGAGCCACCACGCCGGCAAAGGTTATTCGGTTTTAATAACATCAAGTATTGTACTCTCGCGTCAATCATATTGTTTATTATAATAGTGTTTTACTATAGTAGTAATTTAGTTCTTTAAATATGTATTTTAATTGCCTTTATTGAACTATTGGAGTTGCGCTAAAACTGCATATCCTCGGTATTATTTATTACTTGTTTACGTTTGCCTTCCGTCTGTTTCAGCGGCTCATCCCCAGCTCGTATACAAGTTCATCCAGCAAACCCTGCAGCCGGGGCCTCCGGTGTCCCTCAAGTGTATCGCGACCGGGAACCCCAGCCCCCACATTTCCTGGCAGCTGGACGGCCTCCCCTTGCCTTCCAACACAGACAGGTTATCCCATCCTACATCAAATAATGATAGACAGTCTACAAATAAGATTTATACCTGCAATTTTTATTATTTTATCCACAATATGATGAAGTGCACATTTACATCATTATACTAAGCGTTAATTTAAATTTAAACATATTAATTTACACTTCTTATTGTAGTTTTTAGACTTATGTAAACTAACCAAAGTCAATAATATTTTATTCGTTACTAATAAAAATGTAAATTGATAAAAGTAAATTGATATTTATTAAGTTTATACTTTATTACGACAGGTTCGTTTCCTCTGCGATTGACTGTATTAATATAGATAGAATTATTTTCATAATGTTACACTTGTAATGAATTATATGGACGTTATTGCACTGTTTAGAATGTAAGGATTTTTTTTCAGGATTGACTTTTTTATGCTTGGATGCACACTTAGTGATGTATTTATGATATAATGGTCATTTGTTCGACGATTGACTGTTTTGTACTAGGTTACTTCACTTAATGTAACTGTGATGACATGTCATCTGTAACATGCGGTTCCATGAAAGTGCATACGAGATGACTGTTGGTCAATAAAATATTTACACGGGGTTGAACGGTGCGATCTGTATTGATATGGGGGAGGGTGGTACGTAGTCCCTTTGGCTTCATAAAATAAGAAACTTATTGACGGATAAACATAATGTATTTCTAGTGTGTATGTCAAACAAACAAAAAGTATATAAACAACTGTAAATCTACTTCTCATTTGTCTTATAAACTATACACTCCCCGTAAACGTTCTTGAATCATTCTTGACAGAAAACAATGAGTTTCATTCCTTGTATTCAACAACTATTAAGAAGGAATTTAAAATAAGAAACTACTATGAACACAGGTCATTAAAGGCAATGACGTTTTTGATTATTCATGTTATTCATAGGATTATAGTTTGCATATAATTTATTATAAAAGGGTAGGAGAGTACGTTAGGTATAATGTTTACATGTGAGAGTAGGAGAGTAGGTTCGGTATCATGTTTACATGAGAGAGTAGAAGAGTACGTTCGGTATAATGTTTACATGTGAGAGTAGAAGAGTACGTTCGGTATAATGTTTACATGTGAAAGTAGAAGAGTACGTTCGGTATAATGTTTACATGAGAGAGTAGAAGAGTACGTTCGGTATAATGTTTACATATGAGAGTAGAAGAGTACGTTCGGTATAATGATTACATGTGAAAGTAGAAAAGTACGTTCGGTATAATGTTTACATGTGAGAGTAGAAGAGTACGTTTGGTATAATGTTTACATGGGAGAGTAGAAGAGTACGTTCGGTATAATGTTTACATGTGAAAGTAGACGAGTACGTTCGGTATAATGTTTACATGTGAGAGTAGAAGAGTACGTTCGGTATAATGTTTACATATGAGAGTAGAAGAGTACGTTCGGTATAATGTTTACATGTGAGAGTAGAAAAGTACGTTCGGTATAATGTTTACATGTGAAAGTAGACGAGTACGTTCGGTATAATGTTTACATGTGAGAGTAGAAGAGTACGTTCGGTATAATGTTTACATGTGAAAGTAGACGAGTACGTTCGGTATAATGTTTACATGTGAGAGTAGAAGAGTACGTTCGGTATAATGTTTACATGTGAAAGTAGACGAGTACGTTCGGTATAATGTTTACATGTGAGAGTAGAAGAGTACGTTCGGTATAATGTTTACATGTGAGAGTAGAAAAGTACGTTCGGTATAATGTTTACATGTGAAAGTAGACGAGTACGTTAGGTATAATGTTTACTTGCAAGAGTAGGAGAGTATTTTGGTATCATGTTTACATGTGAGAGTAGGGAGTAGGTTCATTGATATGTTTACATGCGAGAGTAGAAGAGTACGTTCGGTATCATGTTTACATGTGAGAGTAGGAGAGTAGGTTCATTGATATGTTTACATGCGAGAGTAGGAGAGTAGGTTCATTGATATGTTTACATGCGAGAGTAGGAGAGTACGTTCGGTATAATGCTTACATATGAGAGTAGGAGAGTAGGTTCGGTATCACGTTTACATGCAGGTTAGGAGAGTACGTTCGATATAATGTTTACATATGAGAGTAGGAGAGTACGTTAGGTATAATGTTTACTTGCAAGAGTAGGAGAGTATTTTGGTATCATGTTTACATGTGAGAGTAGGGAGTAGGTTCAGTATCACGTTTACATGCAGGTTAGGAGAGTACGTTCGATATAATGTTTACATGCCAGAGTAGGAGAGTTCGTTCGGTATCATGTTTACATGCAAGAGTAGGAGAGTACGTTCAGTATCATGTTTACATGCAAGAGTAGGAGAGTACGTTCAGTGTTATGTTTACATGTGAGAGTAGGAGAGTTCGTTCGGTATCATGTTTACATGCAAGAGTAGGAGAGTACGTTCAGTGATATATTTACATGCGAGAGTAGGAGAGTACGTTCAGTGTTATGTTTACATGCGAAAGTAGGAGAGTTCGTTCGGTATCATGTTTATATGCGAGAGTAGGAGAGTACGTTCGGTATCATGTTTACATGCGAGAGTAGGAGAGTACGTTCAGTGTTATGTTTACATTCAGAGTAGAAGAGTACGTTCAGTGTTATGTTTACATGCGAAAGTAGGAGAGTTCGTTCGGTATCATGTTTACATGCGAGAGTAAGAGAGTACGTTCAGTGTTATGTTTACATTCAGAGTAGAAGAGTACGTTCAGTGTTATGTTTACATGCAAAAGTAGGAGAGTTCGTTCGGTATCATGTTTACATGCGAGAGTAGGAGAGTACGTTCGGAATCATGATTACATGCAGAGTAGGAGAGTACGTTCAGTGTCATGTTTACTTGCAGAGTAGGAGAGTACGTTCATTGTTATGTTTACATGCGAGTGTAGGAGAGTACGTTCGGTATAATGCTTACATGCGAGAGTAGGAGAGTACGTTCAGTGTCATGTTTACTTGCAGAGTAGGAGAGTACGTTCATTGTTATGTTTACTTGCAGAGTAGGAGAGTACGTTCATTGTTATGTTTACTTGCAGAGTAGGAGAGTACGTTCAGTGTCATGTTTACTTGCAGAGTAGGAGAGTACGTTCATTGTTATGTTTACATGTGAGAGTAGGAGAGTACGTTCGGTGTCATGTTTACTTGCAGAGTAGGAGAGTACGTTCATTGTTATGTTTACATGCGAGAGTAGGAGAGTACTTTCGGTGTCATGTTTACTTGCAGAGTAGGAGAGTACGTTCATTGTTATGTTTACATGCAGAGTAGGAGAGTACGTTCAGTGTCATGTTTACTTGCAGAGTAGGAGAGTACGTTCATTGTTATGTTTACATGCGAGAGTAGGAGAGTTCGTTCGGTATCATGTTTACATGCGAAAGTAGGAGAGTACGTTCAGTGTCATGTTTACTTGCAGAGTAGGAGAGTACGTTCATTGTTATGTTTACATGCGAGAGTAGGAGAGTTCGTTCGGTATCATGTTTACATGCGAAAGTAGGAGAGTACGTTCAGTGTCATGTTTACTTGCAGAGTAGGAGAGTACGTTCAGTATCATGTTTACATGTGAGAGTAGGAGAGTACGTTCGGTGTCATGTTTACTTGCAGAGTAGGAGAGTACGTTCATTGTTATGTTTACATGCGAGAGTAGGAGAGTACTTTCGGTGTCATGTTTACTTGCAGAGTAGGAGAGTACGTTCATTGTTATGTTTACATGCAGAGTAGGAGAGTACGTTCAGTGTCATGTTTACTTGCAGAGTAGGAGAGTACGTTCATTGTTATGTTTACATGCGAGAGTAGGAGAGTTCGTTCGGTATCATGTTTACATGCGAAAGTAGGAGAGTTCGTTCGGTATCATGTTTACATGCGAGAGTAGGAGAGTACGTTCATTGTTATGTTTACTTGCAGAGTAGGAGAGTACGTTCAGTGTCATGTTTACTTGCAGAGTAGGAGAGTACGTTCATTGTTATGTTTACATGCGAGAGTAGGAGAGTACGTTCAGTGTCATGTTTACTTGCAGAGTAGGAGAGTACGTTCATTGTTATGTTTATATGCGAGAGTAGGAGAATTCGTTCGGTATCATGTTTACATGCGAGAGTTGGAGAGTACGTTTAGTGTTATGTTTACATGCAGAGTAGGAGAGTACGTTCAGTGTTATGTTTACATGCGACAGTAGAAGAGTTCGTTCGGTATCACGTTTACATGCGAGAGTAGGAGAGTTCATTCGGTACCATGTTTACATGCGAGAGTAGGAGAGTACGTTCAGTGTCATGTTTACTTGCAGAGTAGGAGAGTACGTTCATTGTTATGTTTACTTGCAGAGTAGGAGAGTACGTTCGGTATCATGTTTACATGCGAGAGTAGGAGAGTACGTTCAGTGTTATGTTTACATGCAAAAGTAGGAGAGTTCGTTAGGTATCATGTTTACATGCGAGAGTAGGAGAGTACGTTCGGAATCATGATTACATGCAGAGTAGGAGAGTACGTTCAGTGTCATCTTTACTTGCAGAGTAGGAGAGTACGTTCATTGTTATGTTTACATGCGAGAGTAGGAGATTTCGTTCGGTATCATGTTTACATGCGAGAGTAGGAGAGTACGTTTAGTGTCATGTTTACTTGCAGAGTAGGAGAGTACGTTCATTGTTATGTTTACTTGCAGAGTAGGAGAGTACGTTCATTGTTATGTTTACATGTGAGAGTAGGAGAGTACGTTCGGTGTCATGTTTACTTGCAGAGTAGGAGAGTACGTTCATTGTTATGTTTACATGCGAGAGTAGGAGAGTACGTTCGGTGTCATGTTTACTTGCAGAGTAGGAGAGTACGTTCATTGTTATGTTTACATGCAAAAGTAGGAGAGTTCGTTCGGTATCATGTTTACATGCGAGAGTAGGAGAGTACGTTCGGAATCATGATTACATGCAGAGTAGGAGAGTACGTTCAGTGTCATGTTTACTTGCAGAGTAGGAGAGTACGTTCATTGTTATGTTTACATGCGAGAGTAGGAGAGTTCGTTCGGTATCATGTTTACATGCGAGAGTAGGAGAGTACGTTTAGTGTCATGTTGACTTGCAGAGTAGGAGAGTACGTTCATTGTTATGTTTACTTGCAGAGTAGGAGAGTACGTTCAGTGTCATATTTACTTGCAGAGTAGGGGAGTACGTTCATTGTTATGTTTACATGCGAGAGTAGGAGAGTACGTTCGTTATCATGTTTACATGCGAGAGTAGGAGAGTACGTTCAGTGTCATGTTTACTTGCAGAGTAGGAGAGTACGTTCATTGTTATGTTTATATGCGAGAGTAGGAGAGTTCGTTCGGTATCATGTTTACATGCGAGAGTAGGAGAGTACGTTCAGAGTTATGTTTACATGCAGAGTAGGAGAGTACGTTCAGTGTTATGTTTACATGCGAGAGTAGAAGAGTTCGTTCTGTATAATGTTTACATGCGAGAGTAGGAGAGTACGTTCAGTGTTATGTTTACATGCGAAAGAAGGAGGGTCTATCTATTGTCACGTTTACATGCAGGGTAAGAGAGTACATTCAGTGTTATGTTTACATGCCAGGGTAGGATATTACGTTTGGTGTCATGTTTACATTCAGGGTAGGAAATTACGTTCAGTATCATGTTTACATGCAGGGTAGGAGAATTTGTCATGTTTACATGAGAAAATAGAAGGGTTTGTCCATTGTCACGTTTACATGCAGGGCAGAGGAGTACGTTCAGTGTTATGTTTACATGCCAGGGTAGGAGATTACGTTCGGTATCATGTTTACATGCAGGGTAGGAGATTACGTTCGGTATCATGTTTGCATGCAGAGTAGGAGAGTACATTCGGTATAATGTTTACATGCGAGAATAGGAGATTACGTTCAGTATCATGTTTACATGCGAGAGTAGGAGAGTAGATTCGGTATTATGTTTACATGCGAGAGTAGGAGAGTAGGTTCGGTATCATGTTTACACGCGAGAGTAAGAGAGTACGTTCGCTATCATGTTTACATGCGAGAGTAGGAGAGTAGGTTCGGTATCATGTTTACACGCGAGATTAGGAGTTTAGGTTCGGTAATATATTTACATGCGAGAATAGGAGGGTAGGTTCGGTATCATGTTTACGTGCGACATTAGGAGAGTAGGTTCTATATAATGTTCACATGCGAGAGTAGGTGATTAGGTTCGGTATCAAGTTTACATGCTGTGGTAGGAGAGTACGTTCAGTGTCATCTTTACATGCCAGGGTAGGAGATTACGTTCAGTATCATGTTTACATGCGAGAGTAGGAGAGTAGGTTCGGTATCATGTTAATACGTGAGAGTAAGAGAGTACGTTCGCTATCATGTTTACTCGCGAGAGTAGGAGAGTAGGTTCGATATCATGTTTACACGCGAGAGTAGGAGAGTAGGTTCAGTATCATGTTTACATGCGAGAGTAGGAGGGTAGGTTCTGTATCTTGTTTACACGCGAGTGTAAGAAAGTACGTTCACTATCATGTTTACTCGCGAGAGTAGGAGAGTAAGTTCGGTATCGTGTTTACACGCGAGAGTAGGAGAGTAGGTTCGGTATCATGTTTACACGCGGGTGTAAGAGAGTACGTTCGCTATCATGTTTACTCGTGAGAGTAGGAGAGTAGGTTCGGTATCATGTTTACATGTGAGAGTAGGTTCGGTATCATGTTTATGTGTGAGATTAGGAGAGTAGGTTCGATATAATGTTTCCATGCGAGAGTAGGAGAGTATGGTAGGTATAATGTTTACATGCGAGAGTAGGAGAGTACGTTCGGTATAATGTTTACATGCGAGAGTAGGAGAGTACGGTAGGTATAATGTTTACATGCGAGAGTAGGAGAGTAATTTAGGTATAATGTTTACATGCGAGAGTAGGAGAGTACGTTCGGTATAGTGTTTACGTGCGAGAGTAGGAGAGTATGTTCAGTGTCATGTTTACATGCCAGGGTAGGAGAGTACCTTCAGTGTCAAGTTTACATTCCATGGTAGGAAAGTACGTTAAGTGTCGTGTTTATAGTATGGCAGAAGAAGTCACTCCGGTACATTTTCACAGAGAGGGAAAGGGTGTACGTTCCTTTAGTGTTCTGTTTACATAGGAGATTGAGAGTGGAAGGTCTTGTTTTGTTTACATGGGAGGGTACTTTATTTGGCATGTATACATAGGAGAAAGAGAGGGCATGTCAATGTTTAGTTTTCATGTGAGGAATTGACAAAACCTTTTTTGTAGTTTTTAAAGGGATGGATAAGGCAGGTCCTTTCAGTGTAATGTTTACGTAAGAGGGGTGACAATGTTTATTATCATTTTTACATAGGAATGATGGAGCGGCCTTCAGTATTATAGTTAAAATGTAGACGGGGAAGTGAGTCAATTATCTACTGTTAAATGAACACTGTACATTGAGCTTTGCGATGTAACTAAGAAAGTATTGCTTGTTTCAAATATGAATCATAGGAATACTGCGTGATTTTAGTGAGATTTAGCGTCCAAAGGAAAATCCTCTAGGGTGTTATATGTTTAACTTGTCCATACGAATGCTTCGTCTCTTTCATTTATTATTTATTGCCAAGCAACGTTTAAGCGGCAACAACAACTATGCGGAACAAAACCCTTTGACTTTTCACTGCAATTTTTATAACTCTTCCTTTTTTATGTTTTGTATGCTCTGTGGTTCACTCGTCCCAAAAGAGTTGCAATTGTCATCGGCTTTTTCAGCATTTCTCTGGTTGTTTCTTTATGAGGCATAATGATATGTAACAATCACTAGTTGTATTCACTACATTGTTTGACTGGGCTTTCTAAGTTTACTTTGTGTGTTACATGAACCAAAGACAGAATCAATTAAGTATTTACATTCGAAATTGTAAAAAGTTTATTACATATTACAATATTAGTGTATCCACGTTTGATAATAATTTAAGTATTATGACATTACAATTATGTCAGATAAATAAAACTAATACAAACAAAGGGGAGTAGAGTATTAAATGCGAGTAGCTGAAATGCTACTCCCATTTAAGACGGGTTTTAAAATTTGTTAATGTGGTACTATTAATTTAATAGGGTAATACAGTCTGGGTCACAGTGCTTGGCGTCTAGTTTGCACATGCGCATTAATGACTTTTTCCCTCAATCGGTATAATACAATTGATTGTTCGTATCGTTATGTGATCCAATCATCAACTTGTATAAAACAAAATCGTGTTTTTTTTCACTAAAAACATATATTCTGATTATTTCTCAGCATTTGAATTTAATTTCAATTAAAGTAAAACAAAAAGTTGAATATAAAATCGAGTTCCACAGAATAAATTACTATATTTATTATAATTTTTATACCTATTTTACTTGTATATTTTGTGTTCAGGTTACTTTTTTATTTCGTTAGATGGCCGAGAAATCGTACTAGTCAAAACTTTATATAAACAAAACATAAAGTAGACTCTGTCTTAAAATTAGCAGCTGACTTAAATGGTATCAGTGCAGGAGTTTGACCTAACTGTACACAATCAACGTGGGGAATTGTGGTGGGGGTTATTCAATAGATCTATAACTTCCTTCCCCTACACGCTGAGCGCCATAGTTTTTTACCACGAGTATAGGTTTCCGCGTCAAGTCAGTTATGTGTGGTGATTGACTGTCTCCATTTATTACTCTGACTCCATCTTCTGTCACTGTCTGCCTCCCCCGCGCAGTACTGTAGATAGCGAGAAATCCCACTCCAGTCATGTAATCGCCTCATTATAATATGACATAGATCTGATCTATCATCAATATTTATTTTTGAACTGAATTTAGCAACATTCAATAGTTCATACCTTTTTAATTAAGTATAAATTAATTTTATTGATAAAAATACAAATACGGTATTTCTCGTAAAAATCACTAAACATTATTTTTTTGCTCTCACAAAATACAGCAATAAATTGGTCAAGGAAGGAATAAATATTATCCCATAATATGTTTCAATAGACTACTAACAAAAATTAACCTCAACATTAATCTCAAGACAGCAAAAAAGAAGTAAAAAAAGCAAATTAAATTTATTTGTTTATAAACCATACAATAGTAGGTTTGAAAAACATATGTTAATAATTAAAAAGAATATTAGAATAAATATATATTCAATAATGTGTAATATACAGGTTGCCACAAAAATGTGTCCTAGCTCTTAATTTTCGGATTCTACACCCAATTAAGAGCAAAATTGAAGAATATAATTTGTTAGAATTCCGCTCTGTTTATTTTTTAGTTTTATAATATTTACTCAAGAACGGTTTGGCTGACTGACTTAAAATTATGCAGACTTCATTACATTAACAATACTAAACAGCAAAAAAGGAACAATCGATTTATATTTTGTCAATATAAAATGGTGGACATTTAAAATATTTAAATGCCTTTTTGGAGATTGTATAAATGTTTACGGGACATTTGGAGTTAAATATTTTAAATGGCCACCATTTTATAATGGATACAGATATCTCAATGGATATTTTCTGCGGTTTATTTAATGGTCCCGTTAAGAAGTGTGCAAAGTTTCAAGTCATTCATCCATAACGTTCTTGAGTTATTAATTTTTGTTTTAAAAACACAAAAAGACAGAAAGACACTACGGAGCGGAATTCGAAACAAATGTATTGCTTATTTTTGCTCTACATTAGATATGGAATCTGCAAATTAGCAGCCAGGTCACCTTTTTTGTGACAACGTGTATATTAAATGTATAGTTTTTTAGTAAAATAGTTTGATAGTAAAGAGATCTTTGAATATGCCCACTATCATTGTTCATTAAAGATGAATAATTTTTGTAGCTAAAATGTATTTCTTAGGCATTTAAATATTTTTTAAGATGAAACCGACTTTATTATTTTTCTGTTGAGAAAAATATTAATAAATCAAGAACTACACTAAACGAAAAAGAAGACAGCTATCTGGAAAGGTTTACCTTCAACAAACAATTATAAAAAACTATTCAACATTAATCCAAGACAAATTCAAATATCGTGCCTTCATTCAAAACTACAAACAGGTTTTTAAAAAACTGAATAACTCTAAACACAATATTGAAAATCAAAATATAGGTATAATTAATGAAAATAGTTGCGATGATTGCAAAAAAAAAAAATAGTACAGAGAAAAGGAAATTTGAAAATGAGACTTGAAGGACATTTTTTACATATTAAATTCAACAGAAGAGAAAAGTCAGTGGTTGCTAAACCTTGCTTACATACAAATTATAAGCAAAGAAAATTTAAAATGTCAGTAAAGTTGGTTTCATCTTCAAAATATCTAAATTCCTGGGAAACCTTTTTTATATTTAAAATTATTTATCATTAGTAAACTTATCTTTTAGTGGGTCTATTAAAATATTATAGTGTACTATATATTTATTCTAATATTCTTTTAATTATTTACATAATAATTAATGTATTTTTTCAAAAACTAATAAAATTTCAAAGTAACTTTAGACAAATTAAATGGGAAAGAATATATGTGATTAAAATGGATTTTATAATAGAATTGTCTTGTTTTAATGTAATTTTATGATAATTAGTTGGCAAAATGAGTTAAGAAGTTAAATATTTTTATACAGTTAGGTAAGCAATTAAAGTTTTTTAATTTTTTAATAATATTTTAAATGTAGTAAATTTATTTTCATGGCTTTGAATTAACATTACTCTAACCGAGTAGGTATCGTCTTATTTGTACCATAAATTATTTATTTATTAGTTTGTCGGCGCAGAAATTATGTGTCACCCGAGTTTGAAGTTTATGTTTTAAAGAACTAAGAAGCCTAGGGAAAATATAATCACACAATTGTTTTCCTTATTTCATTTTACGTTATGACATATGCATTTTTTAATTTTATTACAAGTTTTAATAATTGTTACCCTAGCTGGAACAAAAAAGTACCTAAATGTAAACTAGTTTTCACTGTACGTCAAATTATAACGTTATTACTTAAAGTCCCATTGATGTAGCGCATTTATATTTTAATACCTTGTTAATTGGAATATTTTCCATAAGTTTTTTTAATTTTAGATTTTTAACTTTTCAAGAAAGAAAGGTCTTATCAATTCCCTGAAACATTGCTGTCTTGGCTTCTAGAAGTCGTAAAATTGATTACTTGGTCTTGTTGTAATCCTTATGACATGTATAGTTACGATATATTACTTTCATATGTCTAGGTAAATGCAGTGTTTTTATATTGATTTTGTATAGATTTAAATCAATTTAAATATATCAAATTAAAGTATCAATTTAATTAAATTGATTTAAATCGATTTAAAATCAGCGCATTTACTTACACAAATGTATCATAACCATACATGCCACAAGGATTACAACAAGACCAAAGAATCAGTTTTACGACTTTAGAAGCCAAGAAAACTATGTTCCAGGAAATTGATAAGAACTTTTTTTATCGAATAGATAAAATTAAAAAATGCATACAACATATATAAAATATTCCTATCAACCAGGTACTAAAATATAAATGCGCTACATCAGTAGTAATAACGGTGTAAATTTTATGTACCTTACAGCGAAAACTAGTTCACATTTTTTTTCCTTTGTAATAAAATTTAAAAATGCTTATTTCATAACGTAAAATTAAATAAGGAAAAACAATGGTGTGATTAGATTTTCGTAGGTCTCTTAGTTCCTTAGAAAACAACCTTCAAACTCGGGTACACATAATTTCTGCGCCGACAGTATACGTTTTTTAACTCCTGAATTTTCATAATGTTTTCCTCAAAAATATGTATTTTAGTATACATTTTTGAAAGAGTTGACAGTTAATTATTGACTAATTATGATCACAATTGCAATCTGGCCAAAAGGATTACTGTACAACTCGTGTTTTAGAGTTGTATGAAGTTTTGGCAACATTAGTTGTCTTACAATTTATGAAATAATCAATTTAATTGGCTACTTTACAGTTAAAATCTTTTGAATCTTTCACAATTAATAAAACATTAATAAACCGTAAGTTGTTATTAAAACTTCTCCCTTTATGGAGTGTTAATCAATATCGGTTCATAATAATGGTAATTTGTATTCCCAAATTGCATAACAAATACATTATAAATAATACCACAGTATGTCAAAGCAGATCTTAAGTACAGACATGATTATCCATGTACAATGTAAATGGAAACGCTTTAGAAGAAATAAGAGAATTCCTCTACGGCAAAGCTTGAGTAGAGCCAGCAGGAAACTGCATACTCCGATCTGTTATGCATGAATAAAAAATACAACATGTTTAGGAAATCACTATCACATATATTCCATAAAACATTAAGAAGTCTTTGTATTGCATTTATTATTTATTTTAAAATTCGAGCACCAAAGTGTTTAATGTTCTCTGTAGATTTTACATAATTGCATTTGTTATTACAAACACACTCGTTGCAAATAAACTTAGAACCTTATAAATGAATCTTGTTTGAAAAAAGCACCCACTCTTGAATATAAATTTATAAAAAATCGTTTACCAAACCTTAAACCTCATCACCATTGTACTACAGTCTGAAGATCTTAGTTAGTTTTAACTCAACTTCAACCCAGCTTTCTTAAACATAGCATAAGGCAATTTAATCTACAAATCACATTACTTTTCCATAAAGCCCCCTTGACACAAATCGTTTACAAATTTTAAATATATATATATATAGAATTGCACCCATTTACAAACAGGAGTCATGAGGAACTCCAAACTTCACTTTATTTATTTAGTTAAAGACACCATTAACTTTTATTTGCTGGGTTCTTTTTGATATGTAGCTTTTAAACCTTTAATATACCACTGCATCTATTTTAAAATCATTTAAGCTTTCCAAAAGTATACCATGGTTCACCATATTAAAACCTTTAGTAATATTGGATCTTTTCCGTTATACGTATACCACTACTTAAATATATTGAATAATACATTTTAACCATTGTTTGGTATAAATAACGGAACACGGTATTCAATTTATTGATTTAAAACATGTTTTCCTCATTTTCAACCTTTAGAACCGGCTTTCTTATCTGTAAAGCGGTTTTCTTATCTGTAATCTGGCAGTCGTCAGTTTGTTTGCGAGACGTAATGAACTTTCTTCGATTGGCCGATCTATACAAAACTGAAGAAGATGCGATACATTTTTTCCAAGGTAAATCTGTTTTGCATAATCCTCGGAAATGTGTGCGTGGACACGACATTGTCCTTAACGTGAATTCGTGTAAATGGGTATGTTCTAAACGTGAGTGCCGTGAGTACAAATCTATTCGAGTTGACACTTATTTAACAGGTTCGAAACTGCCATTTCGAAAGGTGTTACTTTTTATCTATTGTTGGTCCAGGAAATTAACAACAATTGAATTTTGTGAGCACGAACTAGAAATCAATCATAACACAACTGTAGATTGGTGTAACTATATGCGTGAAGTATGTGCCGACAATTTGTTACGCAACCCTATTCAAATTGGAGGACCTAACACAACTGTGGAAATTGATGAAAGTTTATTTTCGCGTCGTAAAAATAATGTTGGTCGTGTACTTCCACAACAATGGGTATTTGGAGGAGTTTGTCGTGAAAGTCGTGAGTATTTTTTAGTTGCCGTTCCTGAACGTTCCGCTGCTCAACTGTTGCCCAATTAAGGAATACATTAGGCTGGGGACAACAATTAATTATATCTGACGACTGGCGAGCCTATAATAGCATTTACAGGTTAAGCTATGAACATTATACGGTGAACCATACGTATAATTTTGTTGATCCCGAAAGTGGTGCTCACACACAAACAATTGAGAGTACTTGGCGTCTGGCTAAACAACGAAATAAAAACCAGTGCGGGACCAGACGCACGTTGTTAGATTCTTACCTGTGCGAGTTCATGTGGCGGCGGCGACACGCAGGAAAGGACTTGTTTGAGGAAATACTGCGTAATATCGCCGAGTATTGGCCACCTTCATCAACATAATAAGGTAACTTACTTACATAAATATAATACTTATAATGAAAAAGCATATAATTCGACATTAAATAGTGGTATACGTATAACGGAAAAGATCCGTAATATTCTTAAAATATCTGCTTAATTCTTTTCATCATTATTTGTACCATATATTGATGGTACAATACCACCATACCACTCTTGAGAAAAATACCAACTGGCTGACGCTAGCGATCCTAGTGGTCGTAGTGCAGAGCTACGGTATATCTCCGCTAGAAAGCATACAGTTTACTTATGTCGAAATACAAAATTAATTGAGTTTAAATATTCAACCCGTTTATTTGCTTACCGTGCCAGCTGTCAGCTTTACCACCACTAGGATCGCTAGCGTCGCTTGGTTGGCAAGTACAACGGCTGAGCTTCGCTGTGGCCTTACCTTAGCCAAGATTGGTTGTCTGTGTTAGACGATTGGTTGTGTCTTACGATTGTGGAATTTGGTGCGTAGATTATCATTGTCGCACTCTTGTGAATATTGCAGAGGTAGCCTGTGGACGGAGAAAGTGTGTATAGGGTGGTTTGAATAAAAATAAATTCAAATTCAAAATGATCTTTATTCATGAGAGAGTAAAATTTGCACAAGGAATAGTGTCAACAGTGTGCCTAACTAAGTACACAGAGTAACTAAAATAATATGAGGTCAAGAATTTGTTGAAAATTATGGAATCAGTTTCTAGATTAGTAGAAATTCTGATTAATTCTTAATAGTATATGTAAGAAAATAAATGGCAAGTGTGGGGGACAGGAAATATGTATAAAATTTAAAACATACAATTCAAATACTCAGTTGCTAAATTCTTCCACTGAATACAGTGCCATATTTATTAAATAAATTTTTAATTTGTTTTTAAAATTAGGACAAAAAATTAAAAAACGATTGTAGGTTGTAATTTTTTGGTTGTGAGGTAAACATTCGAAAAACTTGTGGCCTAAAAAGTTAGTCTTCTTCTTGAATAATTCCAGCCTAATTGCCATGTGGTTGCACGGTTACTCTATCCTTATGGCTCGTGTTTAAATACCACGTTTTCTATATACCTGTGTTTAAAAGATTTCTTACTACTATCATTTTACAATCTAATATGTGAAGGCCAAAAACTGTCAGTAATCCCTGTTCTTTGAATTTTTCTTTAACTGAGTCACAAGGGTTTTAATTCAACATTGTTTTTTTTTATATTAATTTTTTTTCTTTTTAGTAGCTCCATGTACATATTTATTATACCATATGAAATATGTGAGCGAATATGAGCAAAGTACATCAATTTTACAATGGTAAGTTCACAATAAGATTTTATTTTTCTGGTTGAATTTATTTTACCAAGAAGCAATCTATAATGCTCATTCCATCAAAGGTTTCTGTCAAAACGTGTTAGCCTAAAAATTTGGAATGGCATTTACTTGCTATAGAATTATCATTTATAATATCTATTTCTGAATTTATATTTGTGCTATTTTGCACGGGTTTGCAATGTATGTAGTAAGTTTTAAGAACATTTCGTTTTAGATTATGTTCTTTGAGGTATTGATGAATTTTTGTTATTTCATTTGATAAGAGTTGTCGAATTTCTACTTCAGATTTACTCGATTTGAATCATCTGCATATAAAAATAAAGATTAATTTACAGAGTAAAATAAGTTATTGTTCATTTTGCAAAGGTAACTGATGAAAAAAAAGGGCCTAAGTTAGAACCTTGTGGTACACCGTCTTCTATTTCCATTAACTTTGAATTTATTTTGTGATTTTTTTTATATTTTTTATGTGAGTATGTACAAATAAGGGAAATGATGTCACTATTAAGGACTAACTAAGTGCATGCAAGTACAGAAGTAAAGTTTTCTCATTATACTATTACACCTTTACAGTAAAGTCTTCGTTGCCCAGGATCGATGAGAAAATTCGGGCTTTTAAATGTTTAATTTACATATACTTTGAGAGTGCAGAGTTAGGTGGAACGAGGGAGAAAGTGACACCACTTAGCATCCGTTAATACATCCAAACTTTTCACTTGGTGCGGTGAGGTAGAAGGCTGCTCTCTCCACATTGTTTGCTGACTATCAGAAAGCTAATCCCCAATCAATGACAATAGTCTGTGACAAAGGAGCCTTAACCCCCCTCCCCCTTCCCCTCCATACACGCACTGTGGATTTGCTCCTTACCACTAATGATCTCCAAACATTTGTTCTATCGTATTTAAAAATTATTATATACTAACAATGTGTTCTTATAAATTAAACAAAACGTAATTGTAAGTTATACAATAAAAATCAAGTTACGCTTATTTAATGTTTATAAATCTACTTTTTTTACAGTATATGGATGCCGTTAATATTAATTTTATTAATATAATTCGAAAAAAATATGTGTACATTATGAAAGTTTTTAGGGTCAGTCCTGTTCAATCTTAACACTTCAAACTTTCCTTATTGTGTGGAGAATAGAGACAACCGGTATGCTTACGATTGTCAGCTGAATTTACCATATAACCCTGCCTTTGCAGCCATTTCACACATAAATTCGTAATTGAAATGCAATTCTAAGTTGTCCGCTGAAAATGGCCGTCGTGTCAATGTAGCCAAGTGCAGCATCCCCAACTGGCCACACTTTACGTATAACTTACAGTATGAATAGTTCAGACCCTTGAGGGGAGGGTTGCGAGTGTCGTGTTGACTGGGGAGCGTCAGACTGTCTGTGAGGTCAGGACATTTGGTGTCTTGGTTGACTATGGGCTGTCGTTCTCTGATCATGTGGCTTACACTATTCAGCTTGCCATTGGCAGCTTGAGAGGTCTGTAAAGACTGAGAAGATAATGTCAAGCTTCAGCTCATTCAGTCACTAGTCATATCGTTGGCGCATTGCTGTTATCCAGCCTTCGGAAGCAGCATCTTGAAGGACTAAGCTTAGAGAAAACGAACTTTTCAAAACGTATAAATTGACTTTCTTTGGGGCGACAACATCATGTTACATCATATCGTAATGATGCAAAAAGGTGTCCATTGGATTCAGATTGTAAGACACTAACACACAGCGTGTCTCTCTCTCTCTCTCTCTCTCTCTCTCTCTCGCTCTCTCTCTCGCTCTCTCTGGGAGCTGCAGTATATTTTTGAGTGGCTGCAACATAACCCAGCATAGCACCTGCCATAACCAGTATCTGCAAATTCGTAAAGTGAGGCTGGAAGCTGGTCGGAGGAGTTTCTCATATTTTGGCCCCATGATTTACAAAGACATACCCGAGGTCCTTAAAGCATAGCCGTTTTCTAAGTTAAAAACCAACTGAATTGTATGGTGAGCAATGGATAAATTAATACAAAACTTGCTATGACTATAAACGTATTTATTAAATGATATAAACTACACTGAATTTAATAATACACTTAACACAAGAGATCTTTTGTAAAACAGATCTGCAAAAACACTTGTAATAAAATGCAATTTTATTTATTTACTCGTTTTTATTATTTAACCAAATTTCACGAGAAATGTTGGTTTCAGGAGTTATACCTGCAGGCCGTAGACTGTGATCAATGACCTATACGACAACAATGGAGGAACAAGCGTGTACTCAAGTGACTCTCAGATTTCCCTGACCTCATTGTTCCACAGTAACCCAATCTCCCCCTCCCTTATGACAGTCGGTTAAATCCTGTGTACACGATCAATGCCTGCCCGATAGTATACACTGTTGAAGATAGAAAAAGAAGGCTTGGGAAATAAAGTAATACCTTTGTCTGTAATAATACCACTGAAATAACGGATTTGTGCTGTGATAAATTCTAAGTCCCTAGTATTGTACGATTGTCACCACAGCCCAACGTTCCTCTGGCAAAAACCCTCTGAAAGACATTAAAAATTGAGTTACATAAATATTTAAATCTGTTTACAAACAAAGAACTTGAGATTACTCAGTCTGTTTATGTTTGAATATTAGAACGGTGTGTTCACTATTGAGCACACAATACCATAACCCCTTTTTACATTTAACTCAATATACCGTTTGTTCACACATAATAATCAAGACCTAATTCCCAACAAATCTGCTGACACAACTCCATATGATGTTTTTACTCATACGACTGAATATGACTCTCCCACATACTCTGCTGACACAACTACTGCTGAAACACAACGTGTCTTCATCATACGATTTAAGATGGCTCTCTCACACACTTTTCAATGACAACTACATAGACGTGTTTACTCATACGACTCGAGATGGCTCTCCCACACACTGTTCTATGGCAACTAGATAGACGTGTTTACTCATACGACTCGAGATGACTCTCCCACATACTGTTCTATGGCAACTAGATAGACGTGTTTACTCATACGACTCGAGATGACTCTCCCACACACTGTTCTATGGCAACTAGATAGACGTGTTTACTCATACGACTCGAGATGGCTCTCCCACACATTGTTCTATGGCAACTAGATAGACGTGTTTACTCATACGACTCGAGATGACTCTCCCACATACTGTTCTATGGCAACTAGATAGACGTGTTTACTCATACGACTCGAGATGACTCTCCCACACACTGTTCTATGGCAACTAGATAGACGTGTTTACTCATACGACTCGAGATGACTCTCCCACATACTGTTCTATGGCAACTAGATAGACGTGTTTACTCATACGACTCGAGATGACTCTCCCACATACTGTTCTATGGCAACAAGATAGACGTGTTTACTCATACGACTCGAGATGGCTCTCCCACACACTGTTCTATGGCAACTAGATAGACGTGTTTACTCATACGACTCGAGATGACTCTCCCACATACTCTGCTGACACAACTAGATGGACGTGTTTACTCATACGACTTGAGATTACTCTCCCACACACTGCTGACACAACTGGAAACGATGTTGTTCACTCTAACGACAAGAGTGACTTTCCCAGAACTGATGTTGTTTACTCATACGACTCGAGATGACTCTCTCACTCTGCTGAGACAAACTAGAGAGTCGTGTTTACTCATATGACTTGAGATCACTCTCCTAACTCATATAGGAACAAAATGTTTACTCTTTCGACTAAACACATATAGTTCTTTCCCATAAAAATCCTATCACACGCGTACAATTAAAACTTATTTTCTAATGCTGTTGGCATCTCTCAAACCACAAATCACAAGATGGAGACGGTTCTCTCGCCATGAAGTATTAATAGTCCATAATACGTATATGTGTTACGTGGTTACTGAATATATACGACTGTGAGTCGTGTGCTAATCAGGATAAGGAATCTGTCCTAAAATATATATGGACCTTCGCTGTCTTAGGGGCGAGCTCTTTTGTATTCAGATCCAAGGCCTCTAAAAAAAATAATGCATTATCAAACACAAATAATCGAGTCAGTATGGCCGTCATCTACTCGTCAGTGTGGTTGTCGAATAAGTGTCATTATGGCTGACGATAAATTATCGTTGTGGTGCTCGAATACGAGTTGGTATGGCTGTCGTGTACACGTCAGTGTGGTTGTCGAATAAGTGTCATTATGGCTGACGATAACGTATCGTTGTGGTGCTCGAATACGAGTTGGTATGGCTGTCGTGTACACGTCAGTGTGGTTGTCGAATAAGTGTCATTATGGCTGACGATAACGTATCGTTGTGGTGCTCGAATACGAGTTGGTATGGCTGTCGTGTACACGTCAGTGTGTTTGTCACGTACTATACAGTGAGGAATAATACTCACCAGTGTGGTGGTGTTCCGTAATACTTGTATGGACATCAAGGGACGAGTTTACGTACTTTTCAATAGTTAAAATTACGAACAATACATATATTCTGTTACTATCCATTACACTTTTTTGTTTAAAGTGAGGGTATGAATGTAGCCCCGGAACAGTGAGGTTTGACTTACATTTGTACAATACCTGTCAAATAGATCCAATTGTTGTGAGTTTTACAACACGTTTCAGAGTTAATACTCCATATTCGGGTTTTCTGAAATAAAATTAGGTTTAAAGAGAAGGAATTTTTTATATCAAATAAAATAAATATTATTCAAATCATAAAGTTTTTCATTTCAAATAATATAATTGTAAATTTCTTGGATTTATTTATAAATTTCATATTCTTCTAGAGTAAATGTTCTACATTTTTTGCAATATTTCCAAACTGTTTTCAATATAGTGTGATTTTTGTGAATAAGGTGTTGGACGGAGGATGATTTTTGTTTTTGTGTTCTGGGGTCAGGATGATGTTCTTTGTATCTTGCTTTAAACGGACAGTCCACCTGTCCAATGTATGTTCTACTACAATAATTGCAGTTTATTTTGTATACCCAATAGTACCTGTTTTTCTCAACATTATGGGTTTGTGATTTAAAAATATTATGGACACTGGTAGATGTTCTAAAAGATAGTTTTATATTGTGCTTATAGAGAAATTTACCAATTCAATTCAGTAGTGTTTTACCCCAATAAACACAAACAAATGCTGTCGGAAATAATCTGCACATCCAAGTTTCTTTTGCTTGTCTAAGATTTATCACCTTTTGAATGTACCATTAAACCTGACAAACTATGACAATGAAATAAATGTAATAAAACACATTGCTACGGATTATGGCTTTATAAGTACCATGATATGTAATTTTTATAGTGATGTAATTGAAGAAAATGAACACGATTTTAATTGATTAATAAAGTGTTGTACACTTTGAAAGTTATTTTTTGAATTTCGTACGTTTTTTACGTAATTAGGTTTTCATCGTACTTTTTATTTTACCACAACCATCTTCTTAATTCGATATCTTCGACAACAATCTCTCCTCAATTTGATATCTACTGAAACCATCTCTCCTCAATTCAATATTTACCGCAACCATCTCCCCTCAGTTCCCTATTATCACAACCATCTCTCCTCAGTTCTCTATTATCACAACCATATCTCCTCAGTGCGATATATACCACAACCATGTCTCCTCAATGCGATATATACCACAACCATCTCTCCTCAATGCGATATATACCACAGCTATCTCTCCTCAATGCGATATATACCACAACCATATCTCCTCAATGCGATATATGCCACAACTATCTCTCCTCAATTCAATATTTACCGCAACCATCTCCCCTCAGTTCTCTATTATCACAACAATCTCTCCTCAATTCGATATATACCACAACCATATCTCCTCAATGCGATATATACCACAACTATCTCTCCTCAATGTGATATATACCACAACCATATATCCACATTTTGATATAATAATAATTGTAATCTTTTATTTATCTTGAACAAAACAATTACAACTCATGAGAATATAATTAATATCATAAACTAATTAATTAAACACTAATCAATTGTGCTATAGGAAAGTTCTATATAGAAATAATTCTCACCTAAGAGAAGGTATGTCCTTCTGTTTTCGGGTGGGAGTCTCATATAAAATATATTTTATATAAGGAAACAGGTTTTTTATTTAATTATTTATTTTGGTCAGTGTGTTGAAGTGATGGCGGAATATTATATAATACATAGCAGAAACAGAGAGATACAAAATAAATACAAAATCAAACTAAATTATTTTACATAAAGGTATAGAATAGTTCTATATCTTCATATGATATTGTGAAAAAACAGCCGCCTTTTCAAAGCACTCTCAAACCATGTCTAAGATCTACTAACTTTCACAAAATCAGGAATTATATTGAACATTTATATGCCAAATACACAAAACTCTTTTCAAACAAGATGCAATTAAGCGTTGTCAAACGAACAATGAAGTTTGTCTTGTTACCTGGTTGTGAATAATGTCCACAGTTTGACCTGTGTTGCCACTCAACTTATAGAACATAGCTAGCACCTTAAATACATACAGGGTGAATGGTACGTGGTTTTTAAAAATTTAAGGGCTTAAAATACATGCTTGGGGATACTTAAAAACGCAAATTTCCGTTTTATATGCCAAACTGTTAGTGTGGTATGTTCAAATTGATATTTTTTTTTTTAAATCGTGGACGTCACCATAAAAAAGCTTTATTACTTACTCAAAAGATAATATTTTTTAAACTATGACACCATTTTTGAAATCTAAATTAAATTTTTAATAAGAATAATGAGTTAGTAGCCTGCATAAATTAAGGTTGGTACTTAAAATTATGCTTTCAAGTAAGAAATCATGTTTTTGTAACATTTTAAACAATGTTTTACGCGTATTTACTAAATTATGGTAACGGGCATAACGTGTCAAACCATTTAGTAAACTGCGTAACTTAATGTTATTTTCAATGGTATAACTGTGATTTTAATTATTTTATTTCGTCATAGAAAACGTTAGGTGAAACTGAATTAAAACACAGTTTGCAGAAAACTTGAAGCTTTGACTATTTATCACAAGAAAGATTATAAAACTTTGATTTGACATAATACTAACATACTAATTACATTCGTAAAAAATGTCAACTTACAAGAATAAGATTTATAAGTGTTGTTTAAACTGCCTTCCTCCATTTCTGATGCAGGCCCGTGATCTCTTGCATTTGTTGAACTGTCACTTTTGTAAAGAGCTCTTGGCGCATTACTTCAGCAGCCGCAGTTATTCTCTCCCTCAATTCTTATTCTGTGTTGATAGGTGCAGAGTATACTTTTTGTTTCATCCATCCCCATACACAGAAATCCATGGGACTAAGATCCGGCGATCTGGCTGGCCACGCTACGATCCCACCCCGTCCAATCCATGTAAGATAATTGAGCGTCAACCAGCGAAGTGCTTCTGCGGTGAAATGCGATGTAGCTCTATCTTGTTGGAAAATGAGACTGTCTCTTTGTTCTTGGTTGAGATGGTCTAGTAGCAAAGGGAGGCTGTGCTGTAAAAAGTCCAAAAATCGTTCCCCGTTAAGGTTTCCCTCGAAAATGTATAGGCCAATAAGCGTTTCAACTACCCCGGGCCATACCATAATGTGAAATCTCCTTTGAAATGATCATTCTTTGGTTGCTCCACCCACATGTGCATATTATGTGTATTAAAGATTCCTTGTCTTGTAAATATGGCCTCATCTGTCCAAAGGATCTTTTTGAAGAAATGATACTGCTCAATCGCTATTGAGCAAAATCGCTATTGAGCTATACAGAACTGAACACGAGGGGCGAAGTCTTGAGCTTCAAGTGTTTGTACAGGTGTGAAGTGGTATGGATGAAACTTGTTTCTATGAATAATATCCAACACTTTCCACTGTGAAACATTTAGTTGAGCCGCAATTGCCCTACAACTACTCTCTGGGTTTTCTTGAAAGGTATTTAGAATCAATTCTTCAACACCTACATCATAATTAACTGTACCTACCTCAGAAGATTTTTTTTAAGTTTTCCATTTTCCACTAACCTCTGGTGAAATCTAGTGAACACCTGTGGGCTGGGAGCTTCTCGATCTGGGTACCTTAAACTGTACTCCTTTTGCGCAACAAGTGCATTGCCGTTGCAAAGCCCATAAACAAAATGAATTTCTGCATATTCTCTTGTAGTGAACTCCATGATGCTACAGAACTGATTAGCTTATACACAGACCCGGTCTAAAGAGTAAACAAATAATGGATTCCGGTTTTCCTTGTGATAAGGTTGCTTTAAAAGAAACTATCTTTTGTCAAACTAAGCAGGTAGTGAAATTTCCCAGTCATTAAGGACAACAGACAAAACTATTGAAAAGGTTGGGGTGTATGAATTGTGATAAAACCCCATTCGTCCCTGATTTACAAGTGTTTTTAATCACATAACTTTATTTGAATTGTTTAGTCTTAGTTGCTGGCTAGTAGGGTACTCTAACAATTTTTTAAGCACTCTCTGTTGCTTTCTATTCAAATAATAATAAAAAATGGAAAATTGTACAATAATACAAACAAAAGCATATCACTGGAAAGAACATTAAATTATACAATTTTATGAATGGTTGACACATTATGTTCTTTACCATAATTTAGTAACTACGCGTAAAACATTGTTTTAAATTGTACAAAAACATGATTTTTTTACTTTAAAGCATAATTTTAAGTACCAACCTTAATTTACGCATGCTACTAGCTCATTGTTCTTGTTAAAAATTTAATTTAGATTTCAAATATGGTGCCATAATTAAAAAAATATAATCTTTTGAGTAAGTAGTAAAGCTTTTTTGTGGTTAGGTCCACGATTTAAAAAATATCTTAATTTGAACATACCACACTAACCGTTTTGTTTTGTTTAAACTGAAATTTGCGTTTTTAAGTAGCCCCAAGCATTTAGTTTAAGCCCTTAAATTTTTAAACAACACGTACCATTCACCCTGTATAAGTATCTCAAAGGTAGAATTTTGTGATTAATAAAAAGAGAAAGTGAGTACTCATAAAAGTTGCATGTGATATTAATATAATAGTTTTTTAATTAGCATAATACGTATTGGTACATATACAGTACAAGTAAACGTCACACAACACAAATTTATTACAATATAAGCACAAAATGCACAAATATACTACAATACAAGCACAAAATGCACCAATATTATAGTGATCGATTTCGGTGAACCATGCTCACCTTCCTCAGACCAGAGGGATTCACAAAAGAATGAAAAACGGTTTTTTGTGCATTTTGTGCTTGTATTGTAGTATATTTGTGCATTTTGTGCCTATATTGTAATAAATTTGTGTTGTGTGACGTTTACTTGTACTGTATATGTACCAATACGTATTATGCTAATTAAAAAACTATTTGTAAATGCCAGTCAGGAAAATTTAGCAATGATTTACAGGAATGTTAGAATCAAAGTTCACACTACTATTGCCGATATTTATTTTAATAAGCAATGCTTGCAGCATGGTTTAATACCTAAATATGTTAATGTGAAAATTAAATGTAATACTGTGGTTGGTAGGAAAACAAAACAACAAGCTGAAAAACTGTTTGTAAATAACTCAATTAAAGATTTATATCGCAAAAAAAGACGAACTGACATTTAAGAGTTACGACATTCATATGCAATTTGTTAAAGAATATGGTAGTAGGGCTTGGTATTTGCTGAACGATAGTCTTGATGAGGAAATTTCACGTATAATGGAATCGAAATATAATAAACTTAATAAGAAATTGCAAAGATTAAGGAATGTAAGTACTAATGACAATCTAACTAGCCATGTAGTTAATGATGAAAGTCACGTTTTTCATAAAAGGGTAATTAATATGAGTAATGTTGAATTTAGCAAATCTGAAAATGATGTATTGTGTTATGGACCCAAACATAATTTCATAAAAAATCAAAACAAACAAGCCGATATTTTAGCCACAGACATTGAATGTAATGTATCTCAGTTGAAAGATTGTAACAGAAACGAAATTAGATATGATGTAAGTAAAATATGTAAAACAATGCAGGTCCAAACTAATAATTTGAAACAGGTTTTAGATTATAAAGTTTGTTTAGATGTAAAACAGAAATTACAGAATGACTGAGTGGGGTGCCCCAGGGATCCATCCTTGGTCCTACTCTCTTTATTATATTTATAAACAACCTTCCAACAAGTACTCAATTTTCTAAGCCTTGTCTGTATGCTGATGACACGTCCCTGTCGTTGTCTGGTTCTACGGTGGAAAGTCTTGAAGAGCAAATATTCATTGAATCGAATAGTTTACTTCAGTGGTTTGACAATAATCTTCTTTTCCTAAATACACTGAAAACTCAATTTCTAAACTTCCAAATTACAGATAGGTCATCCTCAACATCCAGTTTTTTGTTAGATGATACTCCAATTTACTCCACTCAAAAAACAAAGTTCCTTGGTTTAATCTTGGACAATAAGCTGAATTTTCATTTACATATTAACCATGTTATGAATAAAATTAGTTCCGGAATATTCGCCCTTCGCACTTTGGCCAAATCATCAAATACAAATGTTCTTCTAACAGCCTATTATGGACTAATTTTCCCCCATCTTGTTTATGCATTGCCTATCTGGGGTTGTGAGAGTCAAAGAACCCTTTACATTTTTCGTCTTCAAAAGAAGGCGTTAAGGGTGATATTTTCTATTGACAGACTTCAATCCTGTAGAGAAATATTTAAATCTTGCAACATTCTGACGTTTCCATCTCTTTACATCTATGAAAGCCTATCATTTCTTAAACAAAATCTTTCAAAGTTCAGTAGTTCTCAAACACATAAATACGACCTCCGTCCTTCGCCCAACCTTCAAATACCAGCACATCGCACCGCTTTCTTCAGAAAACATCTCTTCTTTAATGCAATAGCAATTTTCAACAAACTCCCAAAAACCCTTCAAACCGAGTCAAACCACTTGAGCTTTAAAAACAAACTAAAATCCTTTTTGATTAATAAGTGTTTTTACAGCGTCCGGGAGTTCATGACTGACGGTGCTCAAGATTTTTGAAACACATAACAAGAGTTTACATTTGAATTAAGTATTCATGATCATTTTCGAGTTATATATTATTATTGTGTATATTTTAATAGTGAAAAGTGATATAATTAAAGCACAAATGTTGACAAGACTAATGCATGTAACATGTTGATTTTGGTCAAATAAAAGAGTTATTGAGTTAAGATCTAGTCGCAATTAAAGCGGATAAGAGCAACGCAATTGTAATTCTGAAAAAAGAAGATTATATTACTAAAACTGAAGATTTTATCAAGGAAAATAAATTTCAAGAACTAAAAGGTGATCCTACAAATAAATATCAGGATGAAATTAATAAAGTTGTAAAATCTTGTACAAAAGTTATTACTGATAATGTTCGTTTTAGAGCTTTTATGAATAATCCTAAGGCACCCACAATGAATGGTATTCCGAAAATTCACAAACCTAATGTATCTATTAGGCCCCTGGTAAATTTCAAATCTGCGCCTACTTACAACGTATCAAAGATTTTGTCCAATATTTTGACTTCTGCTTTGAACCTTGAAAATAAATATACCGTTAAGAACAGTATTGATTTTGTTGATAAGGTCAGTCATGTAAAATTGTGTAATGAGACTAGGTTAGCCTCATTTGACATATGTAATCTATACACTAATATTCCAGTTGATGAAGTGATTAACTTAGTTAAGGAAAAACTTGTAGAACAACAATATGAAAAAATGTATGTAAATCAAATTGTAAAGTTGCTCAAAACTATCTTGAAACAAAATTACTTCCGTTTCAATAACAAATTTTACTTACAAAACGATGGTTTAGCTATGGGTAGTCCACTGTCAGCCATTTTATCAGAAGTTTATTTACAGTATCATGAAGACTCCATTTTAGATAAATTAAAAAAGGAACATGATATCATATTTTACACCCGTTATGTCGATGATATTCTGGTTTTGTTTAACGAGAAATCATGTAATGACTTAGATAATATGTTAAATATACTTAATTGTCACCACCAGAAGCTTAGTTTTACAAGTGAATTTGAATCTATGAATGAAATTAACTTTTTGGATCTAAAAATAATTCGTGATCATAACAAACTTTCATATAGAATTTTCAGGAAACCTACTCAAACCAATTGTACCATGAATAACAGTTCTGTCCATCCCCCATCTCACAAAACAGCTAGCTTCAGAAGTATGTTATATAGGGCGTATTCAATACCATTAAGTGTTGCAGATAGAAAACAGGAAATAAATTTAATAAAATCAATAGCTATTGCAAATGGATACAAAGCATCAATGATTGATGATATTGGAAGTAGAATAAAAAAGAAAATAGAAAACAAAATTCGAGACGATAGACGAACAACACTTAAAAAAGAAAAATCCGATAAAGAACAAAAGAAGTATGTATCCATCCATTACAATGGGCCGTTTACACAAAGAGTTGGTAATAGATTTAAGAAATTCAATTTATCAGTAGCTTTTAAGACTTGTAATACTATGTCTAACATTTTACACCCGAATATTGAAAGTGAAGATAAATTTAATAATTCAGGAATATATAGGATTAACTGTAATGATTGTAATATTTTTTACATAGGTCAGACTGTAAATTTTAGCAAAAGATATAAAAACCATGTCTCTGCTTTTAAAAATAATAAACCTGAAAGATCTAATGTAGCTAAACACCTTCTGAATTGTACCCACAGTTTGAATAAAATAGATGAAAATGTAGATATTCTAAAATTTTGTAAGAAGGGTCGTAACATGAATGCTTGGGAAGAGTTATTTATTTTTAAAGAAAAATGTAAGGATCGTGATAAATTAATGAATGAACAGGTTAATTTTGATTCCGAAATAGTTTTTAATAATGTATTTTCAGCGAATAAAAGAAGATAAGTAACAGACAATAGGAATTAACCAATAATATCACAGCAGCCGCCATTTTGACGATTCCAGCTAATGGGGTCACGTGATCATAGGCCTATAAATTGAGTTGTTGAACACCGTTTTCTATTCTTTTGTGAATCCCTCTGGTCTGAGGAAGGTGAGCGTGGTTCACCGAAATCGATCACCATAATATTGGTGCATTTTGTGCTTGTATTGTAGTATATTTGTGCATTTTGTGCTTATATTGTAATAAATTTGTGTTGTGTGACGTTTACTTGTACTGTATATGTACCAATACGTATTATGCTAATTAAAAAACTATTTGTAAATGCCAGTCAGGAAAATTTAGCAATGATTTACAGGAATGTTAGAATCAAAGTTCACACTACTATTGCCGATATTTATTTTAATAAGCAATGCTTGCAGCATGGTTTAATACCTAAATATGTTAATGTGAAAATTAAATGTAATACTGTGGTTGGTAGGAAAACAAAACAACAAGCTGAAAAACTGTTTGTAAATAACTCAATTAAAGATTTATATCGCAAAAAAAGACGAACTGACATTTAAGAGTTACGACATTCATATGCAATTTGTTAAAGAATATGGTAGTAGGGCTTGGTATTTGCTGAACGATAGTCTTGATGAGGAAATTTCACGTATAATGGAATCGAAATATAATAAACTTAATAAGAAATTGCAAAGATTAAGGAATGTAAGTACTAATGACAATCTAACTAGCCATGTAGTTAATGATGAAAGTCACGTTTTTCATAAAAGGGTAATTAATATGAGTAATGTTGAATTTAGCAAATCTGAAAATGATGTATTGTGTTATGGACCCAAACATAATTTCATAAAAAATCAAAACAAACAAGCCGATATTTTAGCCACAGACATTGAATGTAATGTATCTCAGTTGAAAGATTGTAACAGAAACGAAATTAGATATGATGTAAGTAAAATATGTAAAACAATGCAGGTCCAAACTAATAATTTGAAACAGGTTTTAGATTATAAAGTTTGTTTAGATGTAAAACAGAAATTACAGAATGAAGATCTAGTCGCAGTTAAAGCGGATAAGAGCAACGCAATTGTAATTCTGAAAAAAGAAGATTATATTACTAAAACTGAAGATTTTATCAAGGAAAATAAATTTCAAGAACTAAAAGGTGATCCTACAAATAAATATCAGGATGAAATTAATAAAGTTGTAAAATCTTGTACAAAAGTTATTACTGATAATGTTCGTTTTAGAGATTTTATGAATAATCCTAAGGCACCCACAATGAATGGTATTCCGAAAATTCACAAACCTAATGTATCTATTAGGCCCCTGGTAAATTTCAAATCTGCGCCTACTTACAACGTATCAAAGATTTTGTCCAATATTTTGACTTCTGCTTTGAACCTTGAAAATAAATATACCGTTAAGAACAGTATTGATTTTGTTGATAAGGTCAGTCATGTAAAATTGTGTAATGAGACTAGGTTAGCCTCATTTGACATATGTAATCTATACACTAATATTCCAGTTGATGAAGTGATTAACTTAGTTAAGGAAAAACTTGTAGAACAACAATATGAAAAAATGTATGTAAATCAAATTGTAAAGTTGCTCAAAACTATCTTGAAACAAAATTACTTCCGTTTCAATAACAAATTTTACTTACAAAACGATGGTTTAGCTATGGGTAGTCCACTGTCAGCCATTTTATCAGAAGTTTATTTACAGTATCATGAAGACTCCATTTTAGATAAATTAAAAAAGGAACATGATATCATATTTTACACCCGTTATGTCGATGATATTCTGGTTTTGTTTAACGAGAAATCATGTAATGACTTAGATAATATGTTAAATATACTTAATTGTCACCACCAGAAGCTTAGTTTTACAAGTGAATTTGAATCTATGAATGAAATTAACTTTTTGGATCTAAAAATAATTCGTGATCATAACAAACTTTCATATAGAATTTTCAGGAAACCTACTCAAACCAATTGTACCATGAATAACAGTTCTGTCCATCCCCCATCTCACAAAACAGCTAGCTTCAGAAGTATGTTATATAGGGCGTATTCAATACCATTAAGTGTTGCAGATAGAAAACAGGAAATAAATTTAATAAAATCAATAGCTATTGCAAATGGATACAAAGCATCAATGATTGATGATATTGGAAGTAGAATAAAAAAGAAAATAGAAAACAAAATTCGAGACGATAGACGAACAACACTTAAAAAAGAAAAATCCGATAAAGAACAAAAGAAGTATGTATCCATCCATTACAATGGGCCGTTTACACAAAGAGTTGGTAATAGATTTAAGAAATTCAATTTATCAGTAGCTTTTAAGACTTGTAATACTATGTCTAACATTTTACACCCGAATATTGAAAGTGAAGATAAATTTAATAATTCAGGAATATATAGGATTAACTGTAATGATTGTAATATGTTTTACATAGGTCAGACTGTAAATTTTAGCAAAAGATATAAAAACCATGTCTCTGCTTTTAAAAATAATAAACCTGAAAGATCTAATGTAGCTAAACACCTTCTGAATTGTACCCACAGTTTGAATAAAATAGATGAAAATGTAGATATTCTAAAATTTTGTAAGAAGGGTCGTAACATGAATGCTTGGGAAGAGTTATTTATTTTTAAAGAAAAATGTAAGGATCGTGATAAATTAATGAATGAACAGGTTAATTTTGATTCCGAAATAGTTTTTAATAATGTATTTTCAGCGAATAAAAGAAGATAAGTAACAGACAATAGGAATTAACCAATAATATCACAGCAGCCGCCATTTTGACGATTCCAGCTAATGGGGTCACGTGATCATAGGCCTATAAATTGAGTTGTTGAACACCGTTTTCCATTCTTTTGTGAATCTCTCTGGTCTGAGGAAGGTGAGCGTGGTTCACCGAAATCGATCACCATAATATTGGTGCATTTTGTGCTTGTATTGTAGTATATTTGTGCATTTTGTGCTTATATTGTAATAAATTTGTGTTGTGTGACGTTTACTTGTACTGTATTAATATAATGTATTTCTTTTGTAAAATTATTATAGGAAATTAGAAACATAAGAACTACCATATAAAGTTAAAACATATTATAGTTTGGAATTAATTAAAAAATAATAAATTTATTATTTTCTAAAAATTAAATTCATCTTGTTTTAACACGTTTCTCTAATAGTTTTGATATAACAGGAATCAAGGATATGGGACAGTAATTTTCTTTGGAATATTTATCACCTTTTTAAAATATTGGAAGCACTGTTGCAATTTTTAAGATATCAGGAAAACAACCAGAGGCGATACTTAAATTAAATAATTCTGTTAGGACTGGACTTATTTCATCAGCTACATTACGTATTATGGCTGCAGAAAGCACATGATCACCTGTGCTTTTATGTACAGAAAGATCATTAGTAACTTTTTGTTTCAAATTTTGTGATAGGACTGAAGAAAATTGAATTAGACTAGACAAATTAAAGAAATATTGAGACTAAGATGATTTATTCTAATGTGAAGGATCTTGACATGAAGCTGCCACTTTATCAAGATTTGAATTTAAAAAATTGTTTAATGATTGTAATTTCTTTTTCATTATTAATCAAAGAATTGTCTGCCATTAAAGAAATATCTTGACTTTTTGAAGAACAACCTCGTACAATACCATTTACTAATTGCCATTGTTTCCTGCTGTCTTTTAGATTGTTTTCAAATAACTTATTATAGAATGAATGTTTGGCAATATGAATCCAATCCCCTAACTTACAATAATAGTTTAAATAATAATCTTTATTTCTTTTATTCGGATTCCTTTTATTTATCGTAAACAATCTACTGTATTTCTAATAGTAAAACCTCTTAACAAACCACTATTCAAATTCTTTACCATGCAAATTGACAATATATACAATTGTATTACATTCGTCACTTATACTAAGAAATAAAATTAATAATAATGATTAAATAAAACATAATATTCCAATTGACATTTATGGTGGATTTAGGAAGAACTCGTCAAGAGAGTAACAGGCTCTGTTTAATTGATAATTTTTTAGCTTTTTTTAATTTATGTTGATTTGACTCCAGACGCATATTTCTGGGTAAGTTATTAAATAATTTTTGTCCCATATTTTGAGGTAGAGCAGACGCATGTTGTAATCTGTGGGGGGTCTGTCTATGCAAGTCGCGGGCTCTAGTGTTGTACGTGTTTGCCGGTTTGAATAGAATCAACCTTAGTTATGTAGAATACTAACATTTCATAAATGTACAACGAAGGAAGAGTTAAAATTTGGAAATATTTAAAGTATTTTTGACATGATATTCGTGTATGCACACCTGCCATTATACGTATAGCCCTTTTCTGGAGTCGAAATACTCGTAGGAGCTCAGTACAGGAAGCTGAGCCCCACAGCACTATTCCGTACCTCAGTCTCGACTCTATGAGAGATGTATAAATAAGCCGGGAAAGAAAGTATTTCGAATATCTGCCTAGTAAAAATAATTGTGTAGATACTCTTGAACACAGTGTATTAATGTAGTATGACCATGAAAAGTTCTTGTCAAAAATTAGTCCTAAGTATTTACGTTTGTTTCGGAGGGCAATTCGAAATCATTCATAATAAGTAAAGGGTCGGTCTCAAAATTGTTGTTACGGCTAGAGAAAATAATGGTCTTAGTTTTATCAAGATTTACGTGCAAATTATTTTTATTTAAATACTGATACAGATTAGACAGTTCTAAAAAGCTATTGAATTCTAGGTTTTCCATTGTTGTGTTTTAAAAAAGTAGTGCTATATCGTCCGCATACATAGCTATTTGTGAATTTGGAAAATTTGACGTTAGACTGTTTGTATATATTGTAAAAAGTATTGGCCCTAATACTGAGCCTTGAGGAATTCCAAATTCTAGTTTTAAATAGCTTGATTTCGTATTTTTAATGTTCACGCATTGTTGTCTACTATGTAAATAGGACTTGATCCATTCTAGAGCTACTCCCCGAACTCCAAGGTTGTGGAGTCTATCAAAAAGCACCTTATGTTCGAGACAATCAAATGCCTTTTGCAAGTCCAAGAATACTCCTACTGTTTTGAGGTTTTTGTCAAGTGCTGTGATAGCGTTTGTTGCGATATCTACCATAGCGTCAATGGTATTTCTCCCCCTCACAAAGCCGTACTGTTCCTTACATAATAAGTTATGGTAAAACATAAAATTAATTAATCTACTTACAAATACATGCTCGTATATTTTAGAAAATGTTGAAACGTTGGCTATGGGACGATAGCTCGACGGGCTATTCTTAATCCCATCTTTATATATAGGACGTACAATAGCTTGTTTCATACTCTGTGGAAACAATCCTTGTGTCAAAGATAAATTGATAATATCTGTTAAAGGAACTGATAAGGCCCTTGCACAGTGACGAACCACTTTGTGTGATATGCCATCGTAACCGGAGGCATTTGAATTCTTCAGTTGCATAATTATTTTATAAATTTCCTCCAAGGTTTTAATATTTTATGTTATGTTTCTGGTCTTTGGCAATATTTACAATTTTCAATCTTCAATAAAAACATGTTATGAAAATGTTCAAAGGCATTGTTGAAATTAGAGTTTTAAAGCACGACCCTCCAGTCAGCTGTAGCTATACTATTTTTTAATTCATCATAATCAACATAAAAACTTGTAATAATAGACTCAATGAAACATACACATACATCAAAATTTACGAAACAGGTTATTGAACGATGATCAGTTATATTTGATTTGACAACACAAACTTTACTTGCAGTGTATTATCTATATTTAAATAAAATATGATCATTTCGTGAGAAATAATTGCCTTGAACACGAGTATCGATATCAATGTATCCCTATACTCCTAAAAATCAATGTATCCCATAACCCCTAAACTTGACATGATATTTAAATAATCACCAGTCTCCCTAATGTCTAACTTTACATTTATATTGAAATCCCCTAAGCAGATAACATATTTACATTTGATCTGAGATAACATTTGTGACAAATATTTTATAACATTTGTAACGTTTTGCCTTTAAGAGGTCGTTACATTAATTACTTCACTTAATTTATTCAATTAAATTATTTAACAAATTAACTTTTCTTTGAATTCTTTTTATGAAATCTCTTTTCTCAGGGTCTAAAACGGGTAATTCGGTGAGATGACGTAGTATAATGAAACAAAAGTTACTTTACAAAATTTAATTTATTTTACATTATTCAAGATCATTACGTTGCTTTGTTAGTATTTGCATTACAATAAAAATTCAATTTCAATATATTAAAAATGACAATCAGAACAATATTATTTAAAAAGTTGATAATTGATTTCTAGATTATAACTTAAATTATCAGTAAAACTTAGCTGAGTGTCCTTGTAGTCTTGAAGTTCAACCGCGTGGTTTAATAGACTATATCGTGTTCTTAATACACATATTTTAATCTGATATTAAATCGTACAGCACTATTTGTTTATCTTTATTAAAAATGATTTTAAAAGACAAGACTACATTTGAATTTTAATAAATTCATCGAATAAAAAATCTACATGCACGAAATCGCGGGATGTCGATGGATGATGACATCCTTCACGTTCTATGATCTGACTTTTAATGGGCAGAGAAACGCCTCTTAACCGTTGAATTCGAATCCCCCCACTCTTACTTTCTCTTCCGGTACAACTATGGGTCTTGGGTTTTTAGAGTGTAGACCTTCCGGTTATACCACGAGGTCGCTGCCCATATCGTATACTGTTCGCCCGTACTGTGCTGCACTCCGTGGGTTTTTTTGTTACTAGACACTTTATTTGGATTCGTCCTTTATTTGGTTCTAGTGCCTCCCCTTTCTGTTACCATTTGGACTCGTCCTTTGGTGACATGATGGCGCTTGTCTGTTTACGACAATGAATAGGCACGTTGTTCGTTCAATTCTTAGAAAACATCTGTCATTGTATCTCAAATATAGACGCCCCTCTCCTGTCTGTCTTCTTGGGTGGTCTTATCACTCGCTTGCAATGATTTTTGAATATTATTTGAACATTCGCTAAATATTTGTTATTTATTTTAATTAAATATGTCCCTTTTCATTTACGTAATAATTTATTGTTTATTTAAATTAATTAATTTACCTATCAATTTGGTGGACCTGTTACAGTACCCCCCGATTTTTTGCGATGTGTGTGTAACGCGAGTCAAAAAATCTTGATTTTAAATACGATTCACCAAATTGTCGGTTGTTCCTCAGATAAGTTTCATTTTTACAATATTTATTATATCTAGTAAATTAAGTCTATTAACTATTCTATAATTCAATATCAGATTACATATTCTATGGCAATACATCATTATCTCCTTATCAACATTTAAGAATCCATATTTATCAAAATAAGTCCATTAAATCATTAATACAAATTAATCAATTACAATTCAATAAATCATAAAATTATCAATTATAAATTAGTCACTTATGATTAAAAAATTCAAAAAATTCATCACATCCTACACAGTTATCAATAAAAATCAATAATTCAAAAGTTACATTTATCAAACAATAATCCAGTAAATCAAAATTGTTAACTAACAATTCTATAATTTATAAATCAAAAGTTTAACAACTCATTTCATCGTACATAATTGTTCATAAAAAGTTAATATATTTTTAATTATTACAAGTTGTCAGTCAAAAATCCATCAGTCTTGGATTAAAAATTATCAAACAAAATTATACATTACATACTGAAATTCATACATCAACAATTAATACATCTTTAAGTTCTATACAAGTTCTTATTTAAAATCAATGACTCATTTCACAATATGAAATCATCCATCAAAATACACAAGTCATATATCAAAATCAACAAAATATAAGTCATCAGTTACTAGGTTACATTTCAAAATTAATTAATCATTCACTTACTTACAGTTATCATATCTCAACATCATCATTAAAATCATATGACTATTCATCACCATAACATGTTATATAGTTCATCAATTCATAAATGAATCATCATTTATTTATTTAAGTATTTCATCAACATCCTATATTAATTTGTCAATCATTTTTCAATACCCTGTCACATATTTCAAATAAATTCTCAACTCTTTTAACCATTTTTAAATTCTTAACTTCGACATCAATCCTTTAATCCGTCTTTAAATGGAAATATCCATAATCAAACCATTTTACCATCTTTTAGATACTTAATCCCGTTATCAACCTTTTAAACCATCTTGGAACTCTAAAATCATGTTTCATCCCATTAACCATCTTTAATTACTGATATCCATAATCAACCCCTTAAACCCTTCTTTTAATGCTGTAACCTGTTATCAATCCATTTCCCATTTTTAAGTTCCTATATCTTTTTTCATTCCTCTATCCTTCCTTAACTTTCTATACCCTGTATCATCCCTTTAACCGTTTTTAATTTCTGTATCTATTTTCATTCCCTTGAACCTTCTTTAAATACTGATATCCATAATCAACCCTTAAAACCTTCTTGAAATACTAAAATCTTGTTTCATTCCTTTAAACCTTCTTTAATTACTTAAATCTTTTATCAACTCTTTAAACCTTCTTGAACTTTACAAATAAATTCTCAGTCTTTACACAATCATCACATTTTCAAATACATTCTCAAACCATTACACAATCTTTAACATTCTCCAATAAATCATCACATCTTAAACAAGTCTTTACATTTTTAAATAAGTTATCAATTACGAATAATTTTCAAGTACATTCATAATTATTAATTAATTATTAAATCACTTAATATATTCTTGTATTAATACATCATTGTAGTTTAACTCAATAAGTCATCATATCATACCTACTGTCTACTTGGAATGGAATTCACTAGTCCTGGATCAAAGTTATCAAACAAAACGATACCTTGTGTATAAGAAATACATAGTACACATATCATCAAATTATATACAAGTATTGATTAACAACAATAAGTTATCAAATCCTATGTTAATACAAGAATAGTTTGTATTATACATTGTTTACTAATCAACAGATACATTAAATAATTCTTTGTCATTGATGCAAGTTATTATTATTATTTATTAGCTCATCATAAAAAACATTTTAATTATTTCAAGGAAGTTACATTATTGTTTGAATTAATATCCATTCCTACATATTTGTTGATGCATATTAGAAAATTACTGTTGAATACAATTGTCATTCTTTCATTATCAAAGATTCATTATTTATAAATTATTTATACTTTTGTTTTGTTATTTATTTGTTATATATCATTTATTCATTATTATTATCTTTTAATACATATTTGCATAATATTTTGTTTTTTATTTATTAGTTTGAAACATATTGCCAAATTGTTGCTACGCCAGTGGGGCCTGATGTCACTGCACGCACTTTGGGATAGTTCATTTACAATGCCATAGTGTTCAAGTATGGGCCAGGGTTCTGGAACATTGTAATTGTTCTTGTAGAATATTGGTTTTCTTCAGAAGTTATTGCTTATTTTGACAAAGCTTAAAAACATTCACTCACTTTTATAAAACTGGAAACGGTCCACATGAAAAGTTTTACACTGGTTCGCACTCGTATTCATTCCAAGTTTCAAATGTTTGAATATTACAATTAAGTTCAGTGAATATCTGATTCACAAGTCTATGGGTCTCGAGAGACTATAAACAGCATAACAAATATTGTCTTATGTACCAACTGGTTGATGCACAAGTTATTGTTCTCGAGTATGAGCTGGTGTTCTGGGGTGCAGACAGTTAGTGTAGTGTCGGGTCAATGGGCTGAGTCATCACCACCTTGTGTGTTCCTGGGTTGACAGCTCCACTGCGTCATGGGTCTCTGCATGGTACGCCGTTGTCCTCCGACCCCCCCCTGCGACACCACTGGTACTCATGTCCATTCGTGTCCATGTTTCACAAAATGTTCTAGTTGTCACTGGTTCTAGTTCACAATCATTTTACCTGATTGTCATTTCACTTTGGTTACCTTTTGTATTAAATAATACATATAACTCAATTCAATCATAGGCTGTTAATTACAGTAATAGCCTGTTTTTAATTACATCTGTAATTAATTGAAGTAAAAAATTGTTTACCAACATTTAAACATACTCCTGTTTAATCATCTTTCATATTGTCTATTATTACTTGTGTATCCACCCATATTACTGGTGTACAAAACTTTATTTATTCATACATCTACTAATGTTGCTTTGATATATTTCAAGTTTACATATTTGAAGTTAGTTATCATTATTAAGTTTGAAAATTTTCAAATAACTCATTATTGGTTGTTCATTGTTGACATAAAATTAATTACTCATATTTTCAATTATGTTTTACTCATGTTAAACTTTTTTAAATTCCATCACTTATTATTTGCATCAATGACAAAATAAAATTCATTTGCAATATATTATCATCAAACATTGTCATTACATTATAATCATATTAAATTGTGATTTCTATCACTCATTGTCTACACCAATGTTAGTACAACAGTTTACTAACAAAATTATCATGACACATCTGCAATGTCTCAATCTATTTTTACAATATTATATTTCAAAATTATTAATCTATTGGTGTCTATAACATGACTTAGGTAAATGGGTTTGCCATGCTACAGATCACTGTAAGCTTTTAGTTTTTAGACGCTATTGTCAAGGTTAACCAACACCTGAAACTGTAACACTGTGCCATTGTGTGATTAATAGAGTACTTGGCGTTAAAGAATTTAGAATTTGGAAAGTGACTAGTTGTAATTATGGTCGAATCGTACTGCTATTAACCACTGGCTATTCTCCCTTCATAAAATTCTTATGATGATTAAACATCATAAACATCAATAATAGCATATACAATGTACATACTTGAGTTATTTCAACATCAATATACACAAATTGTAAGAATTATCTGTCATCCTATTCTCTCCTAAATTCATCTAGTTTCACATTAATCATCATATTCAGTATCAGAATTACATTCATCTGATTATTTCCCATATAGACACAAATTATTGTAACAAAATACTTTTCAAAAATCTCCTTCAATCACATTAGTTAAATACATTCTGGAATCATATCATATTGTTGTCTGAGTAGTTTTCATTATAAACATGAATAGTTTATAAATACAAAGTGTTTTAAAAATCTTGATACATTTTAATCTAACATACATGGCACATTCTACCAATGTTGTATTCAAAATATGGACATAAACAAGTTATATTAACAGGGTAGTTTAAACAATCTCCCTAAATCAGCTTGGTATCACATCAATCTCCTATTATTATTTATTTTATATTCATTTAGTCATTTCAATATAAGTATAAGCAAGTTACAATAACATAGTATTGTAAAGAAATTCTCCTTTCATTATGTTAGCAGAATGTACACAATGTGTGTCTTTGGATTATATTCAATATCAACATACAAGAGTTACAAAAGCAAAGTATTACATTATACTTTATTTACTTCATCATGATTTAACATTTCTTTGAGTCATATCATATTATCATTTAAATCATTTTTAGCATACACATTGACAAGTCATTGACATTGTTTAGTATTAACCAGTTATTATACAAAGTTTTACAAGATAGGCCTATCTTACCTATTTTATTTTATGTGAACCTAGTCCTTGCATTATTATTTGGGTCATGTTTTATGTATGTATACATGGGTTATGACAACAATATATTTTAGTAAATCTCCATACTTCTTTCTAGTTTTACTCATTTATCAGGTTATTATTTTAAAATATTCAATATAAACATTCATGGATTATGAAACGAGCTACTATAAAACATCTCCTCAAACTATCTCGTTCTCACCTAAAAATCATTTTATTATTAGTGTTATATTCATTTAACACATATTATTATCAAGGTTTCATTTAAATCATTTAATATTTTTCATATTCACTAACCACTCTCTGGTTATTATTATTTTCACAAATTTTTAATTAGGCCTACCATATATTTACTATTATGACATTTGTAGATATTTTTCTTTTAACAGTCATTTTTACCATTAAAGATATTTATTTATCATCTTAGTTTAACATGAATGTCATATTATTTCAATGTTATATTTAAATCTCCTATTCAATCACATATCATCTTACTGTCAATATTACAATTCTTCAACTAGGCCTATTATTTGTTTGTTTTTAAATGACATCTTTAAGTATTTTATCATTTAAATAATCATCTCTACACTTTCTTTATTTATTTTTATACAACCCCCCTTATCATTAAAGTTATATTGTTTCAATCACTATTTATTTATTATTATTTCTAAGTATTTTTTAGTGAACAGCTGAGTTTACAGTTTAGTTTTCTGAGCAAATGTAGTTATCCGAGAGCACTGATTTAAATTTTTTCTTTTTATATTTAAAGTTTGAGAAGCATGAGATATTATAGTATCTCATCACATAGTTTACAAAGTCCTCCATGTCTACGTCAAAGTTTTCACCCCCCATTATTACATTTTCAATTTCCTTTTGTTTGTTTATTCCCCAGTATTTATTTATTACTTCCATTTCAAACTTAAAGAACTCATTCAATTCTTTTAGCCTAATTCTGATTGTCTTTAGTTTAGCATCTTTCTGACAGTTAAATTCATTTATGTTACTTTCAAGGTTAGTATTACATACTGCCAAAGCTTTATTTATTTTTTCTATTTTATCATCTAGCACATTGTTTTGTAGATGACCTATTTGCTTCTTGAATTCATGGTTTACACTAGGCCTATTCATTTGACTGCTTAGTTCAGAGCCTACTTTAGTGGTTTTCACATTTATTTTTATGTGTTTAGCTTGCAAAGTTTTATTTATTTTATCTAGTTTATTCTTGGCATTAGTTATTTTGATAGTTGATTCCCTATCTTGATCATTTACTTTATTGCTACCACTACTTTCATTTAACTCCTTTGCTGCATCAAAGTACACTTTTACTCTTCCAATTTTATTGACAATATTGTCTTTAGCATGGCTTGTCCTATCATTGACATTTTTTATCGGCTCATTAATGTTCAATTTAAGTTTATCATTTAACTTAATTACATCCTCACTTGCTTCTTTAATCTTCACACTTCTTCCACCTAACCTAACATTACTCTTGTCAAGTTTGGTATTTATGCTGTTATTCGCTTCTAGCAGCAACTCTATTTTATTGGGCAGTAGGCTGTCCTTATCATTATTTACTTTGATAGTTTTATTCCTATCTCCCTCATTTTCTACTTCATTTACAACACTATTCTCCTTACTTTTATCAAGTTTAGTATCAAGGTTATTAATCATTTTATCATATTTAGTGTTTATTTTTACTATATTTTCATTTATTTTTAATAACATGTCCATTATACTGGACAGTGTGACCTCCATTTTTACGCTTGGCCTATCCATGTTGTATCTATTATTTTGATTTATTTATTCAACAAATTCAAACATAGTCTATTAAAGGTATTATATAGCCTAGCCTATAACACTTTTCAATTATGTATTCTTTATTTCAAGTATTTTTTTTTTTTTTTTAATAGATTAAAATTTACTACTTATATTACGTCGTCTCACGTTGTGCGCGCCATTCTGTAACGTTTTGCCTTTAAGAGGTCGTTACATTAATTACTTCACTTAATTTATTCAATTAAATTATTTAACAAATTAACTTTTCTTTGAATTCTTTTTATGAAATCTCTTTTCTCAGGGTCTAAAACGGGTAATTCGGTGAGATGACGTAGTATAATGAAACAAAAGTTACTTTACAAAATTTAATTTATTTTACATTATTCAAGATCATTACGTTGCTTTGTTAGTATTTGCATTACAATAAAAATTCAATTTCAATATATTAAAAATGACAATCAGAACAATATTATTTAAAAAGTTGATAATTGATTTCTAGATTATAACTTAAATTATCAGTAAAACTTAGCTGAGTGTCCTTGTAGTCTTGAAGTTCAACCGCGTGGTTTAATAGACTATATCGTGTTCTTAATACACATATTTTAATCTGATATTAAATCGTACAGCACTATTTGTTTATCTTTATTAAAAATGATTTTAAAAGACAAGACTACATTTGAATTTTAATAAATTCATCGAATAAAAAATCTACATGCACGAAATCGCGGGATGTCGATGGATGATGACATCCTTCACGTTCTATGATCTGACTTTTAATGGGCAGAGAAACGCCTCTTAACCGTTGAATTCGAATCCCCCCACTCTTACTTTCTCTTCCGGTACAACTATGGGTCTTGGGTTTTTAGAGTGTAGACCTTCCGGTTATACCACGAGGTCGCTGCCCATATCGTATACTGTTCGCCCGTACTGTGCTGCACTCCGTGGGTTTTTTTGTTACTAGACACTTTATTTGGATTCGTCCTTTATTTGGTTCTAGTGCCTCCCCTTTCTGTTACCATTTGGACTCGTCCTTTGGTGACATGATGGCGCTTGTCTGTTTACGACAATGAATAGGCACGTTGTTCGTTCAATTCTTAGAAAACATCTGTCATTGTATCTCAAATATAGACGCCCCTCTCCTGTCTGTCTTCTTGGGTGGTCTTATCACTCGCTTGCAATGATTTTTGAATATTATTTGAACATTCGCTAAATATTTGTTATTTATTTTAATTAAATATGTCCCTTTTCATTTACGTAATAATTTATTGTTTATTTAAATTAATTAATTTACCTATCAATTTGGTGGACCTGTTACACATTCTTAACACCTGAGTAGTCCCATCGATACACTCCCAGAACAAAAAAAAAAGAAACATTTGAAAAGATACATGATATAAGCACAGAATCACAGCCATCAATAAAACAATCACAAAGAATAGACGATATTGACTGATGTACGTATATAATAACACCACTGCTACATAAAGTGGGGTTTTACAAGAGGCATACATATAATTATTACTTATATTGTAAAGTGCGACCTCAGCATTATTTACTAACCCAGCTTCTGACAGAACAATTACTTGAGAATTGTATTTTTCATACAATTTATAAATATGAAATAAATTTGTCAAAGTTTTGGTTTGTACTTCAAATATTTTTATGCCAAAAAATACAATTTTCTTCATTATAAACATTGTTTAAATCTATTCAATTTTCAATTAATGTTGCAGAACGCAAAAAGAGTCCAGAATTATTTATACCTTGAATAGTTAAAATACATAGATTAATAAAGAACAATAAATTAATATGAAATGGCGAGGAAAAAGAATAAATAACAATGATAAACTTTAAAGAAAAATAACAGTGATAAACAGTAGAGAAATAAACGTTGTTAATAAATAATGAACAGCTAAGACTCAGAATCAATAGTATGAATAGGCTTTGTAACAATGTAACAAATAACAATGTAATACAGTAGTACATATCTTCGAAATAAACAAATAGTATTTAGAGAAGGCTGGAAATTTCAGAATTGTAGCATGATCAATAGGTTGTGAGACCTTGGTAACATTGGAGATAAGGGCCTCACATCAGAAACCAAACTCTTCATAGTTATCATGCAACTGAGTGACAACACTTTTTCCAGGCCCTTGCACCAACAAAGAAAAATATGTTTCAAAACTGCTGTCTGTGAGTGGAAATATAGTGTTAGTCTGTTTATCTGAGAATTAAAAACTTCTTTCTGTATGTCCATCTGTGATTACAATCTTCTCTAAATTTACTATTTATTTAATGGTATTCAAGTCTTCAAAGCTCCCAATTTAATACTGATCACTTTACTGTCACTGTCCTTTCTTATTAATATCTTAGAGTTTGCAATCCACAGGAATTGGAAGTTTTTTGTTTTTTTTACTAACTTAGTTTCATAGAATTGTTTTTGAAAAAAGGAATGAGATGATCTATTACATAAATATTTCTTTCGGGAGCACTTTTAACCAAAACTGTAGATTTAACCTTTTCTTTTTAAGCTTTTTTTTCAAGAAGCTGTCGCGCTTTTGTCTATTGAAAAACTATACAATAGGTCGAGGAATTATGTTTTATTAGGGGGGAGTCGGTGGGCAGTCTGTGTATGTCCTGCTGTGTGTCTATGGGCTGGTTTATGGCAGTTCCCAACTTACTGGCTACCTCTAATACATTTTCATTTACTACTTCAAGTGCACCATCTAGTTGTACATTCAAGTTACGTCCGTACTGAAGCAATTCCTCAAATTTAATCTTTATTGATGAAACTTCTTTTTGAAGATCCTGATTTTCTGCTACAATTTTGTTGTTACTTTTTTCAATATAACTGACTTTCTTTTCCATTAAATCTAACTTCTGTTCAGTCATCTACTTTGTCAGAGCAATAAGTTACAGAATGTTCCAAATCAGCAACTGAATCATTTAAATATTTAAACTGTTTGTCAATAGTATTTTGTATTATTTTTTCAAATTTTTTCAAGGTTTTCAAAACAATATTCAGGTAATTTACCTGCATCTCTGTAGAAAGACTTGACACACTTCCAGAGTCTTTTATTAGGTTACTACACAAAACACAACAATAGGTTTCCCGCCTAATGTTCCGCATTTGTCGCCAAGATTTTTCTGCTACACCAGCACACGCATAACGTTATTTACATCCACTTACAGAACACTTAACAAAATCATTTACTGCTATTAACTCTTCATTACAAGAAAAACATGTACTCACATTGAGGCAGGCACTACATATTAATGAAAACACTCGTGCACAGCTTGACTGAAACGCAAAACAGAAAAAATAAGAAAAAGATACTTACCACAATCATCTCTCCTCAGTTCTCTATTTATCATAGTTACATCTCCACATATCGACGATAGTTACCATAACCATATCTCCTTAATTCGATATTTACTGCAACCATCTCTCGTCAGTTCCTTATTTATCACAGTTAAATCTCCAAATATCGATAATTACCACAACCATATCTCCTCAATTTGATATTTACCACAATCATCTCTCCTCAATTCTATATTTATCACAGTTATATGTCCACATATTGATAATTACCACAACCATATCTCCTCAGTTCGATATTTATCACAACCATATCTCCAGAGTTTACAACCGTATCTCTATAGTTTGATAATTACCTCAACCTTATTTTCTCAGTTCAATATTTATCACAACCATATCTACACATTTCGATTTTTCCACGACAATATCTCCATAGTTCAATATTTTACCATATATACTCTCAGTTAGTTTTTCCGCAACTATAGCTCCACAGTTCAACATTTTACCATATATACTCTCAGTTAGTTTTTCCGCAACTATAGCTCCACAGTTTGATATTCATCGCAACCGTATCCTCTCGGTTAGATATTCACTGCAATCATATATATCTCATCAGTTCAATATTTACCGTATCATAGCTCCACACAGTTTGATATTAACCGTGTATCCATCCTAAATAACTAACTAATGTAACTGATCCGATGGAGGATGAGCAGTGTACTCAAGTGAGTTGAAATTATCTCTATGATGATTCCACAACAACTCTAAACTATCTCCTAGCATAGCAGTTATACACTTTGTAGTGCCTAATGAACATGTAAAAGTCACAAAGGAAGGGAAGTCACAAGGGAAAGGCTGAACAAAACTAGTGAAATAGTAGTAATAGTTCTGATATGCATTCCAGGTCGTGTGGGTCTCAAAGGAAATAAGGAAGTAGGCGTGCCTCTGGGAGCAAAACTTCTTATTGGCAATGAACTAAATTGCGTATTGAAACTGATTTTAAATGGGTATAGTATCTGCTAACACAAGAAGCATTGTGAAAAGGTAGACGAACAATCATTCCAAGAGAATAATGGATTATTTTTCACGTTCTACTTATAGATTAGAGATTCTTCTAATCAGGTGCGGGCCTAGGGGGGCCTAGGGGATCCGGGCTCCCCCAAACCTAATTTTGTTTTGTAAAGAAACGAAGGGGAGCAAAACTCAACAATAACTGTAATGGGCAATAGTTGAAAATAGTTACTTTATCATTATAGAGGGTAGCGCTTTCTTCATAAATTTAATCATTTGTAAGCTTAACTACTTATATGTATAAGTATATAAGCATATATGTATACATAATATGCAAATAAAGATAGTATGAATTTGTTTTTTAGTTTGAATGACTTTTTTTACAGGTGTCAGTCGCCCCCTCGGTACGCCTACAAGCACTAACCCTGGGTACGCCTCTGCTTCTAATGATTGTAAAAACTGCAGGTTTCTCCTTCACGTGTTTATTTCTTACTTTATTTGCAAACGTTTTGATCACGTACAGAATGTGGCAGAGGACGAAACTGTCGTAACACCATCTCTGAATATTCGGCTCTCTGTAAAAACAAGAGGAGCTTCCTTGATATCCTATGGAGAGGGTTCAAACTGGAGGACTAGATTGTCATTCTCGAAACACCTAGGACAATCTATAAAAGTTTATGAGGGGTGCATAATGCTGTAGTCTAAGGGGCATAAAACTATTCAACAAAATCCAAAAACAATTATCAATAATGTACTAATTAGCTGACAGCACAGTAAGTACTTCCTCACCGTACGACTGTTGATACAAGCTTTGGTATATGAACGATTCCCTGTATAAGACAAAGGACGGGCAAAGTTCTTCCTAAAATCCAATCACTAAATATTAATTTAGTCAATAACCAGAAATTAACAAACTTATTTTTTTTCTAGATTTTTAATCGGTCAGTATGTGACCCTGCATGGGGACGTGATCAGCCACGTCAATATCAGCAACGTGCAGGTGGAGGACGGAGGCATCTACAAGTGCACAGCTACCAACCGGATCGGCGAGACTTCCCACTCAGCTGACATGAGGGTGTATGGTCAGTTGTTTGCCACAATATGCAATCATCGACGAATTATATGTGTCTTATTTTTACTGTATATTACTTGAATTAAAACTTCTTACAAATGTTAAAAATTAAAATGATAATGGTAAAAACATTTTTCGATTATTATAAAAGGTATTATAAGTTTGCATCAAATACCAATTTTGATGATCTTACAAATAAACTTGTAACAAGTTACCCCACAAGTTAAATACTGTTGTTTTTTTTTTTTTTTTTTTTTTTTTGCAGGACCACCTTACGTACGGCCGATGCCGAACGTGTCGGCCGTCGCCGGGGAACCGCTCTACATTCCTTGCCCCGTCGCTGGCTACCCAATAGATTCCATCACCTGGGAGAAAGGTATTATATAACCTTTAAAACATTAACTCGGTTGCTTAACTTAAAGTCACATTCAGTGAAGATGGACACACTAATCGACCAGAATAAGATCCGTATAATACAGTGTTTTAGGGAAGAACAACACTTCAAAGGTGTTGTATGTAGAAGTAATGTTATAGTCCGTTCAGTCACTTACGACCGCTAGACCTTTGGCAACCATGTTATGATATACGGGGCTCTATAAACCTCCAGCAGCCATAGCTGACTGAACGGACTTTAGTTGTAGAATAAAACAAAATTGTATGTAAAGATGAACAAACAATTCCACAGAGAATGCTTCATTGATATAGCAGATGATATTGGCAGAGTTACAAGGAATTCCAGTTAACCACAGCTGTCTACGATTTCGCATTCTTAACTTCACTATACTTTAACGATGAAGTAGAAGCACTCTGGTAAATCAAGTATTTCTTAAATACTTACATATACTAGCTGTTACCTGAATACGACTGCTGTGAGTATATTATGAAGTTGTTCGTCTAACTGAATCAGGGTTGTTTTCATATAATCAAACTCCATTTTCTGGTGGCTACATTGAACTAATTACAATTGTAATATGTAATGAGGATGCAAGATTTGAAAAAGTTGATATTTTATGTAAGAAAGTAATTATAATTTATGATGATACTGCTGTGTAACAACTTGAAGGGTAACGACCAGTGGACAATGCACGACACTGACAGACGGAGTTGAGTGATCTCTGATGAGACCGAGAAATCAAGCCATTAATTGCATTGGTGTTCAGGCTAGCTTACTGCATGCTTTCACGACTTGCATGGTGACGCTTAGTGACAACACACGACACTGACAGACGGAGTTGAGTGATCTCTGATGAGACCGAGATCCCAAACCATTAATTGCATTGGTGTTCAGGCTACCTTACTGCATGCTTTTACGACTTGAATGGTGACGACCAGTTACAATGCACGACACTGACTGGCGGAGTTGAGTGATCTCTGACGAGACCGAGATCCCAAACCATTAATTGCATTGGTGTTCAGGCTACCTTACTGCATGCTTTCACGACTTGAAGGGTAACGACCAGTGACAATGCACGACACTGACTGGTGGAGTTGAGTGATCTCTGACGAGACCGAGATCCCAAACCATTAATTTCATTGGTGTTTAGGCTACCTTACTGCATGCTTTCACGACTTGAATGGTGACGACCAGTGACAATGCACGACACTGACTGGTGGAGTTGAGTGATCTCTGACGAGACCGAGATCCCGAACCATTAATTTCATTGGTGTTTAGGCTACCTTACTGCATGCTTTCACGACTTGAATGGTGACGACCAGTGACAATGCACGACACTGACTGGTGGAGTTGAGTGATCTCTGACGAGACCGAGATCCCAAACCATTAATTTCATTGGTGTTTAGGCTACCTTACTGCAAGGTACGAGTGGTTTCGTTCTGGTGTCATAATATTGCAGGGCAGTATACAACATATTGCTCATTATTACTTAGCAGTTACATGGAAACTGTGAACACAACATGAGGGATGCGATTTAACTAGGCTATGTAAAGTTACAAGCAAATAAAATATGCCCATAATCATTTTCTGCAGAAATGGTTTATATCTTAACATTCTATTTAGGAACTAAAATTGTATAGGTTAGTCGGTATTTCAAAATTGATTTCATTTAAACTGTTCAATTAGAATTTAATTTTATAAAGGTGAAAACGCAACTTTCGCCTTTACACACTCAATACCTGACACACCTACACTTCTGGTGAATCTATTGCAATGAAATTCTGATGAACATCAATAATTGCTGCCTAAGTTTCTTTGCAACTGTCGTAGGTAGCTGTCAGATTTTCATGTAATTGTTGTAGGTAGCTGCCATATTTTAATTTCAATTGTAGTCGGTAACTACCAGAATTTAATTATCATTGTGGTGAGTCCTGCCAGAATTTTATTGTCATTGTGGTGGGTCCTGCCAGAATTTCATTGGATTGTGGAGGGTCCTGCCAGAATTTCGTTGGATCGTGGTAAGTTGCTGCCAGATGGTGGTGGTAAAACTTCGTTCTTTACTCAAAATAAAAATGACGTACCTCAAAAACACCCAATTGCTTAAATAACCACAATTTAACTTGTTGTCAGATGGCAGGAAGCTGCCACTGAACCGCAGACAGCGGGTGTTCCCTAACGGCACTCTTCTGCTGGACAACGTGCAGCGGGATCCGGACAGCGGCGAGTACCGGTGCGCTGCTGAAAACAAACAGGGAAGATCCTCCTCCCAACAGTTACGCCTTTCAGTTATAGGTATTTTATATTTTCAAAGGAGACATAAGAACAATTTTTCTTTGTGATATTAGGGTATCACATTTAATTCTGATAATAGGGATTTTGTAGTATATTTTTTTTGCCACTTAAATGATATCACAATACAGATCTTAAAAGTGTATGTTTCTCCTAAAGACTAGTAGGCTGCTATTCTATTGTATTTCCCATAAAACCTCGAAAGGGAGACTGAAAGTGATTCACAGTCCTCGAGTCGGAAGGTAAACTATACTATCTTAATGGAAATCTTAACTTATAAATGATAAAAAAGCCTCCACGAGTCAAGATTATATTACTTCAAGATTTTAACTGTTGAATTAATATGTCTAAAATACTTTTTCAATCGATTTAATATATATTTTTAAGTTAAATTTCTCTATAAACACATAAAATAACAAGGTTAACGCCATGAATCGTTTGTTCTGTCTACCCAATCATTGAAAAACAAATTTTAATAATCTACCTTACAGTATGTTCGTTTTTATGTACTTTCTTGAATTTTTGATACAAGATAAGTAAAGACTTGAATTGCATATATTAGAACATTTCTCGAGGCAAATTAAAAAAGTTTACTTCTTCATACACGAATACAGCTTAACTTTGGGTTTCTGAGATTCCAAAAGAGATTCCCTAAAAGTAGATTTTTATATTTTAGAACGGTCAAACACCTATTACTTAGGTGCTTTACATCACTTCATATGATTTAATGGAAAGAACACTTGGTAAACAATGATTCCTATCTTGTAATCTTAATCTTAATTTTTTGCAATTTGCAAATAAAATGTAGTTAAGAATGATTATGATATTAATACTACCAAACTACAGTATTTGCTTTGAAGGGGGTGTTGGGTCTACCTAGATCTAGATACAAGTAAAAATTAACCTTTTACTTTCAGTCTTTTGTAAGTAATTTTAAATTACTCTTCATTGAACTTTACTTAATAAGTATTCATTGTTTACTGAATAATACCTCAAATTATTTAAGATTTTGCATATAATACTGAGAAAGGAAATAACTATACACGATGCAGTGACCTGTATCACGATTGGTAGTTTCTAATCTACAATACAACACTGTTTAAATACTGACTGTTTGATTTAAATTTCAACATCACAAATTTTATTTTATCAGACTTCAGCGAAATTTGTTTTATTAATTCCAAGCAGTTTGTTAATTCCAAACAAAAATTGATAATTTTGTTGCTTCCAAGCAATGGGTACAGGCCATGAAACGTTTTCCCCACATAGACTGTTGAAAAAAAGTGGACTATTACTACTGTCAGATATTAATATATTAGGAAATTGTATCTTATATTAAAACTGGCATATATTTAACTAAACACAAAAAAGTTAAAATGACTTTTTTTACATACTTCTATGGTATATTTTGATCGCTGATTGTTCTTATTGTAATTGCTTTTTGAAACATATCATAACAACCGAACAATGAATTTTCAAAAAGACAAGATTAAATAATGTTTCAAATAATTTGTAATCATATTGAAAATTCGTTTCTGATATATTGTTATAAAACACACAGGAATAACTTTTATAAAATGTAAAACTTTAGTTACTGTAATCCAAGTTTAATATAATTTAAAACTTATTGTAAATTATATAAGTAATGTTATTTATATTTCTGTATGTGTTATAATAATCTGTTTGATTTGAGTAAGTTTCGTCGGTTTCCTTCGCAAAATATTGCATTTCACACGATAAAAGAAAATCATATAGACATAATTTTGACGTGAAAGAGTGAGTCATCAAGACGTAATAAAAACATCAATATTTTCAGTTACCACATGGCAGGAATAAATACACAGATACATTTACAATATGGCAGGAATAAATACACCTATACATTTACCACATGGCCGGAATAAATGTACAGATACATTTACCACATGGCCGGAATAAATACACAGATACATTTACAACATGGCAGGAATAAATACATCGACACATTTACCACATGGCATAAATAAATATACAGATACATTTACCACATGGCAGGAATAAATAAACCGACACATTTACCACATGGCCGGAATAAATATACACCGATACATTTACCACATGGCCGGAATAAATATACAGCGATACATTTACCACATGGCTGGAATAAATATACAGATACATTTACCACATGGCCGGAATAAATACACCGACACATTTACCACATGGCAGAAATAAATATACAGATACATTTACCACATGGCAGGAATAAATATACAGATACATTTACCACATGGCAGGAATAAATAAACCGACTCATTTACCACATGGCCGGAATAAATATACAGATACATTTACCACATGGCCGGAATAAATACACACCGATACATTTACCACATGGCCGGAATAAATATACAGCGATACATTTACCACATGGCTGGAATAAACATACACCGATAAAACTACCACATAGCCGGAATAAATATACACCGATACATTTACCACATGGCCGGAATAAATATACACCGATACATTTTACCACATGGCAGGAATAAATACACCGATACATTTACTACATGGCAGGAATAAATATACCAATACATTTACCACATGGCAGGAATAAATACACCGATACATTTACCACATGGCAAGAATAAATATACACCGATACATTTACCACATGGCCGGAATAAATACACAGATACATTTACAACATGGCAGGAATAAATACATCGACACATTTACTACATGGCAGGAATAAATAAACCGACACATTTACCACATGGCAGGAATAAATATACAGATACATTTACCACATGGCCGGAATAAATACACAGATACATTTACAACATGGCAGGAATAAATACATCGACACATTTACCACATGGCAGAAATAAATATACAGATACATTTACCACATGGCAGGAATAAATAAACTGACACATTTACCACATGGCCGGAATAAATACACACCGATACATTTACCACATGGCCGGAATAAATATACAGCGATACATTTACCACATGGCCGGAATAAACATACACCGATATAACTACCTAATGGCCGGAATAAATATACACCGATACATTTACCACATGGCCGGAATAAATATACACCGATACATTTACCACATGGCAGGAATAAATACACCGATACATTTACTACATGGCAGGAATAAATATACACCGATACATTTACCACATGGCAGGAATAAATACACCGATACATTTAACATATGGCAGGAATAAATATACACCGATACATTTACCACATGGCAGGAATAAATACACCGATACATTTAACACAAGGCCGGAATAAATATACACCGATACATTCCAGTAGTCGTTTCTAATGGCAAGTTATATTTCATAAATAAATAATATATTTTTACATTATTCCTAATTACATAGATAGTAAATCTTGTATGCTTGCGTGGCTATTGGAAATGAAAGGCCCAGTGATAAAAAAGATCATTGTCACCAATGTACTGTACATGTTTGCTATATTATACGTTTTGGTATGGTATCACGCTGATAACATTTAGTATAAAGATACAAGTCCCTCTTCATGTTTAGTTGTTCTCCCTACAAAATCTGAAAACATCATAGAAAAGTGTTTATATAGATGTTAACACATATGTTACAGGCTTGTTTTACTGTTCAGGTTTACTTGCAAGACACTGATTATATTTAGCGTTCTGTACTAGAGTACTGCTTTAACGTGTAAGATGTACAGTGAGTGTGTTGCAGTGCCCCCTAGAATCACGCCGTTTTCGTTCCTGACGGACTTGCATGTTGGGGACCGGGTTGGAGTCCAGTGCTTCATCACCAAAGGGGACCTGCCTGTAGATATCCAGTGGCGCAAGGACGGTGGTCAGCTGGACAGTGACGTGAGCGTTCAACAGTACGGCCAGTACACGAGTTCACTGAGCATTGAGTCGTTGGTACCTCGACATGCCGGCTCGTACACGTGCGTGGCGACCAACCCTGCAGCCAGCGACATGCACACCTCCACACTGCTTGTCAACGGTACCTAGTCACTCTAACTTGTCACTTACACTTGTAACTTTTTTCTGTTCCAGTTCCTCCAAGGATAGGGCCCTTCTCATTCGGCGAGCTAATTGAAGGAGTGCGCACTCAAGTTCAGTGTGTTATCCAGGCAGGTGATCCTCCTCTCAAGCTAAAATGGATGAAAGACGACTCCGAGATTTCCAACGAGTTAGGAATTCAGATTACCCAGGATGCTTACTCTAGCACCCTCGCCATCCCCAGGGTGGCTCGAGAGCACTCTGGCAACTATACATGTACCGCAACCAATGACGGACGGTCTGGTCGCGTAACGGCACCCTTGGTGGTCAGCGGTACGGTAAACGAACCTCTTCTCTCTTGTGTCACTGTCACTGCTGTCACTGTCACGCTGGAGCTGTCACTGTCACTGGCACTATTAATGTCACTGTATTGCTGTTGCACCGACACAACATTCTGCTTGTGTCTGCCACTTTATCTGTTTAATTCTGAGTATATCAAGAGTCACGTGTTAAGGAAATGTAAAGAATACAAATCAGGGCATAATTAATAAAGAAAGTATTATTGAAATGAGCAATAAAACTCCCATGCACGCCTCGCATGCTCACGCCAACGTACGCTACGCTCAAGCTTTCCAGTACGTCCAAACATTCATAGAGTAACAATCTGTTGTTTAATTTCACTTATTCAATTGTGGCCCCCATCAGATTGCCCTTCAGAATAAATTTTACTTCCACGTGTTATATACTATAATAAATAAACTGTTATTATTTATTATGTTAGTTTTGTAATATTTAAATTCGTGTTAATTTTGAATACAAATTGTATTGTATCATTTCAAAAATTCAGCATTATTGGTATTTGTTTTGTTATTTTGAAACAAATCTAACCTAATTTACTGTAGCCTTCATTTGGATTCTGTAAAAGATGAAGTTAAAAATAAAGCTTTTAAAGATTATACCTTGTGATTTAGTGCTATAATCTACCGAAATGAAACTTAATTTCGTGCTATCTTTCCTGAAAGCGTTGCTTTTAATACATTCAATTAATATGTATAAAACATTCAAGTTTTATCAACAGTCAATTTGTTTTTATAATAGTATGATTGATGCTAGCAGATTAAAAAGCATTATTTACGTTGGTAAATTTAATATATCACTACAATTGTTTTTTTTTAATTTTTGATCGGCAGATTTTATAATATGACTCTTACGCTATTTTTATATAAATATATTAGTGTTTATTTGATAAAAGCAGTTTTACTATAGTAAATAAATTTTTAAACTGTCAGTTAGATAAAACCAGTAATTTGCTTTAAACTATAATAGCACAGTTCGCTCGGAAAGCCAGCATACTGTAAACTCTACTTATAATCATTATGTCGTAGCTGTATTATTGCTTGGATTTTCATAAGTTAAAGTATATGTATTTGGCCATAAAATGACATATGACTGTCCTAATTTTAGAGATTTCCATTAAATTCTGTACACATTTACGTTCACAATCTGTCCCGTCTTTATATAATTTAATTGTGTACTGCATTATTTTGTTTCATTATTTAGACTTATTAGACAGACCAGAATAAGTCGGAATAATTAATGAAACAATTTACTAAGACATTTTATTATATGGAATAAAGCACACCAAAACGTTCATAAAAAGATAATCATAGAAAGGAAATAAATTATTCGCAATAGTTGTTTCATTATTTTTTAGTGATTTTATATTTTTCCGATACTTTACAAATATATAAGATATATTCTCAAATACTAACTCATATACTTGCTCCATACAATTAAGAAGTAATAGAATTTGAATCAATAAATATTTACATGTTCAATTGATAATCTAAAGAACGTTTTGTGATATTTTAAATAAATACCTCGTATTATAACTAATTAAATTTCCTAAAATACGTATTTTAATATGTATAAACCTACAACGTACAAATTATCCGTTTTTAAAGGACATGATTTTTTTACATTTTAGTCATCAAGTAAATCAGCTTTGATTTGTTTTATTTATAACTGTTATTATATATTGTCCCAGATTCTACATTATCTTAGTTTTGATGGAAATCCAAAAGTTGAAAACACATAAAATAGGTCGACACTTTTTTATTCATCCGTTGTATTCATTGTAAATCAATAGTACGAATATGTTGGAAGATGATCAATAACAGGATACTGGTAAGATTGCTAATAGCAACAGCACACGCACTGCACTTCCGCAAGCACTCTGCACGCTTGCGCTCGCACTCTGCACCGTCTTCGGCACCGGCACCAAGGACACAATGCATATTGTAGAATATTTCAGCATAGTACTACTGAGTTCCAACTGTCACTAGGTTAAGTTGCACTCTTCTCTTTCTGTCTCTACTATAAGTTCTTAAAACTATAAGTTCTTTCGTGAACCTTAAAATAAACTGTTTTCATATTATAATGATTTTAAGAGATGGTGTCATATTTTCATTATAACTAAAATAAAAGCTAAGTCTTAATTAAAGTCTCGTTTCCATCTTCATTTTATGTGGACATTTTTTTATTCAAATTATGATTTCTTTTAACCATTTCAAACTAACAACAGTCTTAATCACATAAAACATTCAATATAATATAAAGATAACTCAATAAAATCTAGCGGGTGAGAATATTAAGTTATTTGAGGATGCTGACAGATGGGAGATATTTCCAGTGTTATGATTCTTTTTATGCCTGATACCTAAACCTATCCACGTGACTAGTGCATGGCTGGGTAGCTATGTGACTAGTTCATTGATAGGTAGTTATGTGACTAGTTCATGGCTGCTTAGCTAAGTGACTAGTTCAAGGTGGGGTAGATTGTAACAAGTTCATTACTGCGTAGCTATGTGACTAGTTCGTAGTTGGGTACCTATGTGACCAGTTCATTACTACGTAGCTATGTGACTAGTTCATAGTTAGGTACCTATGTGACCAGTTCATTACTGCGTAGCTATGTGACTAGTTCATTACTGCGTAGATATGTGACTAGTTAATTACTGCGTAGCTATGTGACTAGGTTATGGCTGGGTAGTTATGTAACTAGTATGTAACTAGTTCATGGCTCGGTAGCTATGTGATCAGATGGTTGGGTATCTATGTGACTAGTTCATGGCTGGGTGGGTAGCTATGTGATCAGTTCATGACTTGGTTGCTATGTGACTAGTTCACGGCTGGGTTGTTAACTTTTCTTTTTTTATAGTTTTTCTGAGTATATGTCAGGCACTTTTCATTACACTGGGTTTGTGTGCAATCTGTCAATTATATTAGAACAACCCATTTTTTCTTACTTTAAGATAAGTACTGGTAATAATCTAAAGGTGGAGTTCTCTTTGAGGTGACGTGATTGTACGACCGGTGACCTGCTGGGGTCAACTTAAGGGTAACTGTCTTCTATTACTTTTAACCATCTTCTATCCATAATGACTTTCGTACATTCATGATTGTAATAATCTTACAGAAATTTAAAAAATGTTTAAACTGGCAAAAACAAAAAAAATTTTAAATTAGCATTCCAGTTTTTTTTTTAAGAGGTGATTTTTCTTAATTTTGTATACCAGGAATTAATGTTGCCTACTTCTGAACATCAATATTAAATCATAATATTTTACTTCACCTTCATCGATATCCTTAAAGAGGGTTTAACAATACCCATCGTCAAAGACTTTACCATATCAACAAAGGCAAAGTCGTGACAAATCACTATAATACTATATACCCGATGACATATCTGATGAAGTGAGAAATCTAATGACGTAAGGTTAAACCGTTAAGTTAAGTTTTAAGTTTCAGGGGAATAAACATAAATACATACATCCAGGAGGTGAAACAGAACACTCTTTTTGACAGACTTTGAAAGAGGTGTACTTTTTCAACTATTAGTTATGTAACATCGTGTACTTATAAGTTTAAGTGCAGTGAATATGATCTCCATTAGTGCCTTTAGAATATCGAAGAATGTGGATAAGTGGGTGCTGACTGTAATCAATATGTATTAGAAGTAGTTACGTTGTTTTTTAATGGATACATGACGTCCCTCAAAGAAACGCCACCTTGTCATTGGTCATATTGTAACGACTTAACATATGTTCACTGTCATTCTATAATTTACAGTACCACCACGTTGGGTTCTTGAACCCAAGGATAAAAACGTGTCCAGAGACAGCTTTGCTATGTTCGACTGCCAAGCCGAAGGATTTCCCGCCCCAACACTTATCTGGAGGAAGATCATTGGTATGGACTACCGAAACTTCTACAGTTTGGTGGTTTCATTTATTTTATGAGACCAAATTATACTTTTTTTATCGTTGTTTTAATAGGATTCGCTGTTGCTGAATTTCCATAATACTTGTGGAAAAGCATATAAAATAGTATATTTGAATTAATAGCTAATTGATAAACTATTAACAAAATAGTGCCGCGTAAGACATCGTAGCCGTTAAAATTACATTACATTATAAAACTCATATGCCGGGTGGACCATAAGTCACTTGACACTAGCAGTTAATCAGCTTTAATTGAACTGTATTTGCAACACAGAATAATATAAACACACAGTTGCGAAAATTATACTCTTGATACAAATGCCAACTACTCAACGCTTGCGATCCTAGTGGTCGTATCGCACAACTACAGCATCTCCCCGTTAGATAGCATGGCAGATTACGTTGAAATTCAATTAATTGAGTGTAAACATTCAAATAAAATCGTTTGATTGCTATACCACCGCTAGGATCGTTAGCATCGTTTGGTTTGCAAGTAAAACGGCTGAGCATCGCTATTGAGCGTTTTTATTATACGGTTGTATTATTATTATTATTATATAGGTTGTAACTTGTCATCTGTCTTCAAACAGTTCTCTTTTGAGGTTATGTTGAAGTTAGTTTTCGTAATTTGGTAACAAAGTCAAATACTTTATTTAGTAGGGCCTATAAACAATAAAACAAAAATTTGCGTTTTGTCAAGTTAAAACTATGTTATTTTAAGTCTTTGTTGTGAATTGTACATACGTATGATATTCATGTAAAAAGGATCATTTTTATATATCAAACTATAGTCTAATAAAGGAGCTTTAAAATTATTTTTAAACACTGCAATATAATGTGGTCCTACGTGTTTTAATATTGTCAGGCCTAGACAGACCAGAATAAGTCGGAATAATTAATGAAACAATTTACTAAGACATTTTATTATATGGAATAAAGCACACCAAAACGTTCATAAAAAGATAATCATAGAAAGGAAATAAATTATTTTTCTTAATAAACTTAAGATGTACACTCAACGGCATGTATGAAAGTGTATACATAGCTGAATCACATAAACGTGTGATATAATACTATATATATAAATAATAATACATAGAATATTTGTTTTAAGATAAATTGGATAAATGGAGAGATTTCCTCACGGAGGTCTCGCTGAGTAAACCTGATACCTTTATTGACGATATTGCAGTAAAAGAGCTCTGAAGTATTATTTGAACAATTGGTTAAGCTCGATGGGATCGCAAATGTTACCTTGGTAGTTAGCCACATATGAATTGGCAGGACATTGGGTGATAGACCAAAAATAGGTTTCATTGGGTTGGGTAGGTTGAGTCATTCATTGGGTAGGATTTTGAGGGGATAAAAAATCTCCTTAGATTTGTCATTCTAATTATTTAGTTAATATTTCCAAATTGTCACTAAAAGATCATCATCGAGCTGAAAATTAACTATATGGACAATCATAATCTTATATAAATTATATTTTAAATGTAAATATACAGTATATGTAGAAATAGATTTCCAACGATTCAAGTGTCCAACAGTCGTCCTTAGGTGTTCCTACATTAACATTCATTCCAATAAAACTAGAACAAAATACTAGACATGTGTTAAAACCTTAAAAACATGTATACCTTCATAAAATTATCAATTGCAAATAACGTTTTATATTTCACTAAATTGCGACAATAAATTCATAATTGGGATATTTAATCCCACTTATTGTGTTAATTTATCCTCTTCATTTGTTTTAAAAATATAGTGGGTGTGAAGGGTAGTTATGTAGACATAACGTAAGGCAAATAAGTACAGATTCATAAGACTTGCAACGTCCAAATTTTTGAAGGTTGAGTAGAAGCTGGGAAGAAGCGTTGTCATCAGGACCTGTTATACAGATCCGTAAGATGTTGCTGGTCAAAATTTGTAAACTTTGAGTAGAATCTAGGCAGAAGTTTAGTCATCAAGATTCGTGATACAGATCCGTAAGATGTTGCCGGTCAAAATTTATAAAAGATGAGAAGAACCTAGGCAGAAGTTTAGTCATCAAGATTCGTGATACAGATCCGTAAGATGTTGCCGGTCAAAATTTATAAAAGATGAGAAGAACCTAGGCAGAAGTTTAGTCATCAAGATTCGTGATACAGATCCGTAAGATGTTGCCGGTCAAAATTTATAAAAGATGAGAAGAACCTAGGCAGAAGTTTAGTCATCAAGATTCGTGATACAGATCCGTAAGATGTTGCCGGTCAAAATTTATAAAAGATGAGAAGAACCTAGGCAGAAGTTTAGTCATCAAGATTCGTGATACAGATCCGTAAGATGTTGCCGGTCAAAATTTATAAAAGATGAGAAGAACCTAGGCAGAAGTTTAGTCATCAAGATTCGTGATACAGATCCGTAGGATGTTGCCGGTCAAAATTTATAAAAGATGAGAAGAACCTAGGCAGAAGTTTAGTCATCAAGATTCGTGATACAGATCCGTAAGATGTTGCCGGTCAAAATTTATAAAAGATGAGAAGAACCTAGGCAGAAGTTTAGTCATCAAGATTCGTGATACAGATCCGTAGGATGTTGCCGGTCAAAATTTATAAAAGATGAGAAGAACCTAGGCAGAAGTTTAGTCATCAAGATTTGTGATACAGATCCGTAAGATGTTGCCGGTCAAAATTTATAAACTTTGAGTAGAATCTAGGCAGAAGTTTAGTCATCAAGATTCTTGATACAGATACCTAGTAGGTGAACTGTCTAAATTAGTAAATATAGAGTAAGAGGGTGCGTCACTAGGATTATCGTGATTAAAGAAGAAATTGGTTGTTTAAACTCATGTAATACAGGTCCATAAGACGTAGTTCATCAAAATATGTCAAGGACGAGTGCAATAGTTGGCTATTAGGATTTGTATTTGCAGGTTCTTATATCACGTAAACTATTAAAATATATGTACATGGAGGAAGGGTAGTTGATCAAGGCTCAAGTATACAGGTTCATAAGGACGTAACATATCAAAATATGAAGGGTTGGCATTAAAAGAGGTATCATTGTAACATACACTACGTTTAGTACATTAACTTAAGTGAGATATTGACTTTCACTGCAGGACGTCAGCCCAGCGACTACCAGGACCTGACCGGACGGTCTAGGGGCGTCCAGGTATTTCCAAACGGCACTCTGATGATCCGCCAAGCCGCCCCGGAACACCAGGGGCAGTATTTGTGCGAGGCAACCAATGGCATTGGTGCAGGGCTCAGCGCCACCGTGTCCTTAGTTGTCCACAGTGAGTACTACTACCGCATGCAGCAGTTCCAATATTTTGTTATATTACATTCCACTTATTGTGTTATTGTTCCAAGGATGTATTCAAAATACTTTACCTGTTACAGATCCACCAGAGTTCGAGGTAAAGTCAGCTCAGGCGAGCGTGCGTAGAGGAGCTAGTCAGACCTTGGAGTGTCAAGCTCAAGGTGACCAACCCATGAGCATCACTTGGCATAGAGAGGGCCAGCCGCCAGTCCAGTTCAACCCTCGGTAAGTGTCTGAATATAATAAATATGTACATAAGTCCTTTGGTGTTTACGTTTTTCTAGGTCTTCGCAAGACCTACGGAATGTGATTCGGTAGGTTTTAAAATTAGTGATGGGTGTAAATTCACATTAACCCACTAATTAATACCTGTAACAAGAATATATAAAACTGGATAAAAACTGCAAATGTTTAGTATGTATCAGCTCTTAAAATTTGAAAGAGTACTAATTTTACTTAACCGAAAGTTTTATTTGTTCTCTAAAATAAAAAAGTTTTATGATCAATGAAGATACATTTGTTGGTCAGTCATATCTGCTACTAGCAAACGAAGGAATCATCTGAAAGAAATAAGCTTTGAACAATATTTAAATAGGTAATAATCTGATCAGTTTACACCTTTTTATTAAGAATGTTTAAGAACAGAACAGTATTAAGAAAATTGTGTCTTTAAGATAACCTTCAAAAGTCACTAAAATTTAGGTGATTTGCTATAATAAAATGCTTTGCCATATAAATAGATAGGAGATAGATGACGTGATATTTTCAACTCTTATTTTTTGTCCTTGTAATGTTTTCGTCAGGGGGATTCGCCCTATGCACCAGTAATTTGGTATAACCTATGCAAAATATAGGATTGTTATATAAGGCTTAACAAAGTTGGTCGGCTGCCAGCAGGAAATTATCCTGCTTTGCCAATTCGAAACTTTAAGTATTTCTGTAAGTTAAGTTTATGTAGGAACTTTGAATAGATTCACAGAAACTCAAGAGGGCCGCTCGATTTAACACCTTGGCTTTCATTGATGGAACATTTTATAATTTTAATACTAACATTTTATTGTACTTTCTGTGAAAATAATTTTTAGAGCTGAAATTGTTTAACAATTTTTGCAAAGATTTTAAAATCATTATGACGTGGGAAAGATCTATGTGCTTTTTGAAAAGTATAAAATAGTAAGTTCTAAGGAACTTGAGTAACTTAACTTAGTTATAAAATGTCTATGCCATTTTGTGTTTGAATATGTACATTACTTATCTAGTTATTGCTTGAGGACAAAGAGGACAAAAGCAAAATTATCCTCTGAAATGCTGTAATAGTTTTTACACATAATAAGTGATTGGCATTCTCCAGGAATGCACATCCTTAAAAATCCAACACCAGTATACAATTTTCAAACTAAAATTTATCAATATATTTGGACATTCCTAATTGTTGCCGTATACGTATTGAAACATCCCTATGGCCAGGGCCTAGGACAAACTAACATATTAACTAAGCTCTTTTTAGTCAGTTTAGTCTCGAGTGGTTGGCTTGATTTTTGTCTAAAAAGTTAACTAAATTTTTTTTGCTGAGTGCGTAGCGTATCTAAATACTATATTAATAAATTTTGTCATTCTTGTATACTGTTTTCATGTGGATTCCGCAAACAGCTAAACAACTAACTGATTGCTGTTTATTTCATACCCCCGTGAATGTAAATCCTTGACTGCTGAGGGTTTTTAAATGTTATTCAATATGAAGTACTTGTTAAACCCCCAAGTAACTTACATTCTATATGTAGGCCTATACGTGCCGATAGCAAGTGTTGCAAATCATGAAAGCAGCTAGTTCATGATTTTAGATAGCATGGAGATTTTTAACGCTGAGTTTTAACAATTGATATTCGTTTCGACAAGTGAGAAACTTTGTTCGTCCTCAGATGATACTTATTTCCTAAACCTACATTCCAATGGAAATGAGATGTGTTGGAGTGAGTCAAATAAAATCAGTATAAAAAACGTTTGTACATTTGAAATCTCCAACTAGTTAGCTATCAACCGAGCTATCTAAAAGACATCCTCGACCCGTTGATTGGACTGATCAATTGACTCAAGCATTTTCTGCGGTTAAAAATGCTTTGGCCAAGACTACCCTACTTGCTCGCCCATCAATGTCGGCATCCCTAGCCATCAGACCGATCCGTTTGAGAGACTGATCACCAAATTATCAATTGCGAGATGCAACCTCGGATATAAATTGAATGCTTCGCAGACAAAATACAGTACGTATGATAAACAACTGTCTGCAATTTACCTAACTATACGTAATGTACAGTATTTACTGAAGAAAGGTAGTTTACAATCCTCGCTGATCATCGTCTATTGATTCAGAGATCCGCAGACAAAATACAGTACATATGATAAACAACTGTCAGCAATATACCTAACTATACGTAATGTACAGTATTTACTGAAGGAAGGTAGTTTACAATCCTCGCTGATCATCGTCTATTGATTCAGAGATCCGCAGACAAAATACAGTACATATGATAAACAACTGTCTGCAGTATACCTAACTATACGTAATGTACAGTATTTACTGAAGGAAGGTAGTTTACAATCCTCGCTGATCATCGTCTATTGATTCAGAGATCCGCAGACAAAATACAGTACATATGATAAACAACTGTCTGCAGTATACCTAACTATACGTAATGTACAGTATTTACTGAAGGAAGGTAGTTTACAATCCTCGCTGATCATCGTCTATTGATTCAGAGATACGCAGACAAAATACAGTACACATGATAAACAACTGTCTGCAGTATACCTAACTATACCTAATGTACAGTAGTTACTGAAGGAAGGTAGTTTACAATCCTCGCTGATCATCGTCTATTGATTCAGAGATCCACAGACAAAATACAGTACATATGATCAACAACTGTCTGCAATATACCTAATTATACGTAATGTACAGTATTTACTGAAGGAAGGTAGTTTACAATCCTCACTGATCATCGTCTATTGATTCAGAGATCCGCAGACAAAATACAGTACATATGATAAACAACTGTCTGCAATATACCTAACTATACGTAATGTACAGTATTTACTGAAGGAAGGTAGTTTACAATACTCGCTGATCATCGTCTATTGATTCAGAGATCCGCAGACAAAATACAGTACATATGATAAACAACTGTCTGCAATATACCTAACTATACGTAATGTACAGTATTTACTGAAGGAAGGTAGTTTACAATCCTCGCTGATCATTGTCTATTGATTCAGAGATCCGCAGACAAAATACAGTACATATGATAAACAACTGTCTGCAATATACCTAACTATACGTAATGTACAGTATTTACTGAAGGAAGGTAGTTTACAATCCTCGCTGATCATTGTCTATTGATTCAGAGATCCGCAGACAAAATACAGTACATATGATAAACAACTGTCTGCAATATACCTAACTATACGTAATGTACAGTATTTACTGAAGGAAGGTAGTTTACAATCCTCGCTGATCATCGTCTATTGATTCTGAGATCCGCAGCCAAAATACAGTACATATGATAAACAACTGTCTGCAATATACCTAACTATACGTAATGTACAGTATTTACTGAAGGAAGGTAGTTTACAATCCTCGCTGATCATTGTCTATTGATTCAGAGATCCGCAGACAAAATACAGTACATATGATAAACAACTGTCTGCAATATACCTAACTATACGTAATGTACAGTATTTACTGAAGGAAGGTAGTTTACAATCCTCGCTGATCATTGTCTATTGATTCAGAGATCCGCAGACAAAATACAGTACATATGATAAACAACTGTCTGCAATATACCTAACTATACGTAATGTACAGTATTTACTGAAGGAAGGTAGTTTACAATCCTCGCTGATCATTGTCTATTGATTCAGAGATCCGCAGACAAAATACAGTACATATGATAAACAACTGTCTGCAATATACCTAACTATACGTAATGTACAGTATTTACTGAAGGAAGGTAGTTTACAATCCTCGCTGATCATCGTCTATTGATTCAGAGATCTGCAGACAAAATACAGTACACATGATAAACAACTGTCTGCAATATACCTAACTATACGTAATGTACAGTATTTACTGAAGGAAGGTAGTTTACAATCCTCGCTGATCATCGTCTATTGATTCTGAGATCCGCTGCCAAAATACAGTACATATGATAAACAACTGTCTGCAGTATACCTAACTATACGTAATGTACAGTATTTACTGAAGGAAGGTAGTTTACAATCCTCGCTGATCATCGTCTATTGATTCTGAGATCCGCTGCCAAAATACAGTACATATGATAAACAACTGTCTGCAATATACCTAACTATACGTAATGTACAGTATTTACTGAAGGAAGGTAGTTTACAATCCTCGCTGATCATCGTCTATTGATTCTGAGATCCGCTGCCAAAATACAGTACATATGATAAACAACTGTCTGCAATATACCTAACTATACGTAATGTACAGTATTTACTGAAGGAAGGTAGTTTACAATCCTCGCTGATCATCGTCTATTGATTCAGAGATCTGCAGACAAAATACAGTACACATGATAAACAACTGTCTGCAATATACCTAACTATACGTAATGTACAGTATTTACTGAAGGAAGGTAGTTTACAATCCTCGCTGATCATCGTCTATTGATTCAGAGATCTGCAGACAAAATACAGTACACATGATAAACAACTGTCTGCAATATACCTAACTATACGTAATGTACAGTATTTACTGAAGGAAGGTAGTTTACAATCCTCGCTGATCATCGTCTATTGATTCTGAGATCCGCTGCCAAAATACAGTACATATGATAAACAACTGTCTGCAGTTTACCTAACTATACGTAATGTACAGTATTTACTGAAGGAAGGTAGTTTACAATCCTCGCTGATCATTGTCTATTGATTCAGCGATCTTCTTTATGATTTTGTTTGAGAGAAAAATCAGATTTGAACCGTATTTAAATAATAAACTGATCAATTTACAACTTTTTCTTAAGAATTTTTAAGGACAAAACAGTAAAAGAACATTGTGTTCATAAGATTAACTTAAAGAGTTACTGAAATTTATTTGGTTTGATATAGTAAAATGTTACGCCATGTACATGCTATAACGTCCCCTAGGAGAGCTATAACGTCCCCTAGGTGAGCTATAACGTCCCCTAGGAGAGCTATAACGTCCCCTAGGAGAGCTATAACGTCCCCTAGGAGAGCTCTAATGTCACCTAGGAGAGCTATAACGTCCCCCTAGGAGAGCTATAACGTCCCCTAGGAGAGCTATAACGTCCCCTAGGGGAGCTATAACGTCCCCTAGGAGAGCTATAACGTCCCCTAGGAGAGCTATAACGTCCCCTATGAGAGCTATAACGTCCCCTATGAGAGCTATAACGTCCCCTAGGGGAGCTATAATGTCACCTAGGAGAGCTATAACGTCCCCCTAGGAGAGCTATAACGTCCCCTAGGAGAGCTATAACGTCCCCTAGGACAGCTATAACGTCCCCTAGGGGAGCTATAATGTCACCTAGGAGAGCTATAACGTCCCCTATGAGAGCTATAACGTCCCCTAGGGGAGCTATAATGTCACCTAGGAGAGCTATAACGTCCCCCTAGGAGAGCTTTAACGTCCCCCTAGGAGAGCTATAACGTCCCCTAGGAGAGCTATAACGTCCCCTAGGGGAGCTATAATGTCACCTAGGAGAGCTATAACGTCCCCTAGGGGAGCTATAACGTCCCCTAGGAGAGCTATAATGTCACCTAGGAGAGCTATAACGTCCCCTATGAGAGCTATAACGTCCCCTAGGAGAGCTATAATGTCACCTAGGAGAGCTATAACGTCCCCTATGAGAGCTATAACGTCCCCTAGGACAGCTATAACGTCCCCTAGGGGAGCTATAATGTCACCTAGGAGAGCTATAACGTCCCCTAGGAGAGCTATAACGTCCCCTAGGAGAGCTATAACGTCCCCTAGGAGAGCTATAACGTCCCCTAGGACAGCTATAATGTCACCTAGGAGAGCTATAATGTCACCTAGGAGAGCTATAACGTCCCCTAGGAGAGCTATAACGTCCCCTAGGGGAGCTATAATGTCACCTAGGAGAGCTATAACGTCCCCTATGAGAGCATAACGTCCCCTAGGACAGCTCGCCTATACTAGGACATCAAGTATGTGCCTAGTAGACAAAACCCAGTCGCTGTACACTTTCTCGGATATAAGAAAATATATTGCCTTCAGTTATAGATTTTGATAAAAATTCCGTCGGTTCAAAAATCTGATCCTTAGCTTCAAATGATTCTTCAAGGAAACTCCGATGGTTTAAAATCATTCGTACCTGTTGGTGGTAATTCTTCTATACACTGTGAGATGTCAACTTCAGTTCGACGGCCTTTCGTACCTCAAAACTTTCGTCAACGACTTTTCGCAGCTCTTCAGAACCAAACTCTTCCTGGAGTAAGATCTTCTTTGAAGTGAGCATCACCTGTCACAGATCAAAGATTTCTTACCGCACACACAACCCCATCATGTTATTTCTTACCGCACACACAACCCCATCATGTTATTTCTTACCGCACACACAACCCCATCATGTTATTTCTTACCGCACACACAACCCCATCATGTTATTTCTTACCGCACACACAACCCCATCATGTTATTTCTTACCGCACACACAACCCCATCATGTTATTTCTTACCACACACACAACCCCATCATGTTATTAACTTTTCCTGGACACAGGTTCAATATTTTTATAGTAAATATAAATTTAGCCATGTAAATATATTTTCATTACTACTAGTCAGTATATTTATCTTTAATTTTGTGGTTGAAGTATCAGTGTTTTTCATACTAATACCAAATTATTGACCGCCACATATCAAAGAATCACACCAGGACATAAAAATATAGTATTACTGTCGGATTAAAAAAGCAATGTACTCGAATTTGAACCTCTGCTACAAAATAAATATTCATCCGATTTCATTGTGTTGTACACCAACATTTAGCTTATTTAATATAATATAACTTACATCTTTTTTTGAGGACATTAAGAATTTTGTATAGTGGGTACAATAAAAAAACACGAAACTTTTGGAGTAAAGCTCAACTACAAACATTTCTAAAACAAAAACTACTAAAGATAAGTTAGTGAAACTAACCACATATGAAGAAGGTTGTTATTTGTAGTTTCTCCAAATTGTAGAATTTTTACTTTTTTAACAAATATTTTGTTGTAATATTTATTTGTAAACCCTTGCAATCTTAAAAATGGCTGTTCATAAAAACTTGATTGAAAAATAAAGTAATATATAAAACGGTAAGTGCGATAAAAAAATCTTGCGATTTTATATCACATAATAATTCAACAGAAATTAAAGTGCCGTAAATCGCGCGACCGGCCAGACCACCGGACGCGGTGTGCTACTTCTTGCAGCTGGACTTCCGCATATATTAGGGGCCTTATTAGCTATAAATGACAGGTAGATATGTTACAGGTAAGGCTAATGAATCACTCACAGTTACTAGAAATGTGATTAGTACATCCTGCACTTACATACACGTGATGTCTGTTAAATAATCATGTAATATAAAATCGCACTTACCGTTTTACAACCATACTTTATTTTTCAATCCGGTATTTTTGAACTGTTTTGGAAGTTTGTATGATAAGCCATTTTTAAAATTGCGAGGGTTTACAAAAATTACAAGAAAACATTTTGCAAAAGAGTAAAAATTCCAGAATTTGGGCAGACTACAAAGAACAACCTCCATCACACGTTTTTAAATTTTCACTAACCTATCTTTAGTAGTTTTTGTATAAATAGTTTTTGAAGCTGAGCTTTACTCCAATATTGATAAAATGTCGGGTATTTTTTATTCTACCCGCTATAAAACATTCATTAAGTCCTTAAAAAAAATATGTAAGTTATATTTTATAACGTAGAATTAAATAAGCTAATTGTTGGTGTACAACACAACGAAATCGGATGAGTATTTATTTTGTAGCAGAGGTTCAAACTCGAGTACATTGCTTTTTGAATCCGACAGTAGTGTGTTGGTTCAGTTCTAAGTTTATAGGTTATGAATACTGGAGAACCGTATCTTATGAATATCCCAATTAATTTACTATAAGTACTTATTTGTGGTACTTGTAAGTTGTAACAAGAAGTACTTGAAGAGGACTGTTTACTTTTATCAAATCAAATAAAGGCGTTGCAATATCATAATGCACCATCACAATTAATTGCAAGACTATTAAGTAGGAATGTTTGCGTTAGGTTTTGAAATAGTAAGTAATCCTCACTTTTGAAAACATCATCTTTTTGAAAAAAATATATATTCATACAGGTTATTGTTTAGTTTGAGGTTTTAAGTTATGTCATGTAGCTCCATTTCAAGTATTGTTCATATTTAAACATTTCTGTATGATAAAATACACTAATTCAAATTAATTATTAATTGATCGTTTAGGGGATAAACTGATTGCAATGTTTTGAAATTATTACTGTCCACTATACCATAGTTTTCGTAGACACTGTAATATATTTTAAGACTGGTTTTGAAATCATTTTTAATAATCGAGATAATAAGTGCCTTAATTACACGCCCCTCCAGTTATACCCCATATGATATAACATGTGTAAGATTAACTTCATTGTTATGTCATGTCTATGGTCGTCATCAGATACATAACAATGATGGAAAGGTTTAACACGAGTCCTTTGAGTATGTTACTATGGCTACCCTATTTATCGCCTTGGCAACTCGGTCCTGTACGGTATCAACTAGTCTACAAGTCTTTGACATTCGCCAACAGATACATAACAATGATGGAAAGGTTTAACACGAGTCCTTTGAGTATGTTACTATGGTTACCCCATTTATCGCCTTGGCAACTCGGTCCTGTACGGTATCAACTAGTCTACACGTCTTTGACATTCGCCAACAGATACATAATAATGATGGAAAGGTTTAACACGAGTCCTTTGAGTATGTTACTATGGTTACCCCATTTATCGCCTTGGCAACTCGGTCCTGTACGGTATCAACTAGTCTACAAGTCTTTGACATTCGCCAACAGATACATAACAATGATGGAAAGGTTTAACACGAGTCCTTTGAGTATGTTACTATGGTTACCCCATTTATCGCCTTGGCAACTCGGTCCTGTACGGTATCAACTAGTCTACAAGTCTTTGACATTCGCCAACAGATACATAACAATGATGGAAAGGTTTAACACGAGTCCTTTGAGTATGTTACTATGGTTACCCTATTTATCGCCTTGGCAACTCGGTCCTGTACGGTATCAACTAGTCTACAAGTCTTTGACATTCGCCAACAGATACATAACAATGATGGAAAGGTTTAACACGAGTCCTTTGAGTATGTTACTATGGTTACCCTATTTATCGCCTTGGAAACTCGGTCCTGTACGGTATCAACTAGTCTACACGTCTTTGACATTCGCCAACAGATAAATAACAATGATGGAAAGGTTTAACACGAGTCCTTTGAGTATGTTACTATGGTTACCCTATTTATCGCCTTGGCAACTCGGTCCTGTACGGTATCAACTTATCTACAAGTCTTTGACATTCGCCAACAGATACATAACAATGATGGAAAGGTTTATCACGAGTCCTTTGAGTATGTTACTATGGTTACCCCATTTATCGCCTTGGCAACTCGGTCCTGTACGGTATCAACTAGTCTACACGTCTTTGACATTCGCCAACAGATAAATAACAATGATGGAAAGGTTTAACACGAGTCCTTTGAGTATGTTACTATGGCTACCCTATTTATCGCCTTGGCAACTCGGTCCTGTACGGTATCAACTAGTCTACACGTCTTTGATATTCGCCAACAGATAAATAACAATGATGGAAAGGTTTAACACGAGTCCTTTGAGTATGTTACTATGGCTACCCTATTTATCGCCTTGGCAACTCGGTCGTGTACGGTATCAACTAGTCTACACGTCTTTGACATTCGCCAACAGATAAATAACAATGATGGAAAGGTTTAACACGAGTCCTTTGAGTATGTTACTATGGCTACCCCATTTATCGCCTTGGCAACTCGGTCCTGTACGGTCTCAACTAGTCTACACGTCTTTGACATTCGCCAACAGATACATAACAATGATGGAAAGGTTTAACACGAGTCCTTTGAGTATGTTACTATGGTTACCCTATTTATCGCCTTGGCAACTCGGTCCTATACGGTATCAACTAGTCTACACGTCTTTGACATTCGCCAACAGATACATAACAATGATGGAAAGGTTTAACACGAGTCCTTTGAGTATGTTACTATGGTTACCCCATTTATCGCCTTGGCAACTCGGTCCTGTACGGTATCAACTAGTCTACAAGTCTTTGACATTCGCCAACAGATACATAACAATGATGGAAAGGTTTAACACGAGTCCTTTGAGTATGTTACTATGGTTACCCCATTTATCGCCTTGGCAACTCGGTCCTGTACGGTATCAACTAGTCTACACGTCTTTGACATTCACCAACAGATACATAACAATGATGGAAAGGTTTAACACGAGGCCTTTGAGTATGTTACTATGGTTACCCCATTTATCGCCTTGGCAACTCGGTCCTGTACGGTATCAACTAGTCTACAAGTCTTTGACATTCACCAACAGATACATAACAATGATGGAAAGGTTTAACACGAGTCCTTTGAGTATGTTACTATGGTTACCCCATTTATCGCCTTGGCAACTCGGTCCTGTACGGTATCAACTAGTCTACAAGTCTTTGACATTCGCCAACAGATATATGCTTACTTTTCTTTTTAGTAAATTTCGTAAGAAATAATTCATTTAATTAACCCAACCCAATAAGAGTTAACCTCTGTAATAACTAAGCTGTTTAAAACAGTTGGCATTAAGATATTGTGTAGACATTGTACAAACAATAATACACTTTTTATATTGAAAAAGTATGTTAATCTATAATTTTTTATGCACTTCTTAGTATTATTTACGTAGATTGTCTATTGCTAGAACATTACTATTTGTTGTAGATTTTAAACATTTAGAAAATAATGATTATAATTTTGTAGTGAATTACCTTAATTGAGTGGAATTATGAAGCAATAGTAAAAATATTATTCATAAATGTTCAGTATTGAACAGGGAGATTTTATAAACCTCAAATTAAACAAAAACCTGAATGAATAAATTTTTTTTAAATGGAGATTTTTGCAAAAGTGAGAATTTCTAACTATTTCAAAATGAAACGCAAACCTTCCTATGTAATATTGTATTGCTATTAATTGCGGTAGTGGTGGTGAATTATTATATTGCAACGCCTTTATTTGATTTGACAAAAAGTAAACAGTCCTGTTCAAGTACTTCTTGTTACAAGTACCACAATTAAGTACCTCTCGTAAATTAGTTAACAGAACCAACATGTTAAAACGATATTTTTATACCCTAGTGTTTTTATTTGTGAATGTTGTGTGGTTAATATGGTATTAATATAAAAAAAACACTTATACTTCAGCCATTAAATTAAATATAAACATATTGACTAGTATTAATAAAAATACTATTTATATGCCTCAATGTGAATTTACTAAAAAAAATGTCGACCCCGACTCTACATTTCAATGAGCTTTCTGTGAAATGAGTCAGTTTGTAGGATATGTGAATACTATTCCTATAAAGCAATGAAAGAGCAAAACTACTATATTACAAATACTGTACGAAGTGACAGTATAGATCCACCTACCCACCTACAGTAGACATGAATGACAATGACAGTCCAATCACCCACACACGGATGACGTTGATTACCCCCCCCCCCCCCCCCACCTGAGTCGTGTGACGTTGACCAACCGTCCACTCACCGAGACACATGACAATGACAACCCGGCCATCCATATAGAGAAGTAAGACGTCTACAACCACCCACCCACCCACCAACGTATGACTGTTATGACCCACCCACACACCTAGATGTCATACCTAGAGACGTATGAAATTGACGTTCTAACCTACCCTACCTCATTTAAAACACCTATGACATATGCGACCTACCCACCCACCTAGACACGCATGACATTAACAACCCACCCACTCACCTAGTCACAAGTTACGTATGATGTTGACTATCTACCCGCCCACCTGGAGACGCGTGACATTGACAACCCACCCACCTAGTCACGTATGATGTTGACGATCTACCTGCCCACCTTGAGACCTTGAGCTGACTATTCATCCACCGATATACACACGTATCACGTTGATAAGCCCACCCACATATAGACGCATAATTTTGACTAGCCAACTATGAGACTCACGATATTGATGGATGATAACCTGTCCATTCATTATACAGTAGGTGTATTTTCTTTGACAGTCCACCCGCCCATTTACACAAGTATCACACTGATGACTCACACGCACACCTAGAGACGCATGACTGACGAGCCACTCATGGCTTTTGAGACCCTCCCACCTACCTACACACTTACGATGTTAATGATCCACCCGCCCAACTAGACTCGTTTGACGTAGACGATCCAACCACCTATCTACATCACAGAGTTGGTAATACAAACAGAGTAGGCATCGGCAAGCCGTACCATTGAAGGAGTTGAAGCTGGGTCCGCCTTCTTGATGGTGGATAGATCTTCTAATGTCGCGCCATGTGGGGCACACAAATTAAAGTAAGTACTTTGTTAGCATAAAAAATTAAAACATTTGGAAACCAAACAAGTTTTGAAAATAAGCATGTGTTTATAGTTCAGTTTATAATGTTCTAATAAAATAATTTTGCTATAAGCTACAATTTTATTTTAATAAAATGTTTAATAAGTATCTTACCACTTAACAAATTCAAATTACATGAAAAAGTTAGTTTGCGACATTTTTTTTAATTTTTCGATCAGAGAAATTTTGTCAGCGAGAAAGTCTTAGTTTGTAAATTGAGGTTTCATAATATCAAAAGCGTTTGATTCTAGGTCTATTATTTTTCTTTGTATGGTGTGATAAAGTGGCAGAAGTAAACCCATCGTTATGTAAACCTATTGATTCGTTGTTTATGTATGCTATGAATATATATATATATATTCTACGTAGACTACGCGCTCCACGCTCCGTAATGGAACGGTAAGTGGAGCGGGGCGCCATGTTGGTGGTGACGGACAGCTTCACCGCAGGAAGGTCTATGCCCACTCTACTTCTATTAATTTCTCCGTGATCTACAATTTCATACGGTAACCAAATTTAACCTCCCATATGAAACTATGATACCACGTCTACAACCTAGAGTATCTCTAGAATTAATTGCTCTATGGTGTATGTTGATTTCAATGTGTATGCCTATATGTACATACGATAAAGAGCAAGTACGTGTAAGTATCAGAATACCTCAACGTGACATTTCAATTTATTATCTACAAGTGTATGAGTATTGAGTATTATTATACTCAGCAATTAATTTAAAACGTGTCATTGTTTCTAAGTGTAAATTCTTACAACAGCACATATCCCAGACCACTGTATCTTGTTTCTAAGTGTAAATTCTTACAACAGCACATATCCCAGACCACTGTATCTTGTTTCAGCTACGTAATCAAGGAGAGTGTGGTTAAAGGAGGTTTCCTGTCGGCACTATTTATTTCAAGCTCCATTAAGTCAGACAGCGGCACTTTCATGTGTATTGCCACAAACCCTTATGGTCGAGCGGAGCGAATCGTCCACTTGCAGGTTCAAGGTCAGTAACTGTCCAGACAATATTATTTAACAAGTAAATATTTCAAGCACTTTTCAATGCACATTATCTGAGTTGAATCTAGATAGGCCTACGATAATTTTAATTCATTAACGAGAGAGACGATCGAGTGGAGGGAGCTGTTGAAGTACCAGTTTTGAATAATAGTTTATTAATTTAAAATGAAATTCTGGTGTCATTCTCTGCTCACCTCTCTCGATTAACCACGTGTTACTAGTGTTTTCTAAGCACGGTTAAAGTGCTTCTCAATAACGATTTCCTCATAGAATCGCTGACCACTTACCCCTAGTGGTTTTCCTCGTCTGCACACCCCAGGAAATAATAAAATATTTATTTCGTCGTCTTCGATTTTACAGTTTCGTTATTTTTATTAAGAATGTAATTAATATTTCAGTAAACTAGATTGTACTACGTGTCCTAGAACCCATAAAGTTAAGTCTCCTATTGTAGAGACGAACTGTCAGTTCCCCACACTTACACACAGTTGATGCGACCGTAGCCAAGAGATCGCGTCCATTAGCGCACTGAATGGTTGTCGAGTAGTTAGTTCTCCAATTGTCTGTGCGGATGGCAGGGATAGCACCGTTGTCAGTCTCTGAAAATGTATTGCTATAAAATACCAGTTTTTAGCAATAGAAAGTTATTAAAATAAGTGTAATTTGATTTGGTGGTTGACAAGTATTGTAGCCCTACTTGTGATGGATGTGTGTGTTCAGATGCTCCTGGCCGGCCCAAGAACCTGCGCGTGGTGGAAGCCACCAGCCGCAGCCTCTCCGTCTCCTGGGCACCTCCCTCTGACGACCGCAGTCCTGTCCTTCAGTACGTTGTCCAGTTTCGCCAAGAAAATGGTATGTATCAATACATCCCGTTGAGACCATTGTGCAGAATGGTTAGTATTGGAACACAATTACTAGTTACACTGTAAAGGATTATTGCAGTTTTTTACGTTTAATTTAACGAGGCGATTCCCCTTTTTAACCTTACTCCACCCATTCCCCATAGACTATTTATCTCTGTGGGAACTGATCATACAGAGTAAGGGGGAAAACCAGTACAGTACAAGGCGGATAATATTGATAAAAACTAATTATGAAAACCAGTATAGTGACAGTGATCATGCAATGTGATAAGTTGGTTTGCTGAATATTTCTGGTATTTGTTTGGTTGTCAATAATTAGAGTACATAGTTATATAAGATTTATTTTTTGTATAAAATTATGCTACAGTAGTTATTTTATTGCTAAAACTGAAATAGTTTTCATACAATAAATTCAATGCAAAACTACTTTAGAATTTTATTTTTTTATAAATTTAAAAAATGTATTTAGCAACCACTTTTTAATATTTTGTTCACTAATTTTTAATTAATATATTTTTATTTCTTCTTGCTACTCTCCTGGCACAATAGTGTGTACAGATTTATATATAAATAGACTTATACAAGATTTACAGATATATAATCAGCCAAAAACAGGGTATATTTATGAAACTAATTATGCTGTTAAAGGTATAAACACTATTGTGTAATATTCACTTTAATTATATTACATATCTTTTAGTGCTAAATATGCCTTAAGTAATCACACCGATATATTTTAGTAATAATTGAATTTGTGATTCTAAAATCCAACTTTGTATTGCCAGGTATGAGCGACGAGTGGGAAAAGATAGGTGTCAATACAGATCTGTCATGTGTGCTGCGGGATTTGTCACCAGCAACAGAGTACGCTGTGAGAGTGGTGGCTGAGAATGAGCTTGGTGCTGGGGAGCCCAGTGAGCCAATCGTGGTTCAGACAGAAGGTGAGGCGCCGGCTGGGGAACCTCAGAACCTGGTGGTCACTGCAACTGCGTCCGACCAACTGAGAGTCACTTGGACTGCACCCCTCCACCACCTCTGGAATGGTGACATCCTCGGTTACTATGTTGGATACAGAGAGCATGGGTTAGTTTCACTTCCTGTTCACATGTAAAATTTTACTTCGTCCTGCATTTCAAACTATAAAATAAAATATAATCCCATTTTTAATGGTAATAAAGGCGTAGTTAAAGATACAGTTCTGCTTGCTTGCAAAGAGGAATCATTTTTTGACAGCTTAACAGTCTTCTTGAGTGAATAATTTTGTTGCACTCTAACCTCCAACCCTCTACCTGGTGTCAACTTTGGAACTATGAGCAATTTCTTTTTTTTCTTTATTTTTTTTAATTATTCGTCAACTATCATAAGACCGATTATTTTTTTTAAACAAATATTATTCCATCAAACACAAGCTCCAACCATTTTCTGGATGCCTCAACTCAACCAATTCAAAATCTGGCGTAGTGGCTCAGTGGCTAAGGCTTTTGGACTGCCTTGGAGGGCAAGGTCCAAGGTTCCAATGCCCACTGAGCCAACGGTTGGTACTTCACTCGTTGAATAAAGTTCAAGCACAGGCCTGTATGCCCTTGTGAACTGGCATGTGAAGTTTATAAAAAAAAAAATAGAATACTAAAATAGATAAGGTATTTCCTGTGATTAAGAACATTAATAACTCTATCTTTGCTTTACATCAACTACTTTAAAAGCCATAGGAGATCTTATTTATGAACTCCTTGCCTACATAATAACTTGCATCTCAGTTTTAAGACTGGTCAATTTCCATCAATCTTGAAAACTGCCAATATTACTCCAATTTCTAAAAAAGGCAAATTGAAATCGTATTGTAATTTTCCATCTGGTATGCATTATTCTTGTACTAGCAAAATTTATAGAATCCATTCTTCTCAACTGAATAAATATTTACTTGAACTACCACAAACACAAACTACTGAATAAATGTCAATATGACTTAAGGAAGTGTATGAGCACATTCTCTACAGCAACTGATGAGGTACAATATGTATTGAAGGAAATGAAAGTCAACTAAGCCTACTTGATCTCTCAAAGGCTTTTGATTTAGTTTCCCATAATGTGCTTCTCTCTAAGCTGGGGTATTACCGTTTTTATGCAGGTTCCATTACTTTTATTCAAGATTGCCAAGAGGGATGGACACATGTTGTCGAATAAGATGCACCATTTCCAGAGAAACTAATAATAGGTGTAAAACAGTGATCTATTTTATACCACTCCTATTCGTAACATTTAAAAATGATCTGCCATTTCACCTGGCTCAACTGTCTATATCTCCATATGTGTCTGCTGATGACATAACCACATATACTGTAACATCGTGTTCATCTGATCAACAAGAGCTCATAGAATCAGCAAAAAGGTGCAACTAGCTGGTGCTCCTGAAATGGTCTCAAACATAACACGATTAAGACAGAATGTCTGCTTATCAATTTAACAAGGGCCTGCACTAATACTATAATTTTTTGGGAGTTGCAATCAACAATTGTTTGTCCTTGCGATATCACATATAGCATGTAGGTGGTAAACTCTCCATATGTGATTTTATGCTTCACAGATTAGCATATTCTATCTCATATGATGTGTTGAAATGGTTTATTTTGCTTGTTGTTACAACAGAATGCCTTATTGCACATTGGTTTGTGGCTCTTCCCCCACATTGGAACCATTTTCAAGTTACAAAAGATAGCCATTCACAGTGTCTGTTGACTTAAATACAGGGAGTCTTGTCATGGAAGCTTCAAGAGAGTGGGAACGCTGCCCTTCCCTCACTTTATGTGATTACTCTTTTGATGTATGTGATACAGTAGAAATACATCATCAACTAACCACTGGAAGGCTGGTTAACAGTCATGTCACAAGAAGAAAACACAATTTTCTTCAAACCGATGTCTACTGACTAATCTCAAACTTGTCATCCGTTCCATATTGGATTAAGATTGTTCAATCTGCTTCCAGGATCTATAAATAACTTAAAAACAAGAATATTGATGACTTGATTAAAAATTATCTTTGGATAGTGAAATATATGTAATATTAACAACGTCCAAAACCATGGTTATACAGTACACCGGGAAGTGCCTCAACATTAAGTGTCAGTGAGTCAATACATTGAGCGTTATATTGAGTGCTAATTTTCTTTTTCTGGGGGGCGCCCCTGCATGCTTCGCGTTCCAACACCATATCGACAAAACAAAGAAGGCCCCTATGAAAACTTTTAAGACATGTAACTTTAAAGAAACGAACAAAACACTCTTAATAATATTCTATTTTTGTTTTTTACATAATATTATGAATACCTATTATACTACCTATTGTTACACAGTAAAAAAAGATTGATTCGCTATATCTCTGTTTCGCAGCAATTATTGATTGTTTATTAGTAAATTCTCCATCACTATGTTAAAAAAATCATCTATCGTAGCTCCCTAGTTTACAGACGACTACAGTAACAATTGGGTGCTTAATATAAGGGTTTTACAGCGAACGTTTACAGGGTCAAGGATACACAGATCACCGACATGAATCATCAACATTGTGAATTAAATGTCTTATATGAAACTTAAAAACATTCTATATCACAGATTAATTAAACTAAACTAAAGGTTATTTTTCAAAGATGTATTGAAAATTGTATTACATATCTTCTTGAAGAGGGTCTCTTCTCTGTCAGAGGAAGTCAGATTAAAAGTCTTGGTTTGATCTTTTCAGCCAAGCTTCCATGCAAACCAATACAAAACTCATTAGAATTTCTTTCGCTTGAAGTTTGAGCCTCAAGAAGATTTCACTTAAAACAAACATTATCTAGGACTGTCCTGGTTTTTGACAGGCTGTCCTTTGGTCCTGGAAATGTTTTAGTTTTTCGTTAATTAAATCATATTAGTATTTTCTTATGAATAAATAAAATTAATTTTACTATTACTTGATTACTATAATTTAAAATTTTCATAAGTTTTTACAATGTACTTGTAAGAACCCACTTTAATAAATCAAAGTTTTTTTACATTTTATTTTGTTATTATTATTTTTTTATCTATTATTATATACAGACTTATTTTCATCTTATTTGTTTTAGTCCTATGATTAATTTAGGTTTGTTATTTTATTTAGCCCTTCTTACTTTACTGTTAGGGACCAAATAAACTAAATGAATTGAAAGAAATTAAGAATTACTGGAACTTCAAGTTGTTACAGTTGATTTATTTTATCAACCTCTTTTGTTTATCTTTAAATAAACAATAATAACTGTGGAGCTTTGTTGAGAGTTGGTCAAAATATCTTTTCTGGTTTCCCCACATATGAAAGCTACTAGAAAACCAACCATTCTGTAATACAAAACAGTATTCTTCAATAATAACTTAAATATTTCATTTTTACATTTCTATGGATGTTAGTTTTAAAGGCCCTTGCCCATCCTACTTATAGATATATTGTATCCATGCTTGCTGTTATTAGACAAGTGTCAAACAATTGTGCTAATTTTCTTTTTCATATTTTAAACACATATCACAGATAATAATCATATTTTTATTAATATTTAGTTATTGTAGAATTTCAATGTTTTCTTTTTATTTAAAATAAAGACCTATTTCTATTCTAATATATTCTCATCTAAAGCATTTTCAATTATTCATTACAATAGTTTAGTTAGTTTTAATCAACGTTGAATTCATAATTTAGATTAAATAGATATTAATTTTAAAATATAATTTTAATTCTTTTAGTACTACTCAAAATTACTTATTTTTTTATTCTAATTTTATTTTAAACTTGTTATTATCAGACTTAAAATACCTTCTTGCAAGTTAATTAACTGAAATAATTTTAATGTTTTTATAGGATTAGAATTTTTTGAGAGAATAGAATTTTGTAGAGTAGATTTTACAGGAAGAATAAATTACTATTCTGTTACATTTAACATGTCAAAAGTTGGATTTTTGCTGTAGACAAGACAAATTAAACAGTGAATATACTTCAAATAATACATGATAAATACTAATGAAGTGAGTCTTCAAGAAAGACACTTTTAAGAGACTAAAATTATAATATGACTGATGAAGTGGAGTTACTAAAAAATCACTTCAATCGCATAGAACAAAAACATGTGATTGTTTTTATTTCAGTTTTAAGCCAAAAGTTAGTGGATTAAGGTTATCATGATCACTTTTATACATACTGAATACAAGAAAAGTTAACAGGTTTTATCATTGGACATAACATATTTTGTATAATTACAAGAAAGTGTTCAACAATACCATCTGGATGTTATCAAAAAATTAATAAAAGTGTAGCACAGGTACTTCACAACATACTCAAGTGATTCACTTGGAAATCATGGAACATAGTACGAGTAGTTTTACATGTCATCATCTCCATGAAATTGATTTTTTTCTGTTCCAAGTCTGTTCTTTTTTACAACTATGTGGCACTACTTTGAGGTTATGTCACAATGAGTCTCTTTTTACATTTTATTCTTTTGAGGTTAAGAAAAATTAACTTTTTAAGTTTATGTTTTGTGTATATTTTAGCAGTATTCAAAATATATTCTTCTGATAAAACACTAAGCAGCACAAGCCTGTTCTTTGTTGACTAAATTTGTATTTGTACACATTGAAATATTGAGGTAAATATATATTATACCCATATAAACCTTAAACAGCATTACATGTGACCCACTGAACTATGATGTTTATGACAAGACACATGCAATTAAGTTAGGTAGGGTATAGGATATGTTTACTCGGCCAAGGGTGAGGCGTAGGCCCAAGACATCTGATCCTAAACTTGTGTAAGCCTATTATACATTTGTTTGCCTTATTTGCACTGTACCCACCTGCCTCTCCCCAACACCACATATAAGTACAATGGTATTGACCCAACCATTCACGTATAGTGTCACTAACCCTCTTGCCCACCCATATATGTACAGTGGTTTTGACCCACCCACCTATTCATTGATGTATAGTGGTATTGACCCAACCATATATGTACAGTGGTATTGGCCCACCCACCTACCCATACACAAAGTGGTAGGCCCACCCGCTCACCCATACACACAGTGGGGTATTGATCCAACCACCTATTCATTGATGTATAGTGGTATTGATCCATCCATACAAGTACAATGGTATTGACTCAACCATTCACGTACAGTGTCACTAACCCTCCTGCCTGCCCATATATGTACTGTGGTATTGACCCACCCACATGCAAATGTGTATTTTGATATTTTTCTGAACACTTGAATTTTAAACAATAAAATATTTTACTATTATAATTTGACCTTATTATAGAAATAAAGAAGTAAGGTAATTCATACATAGTAACTGTATAAAATATGTTTAATTTTCAGATTAGGAAGACTTAGTGGATTCAATTTCACAACAGTGCCACCGAGAGCCAGTGGGTCTGGGCTTGCCGTCATCAAGGGCCTCAAGAAGTACCGCAAGTATGGTGTCGTCATACAAGCCTTCAATGAGAAAGGGCCAGGCCCCATGGCTGCAGAGATAGTCACTCAGACCCTGGAGGATGGTATGGTGTGCCTTGACCTCACTTCTTCTGCTTATTGTCATACTATTCTCCTTCAAATATTGGCACCAACATCTTGTTTTATCCGTTAAATACATCTCCAACTACCTCAAATAGAGATCAGTCAAATTCTTTGTATTTAATATTGGTACTGAATTATGAAATAATCTTTTATATATACAGTGGAACTTTGATAGCACAAACCTCAATAGCCCAAAATCCTCGATAGAACAAATGTTATTAAATCCCTTTGAACCTCTCATAACACTCAATGTTAAAAGTATCGTATCTTTATAACACAAAATGTTAAGGACCAACTACCTCAGTAACATGAATTACGTTCAATTTTCAACAAAACAAGAAACCCTTATACCAGAAGCAGGAATGTCAAGAGCCAAACAACTCCATACCGTGAATTTGACCTTTATAGGACAAATTCCCACGGTCAAACCTCAGTAAGACATATTTATATTTCCAATTAATACTTGACTTAACAGGAAAACTTAACTTCTATTTCTCACAACTTCAGGAATTGCTGGTGGCGTTAGACAGTACCAATTTAGTTCAGTTTTGTGTGTGCTTCTATTATGTGTTGGGTAGCTTTCGGTGTGATCAACAATAAGGTTTGCGTTTCTCACTGTGAAAAGAAAAAGAAGTGTTCAGCTTTAAGTGTTGGGTTTAAAGAGGAAAGTGATCAGTGCGATACTTTATTACGTAGTGCACTAATTTAATTAACAATTAACAATTTCTTCTACAGTACAGTATATGAAAGTGAAGCTCTATATAGCGAAATTTGCCTGTTTTAACCTCACTACTACGAATACGACGAATATTTTTCAATCTTCTTCATGTTTTTAGTACGAGGTTCTACTGTATTTTAAAAAATTCAAAATTTAATAAACAAAACAATAAATATTTTTTTCAAAGAGAGAGTCTGTGAACAAAAGTGAGACATTCCTTTAAAAGACCTTGAATCAAGATCCATTTCTTTTTGCTTTCCTTCAGGTAGTTGGCAACCTACCCCTTCATATTCACAAAACTTCCTAGTTTATATCTGTGTTTGCTGCGTAAAAGGGGTTAAGTCCAAATTTTACAATTTCGAGGAAACGGCTTTGAAAATAATGAACTTTTGTTTAGTCAGTTTTTTAAACATTATTCATCTCAAAAAGATGTTGGGACCATAATTATTATTTTAAATTATTGCTCAATATAAACTCTATCATTTTTAATATTTAAAAATTATGTTGTGCCGCATTTATAATGTGAAAAAAAATTAAACACGTTTTAACACTGGACTTAACCTCTTATACGCAAATGGTTTTTGATTAAGGGTGAAGTGACGAAAGCATTAGAATCATTTTGTTTTGTTTTTTTTAATAATACAAACAATATTGTCATAAATCTGAATGAAATAGGACATGTTAATAATAGTAACAGTTTTCCTCCTTAGTTCTTTGCTTGTCCTTTCTTCTTTTTTACTGATGTCTTCCTGACACCTTGTTCGTATGTGTTTTCATCCTCTTCACGATTGTCATCTGGGATGTGTCAACCAAGCCAGCAGACGTCTTTAGGCTTTCATAAAATGGGTGGAACGTTGGAGAAATAAAGGGAAAAAGGTCAATTATGTCGGATTTCTTTTTTTCAGGGATGGGGTTAGGTTTGTTGTACCGTAATCTTGGCATTAGGGTACAAATTAATTATTTCTTTTCCCCTTCTAGTGAAATTAACACACTGGAATGGTTGGTAAGGATCAAGACAAGTTTTGAAAAAAATTACGCCTGGTGTTTCCTTTTTGTATTGCAGCCATTGCACTAACCTCCAGCTAAAAGGATTTCGTACTATTTCTTCTTTGCGTTGTTGTAGATCACCTTTTAACAACTTTGCGAAATCAAAGAACTCTGTTTGTGCCATTTCCTTTACCTTGAAAGGGTTCTTTTTACCTGAGTTCTGTATCAACTGTGCCCAATCAGTGGGTGATGGATGTTTCCATTAAAGTGTTTTTTATTTTTCTTGATCAAGGCATGAGAGGTGTCACACTCCATATGAGTGTGACCTGGAACTAAAAACTTATGATTAATTTCTGCTAACGAAGATGATTGCATTACTGCTACAATGCACATTGCAGCTACATGGGTGTTCTTATTTTGACCACCACATGTGTCCGAGTACATTGTTAAGGCCTTAACTTCCGATTTTAGATAATTCATAATGAAGGTATAAAGACATGAACCAATTTCGTTTGCACCCCTTGCAGCTATCCCTTCATGCCATAAATAACAATATGTCACACCTTCATCACAGTCATAGACAGTTAAGTTAAATGTCCAAAGTTGTCTTTTGTAAAATGCAACAGAGTTTTGTACCAGGGGTGTAGGAAGACACTGTTGCATGTCGAATGTTACAACTTTACAGGTGCTATCATGTTTTGATTTTTCCTTGTCTGATTTTTTGGTATCGTAAGCATACTCAGCATCTTTATGATGATCTTCCAGTTTCTTAACAAATTCTTCTTTGTTTGGATCTGCTGTAATTTTTATTTGGAGTGATATACTATCACATTTTGGGCATGTATCAATTTTAGGCTTTTTAATTTTTAGATTAAAGTTGTTAAATTCATCACAAAACTTGCGATAAGACACAGGCTTTTAATTTTCCTCAATCAATGTGCTTTTATACTCTTCGTAGATAGATGTTATTGTTAAATGGGGTGAGACAAACTTTTTCCCACAATATCTTCTCTTCTCTTGATTCAATTTCATCAGAATAATAAAAAGCACAAAGAGTCAAATGAGTGTATGCACAGAGAGTCAAATAAGTGTCTGTAGATTAGTCAAATGAGTGTCTGTAGATTAGTCAAATCAGATTTTAAAATCAATTTGTTATCTAAACAAATCAGTTACAGTACTTTAAAAATAGTATAATACAAGTAAAAACACACTTTATTTACTTTTCAGTAAATACAAATAATTAGGTAGATAACTTAATTTATTAAAATAAACATGTTGTGAAAATAGTATTAATGCAGCGTATAAGGGGTTGTGACTTAACCCTTTATACACAGTCTATCCCAAAAGTGTGTCATTGTGAAAAGAGGGATAAGTCCTTACCTTTGGACATATCCCTCTTTACACTAAGATAATTGTGTTTTTCTCCACATAACCTATAATTTCACTAGTGAATAACTTGGCTCAGCAGAGGAATTGGACTTAATCCTCTATACCCAGCTGTAGCTCTTAATTTCCCAAACATGCCTGTGATAAAAACTCATTGTTGACCATTTTGGACTTAACCCCCTGTACCAGCAAACACAGATATAAAAAAAAATAGTCTGTTTACTTAATATACAGAGTTCAAAATTATTAATTTTATTCTGAAAACTAACAAACAAATATAATAAAGTAAAATCAATTATCCATTAATGTAGAATGTATCCTTGACCACAAATTTAAGGAATGGTGGTGTTTCTTTAAGTACAAAACACTCTGCTAGTTCCCCCTCCTTATAAATCCCTCTTATTTTTATTTAAGTTAATTTTAATTTAATGTTTTTTATCCAATTCTACCTCTTCTGATACTGACAGATTGGTAATAACATTATCTAAAAAAACTGTGTTCTTAGTATTTTTTAGTTTTGTATTTTTTGCTGTTTTCCCAAAACTTCTGTTTAAAAATTTTAAATGGCCACCATTTTGAAATATTGAATTGCATCAAGTTGACTTTTTTCCTAGAATAGGTTTTCATTATCTTAACTTGTACAGTGAGTTTCATCAATATCGATTGATCCAACTTGGAGATAAAAATTCTTTTGTGAAAAAAACAAAATGGCAGATATCTGGTAAACAAAGCCTTTTCGGAAAAAAAGGTTTTCTGTATTTTCTCTTTATTTTGACCTATATAACCATTTCCCGAAGTTTGGCACTTTACTTTCGGGACACCGTGTATAGTCGAATTTGTTGTAATAATTTGGGAATGGTTTATTGCTTTTATTTTTCTCAATAACACAAGGTGAATTTATAGTAAAACATGGTGATTCATTCAGTAAAATAAATTTTCAAATTGTACAAACAAATTTTTAAGAATAGTAAACTGGCAGATTACCAAAATTTTAGTTAACCACTATTTAGGAGATTTAAAATACTCAACTAACTTATTTCTATTTATATGTAGGAAGATATGCTATTTATTGTTAAACAATTTGAAACAATTGGAAATAGTTTCTAAATAATAGCCAACATAGAAGACAATGTTTCACAATTTGTGTTATAAAACTGTCAAAATACAAGTTTGCAGCACTTGGGAATAAGATATGTTTGATTTCAGAGAAAACCCTGAAATACAATCTAATAGGGTAATTTATTTACTGAAAAAATGTTATAAAATAAATGTATTTCTTTTAGTAACATTTCAATACACAATGTTGATTGTTTAATACACAATGATTTTTAATCATTAGTCCCAAGCCTGATATTTGGTTAGTCATAAATTGTTTCGTTTTTATTTTGTTTCCTATTATTGTATTATATAGCTATACTGTTAGGGTTAGGATAACATTAAATTTAGAGTTAAGGTTTAAAGCTATTTATGTTTTTATATTAGTGTTTATATTTTGAAGAATTGGGATATTTTATTTTAAATTAATATTATTTGCTCATGCGCATATTAAGATTTATTTGAAAAGAAGGAACCTCTAAAACAGGCATTGCCTTAGGAGGTCCTAGTATTTTCTTGAAATATGTAATTTATGAAAGGTTTTGTTCTAGTAGTATAAGTTTTATTTTGTTAACAGAGAATTAAGAAGAAACCTTTTTATGTTTGAATCTAATTATATGTATTTTATGTATATATTTCGAGAAAATAAATATATTCTTATTCTTATTCTTGTTTGGAGTTTAAACTCTAAATATATTTAAGAATGTTGTCAACATTACTAACATATCAACTTCTTGAGAGTTTTTTGTAAATAAAGTGTGGAGTTTTGATACAGATAAGAAAAAAATTAGGAAAATAGGAAAAATGAAATACCTGTACCAAAGAAGTGTGTTTCATGAACTCTAGATACAGTAACTGAGAGTTATGCATGTTGTAGCCCCTTCAGCTGTTTGGTCTTCTTGCTTGATGCACTTTAGGCGTGAGATATGAATTATGATTAGAAGGTACGGTTGTAGGGTATGTAGTACGGAAGTTGACCTTATGAAAATTAAAATTGAGATAGAAGTAGTAAATAGATTAAATTGAGATTAATTGAGTCTGGCTTAAACAACTTCTTAGTACAAAATATTAGGTATCTAAACTGTAATTGCCATCTAGAAATGAATAGTCTGACTAAAACATAAATAATTTTTTTGCAAATAATGTCAAAATTAGATGAATAGAATAGCAGTTTCCTACTGACAAAAATCTCTACAAATCAAAATATAAAAATAAACAATTTCACACATTCTAAGGATGATTTTTGTCAGAATGGAAATGAACTGAGTCTTATTGGCCCGATCTGGCTGATTCAATTGTTAATTCAACAGTTCCATTAGTGGACTTACTAAATGAGTTATCTCACTAGACAGCGACAGCGGCCTGTCACTTATTCACTGGCTAACCTTTATACATATTTATATACTTCCACAATTCCAATTTTATGTTCCAAATATTCTGCAAAAACACCTTGCATATCTAACAATTACACACACTAACCCTAATGTAATAAATGTGCTGAAAAAATTTCTTTGATTGAATATTGTTTTTTAATTCAGCTCCTGACTGCTGAGAAATAAAATATTCATTACATATGATCCTTGTTAATGCAAATAATGCAAACATTCCTTCAATGTATTTGACGCATAATCCAAACCGTGTATATTCCTTCAAGTCAAAATACACATAATCCAAACCGTGTATATTCCTTCAAGTCAAAATACACATAATCCAAACCGTGTATATTCCTTCAAGTCAAAATACACATAATCCAAACCGTGTATATTCCTTCAAGTCAAAATACACATAATCCAAATCGTGTATATTCCTTCAAGTCAAAATACACATAATCCAAAGGCTGCTAGACTTGCACCCTATCAGTCGTTGACTTTCGAGTTATCCGGTGTTCAGTAAGTGAGGTTTTACTGCTGTTCAGTTTTATTCTAAATTTAATATATATTTTTGTGTGTTTCTTCTCAGTATTTTCTAAATTTACTTATTCCCTGAGCTTCCGTGGATAAGCCACAACGTGGACATTCACTTGCGGATAATTGGGAGTTGATTGTTCTTACAATAGAGTCCATTACAAACATTTGAATCCACTTGAATGAAACAAGAAATAATGAATGAAGGAAGTTCTGAAAGCTGTTGACAACTATGTGATATCACTTGTGTTTTAGTTCCCTCAGCCCCACCGCTGGAAATCAAATGCGAGGCACAGAGTTCACAAAGCTTGTTGATAAAGTGGCAGCAGCCTCCTCAACCCTTCCAGAATGGTCTAATACAGGGCTACAAGGTCTACTACGAGAACATGGAAGAATGGCCCCCTGGTAAGTGTAGTAAAATATGATATTTACTTCAGATAATTATGTCAATAAGTAAAATGTTTACCTTAATCAAACTATCTAACTTAATCAAACTGTAACCAATCCCATTTCAAACTACTGTTAGAACCTAAAAATATTTTTTTTATTGATGTTACAGGTTATTTAGGTCTACTATTTTCTTATTAGCTTTATTTACTTCTAGCTGGCAATTTATTTACAAAATTAAATTGGAAATAGAATTATATTCAATATAAGATTTTACTGACAAAAAGGCTTAATTTAAACATCAGTTTGTGTTACACCAAGGGCAACTACTATTAGGCTTTCTTTTAATTACTTGTCAACATTTACACGTACCCCATGCCCATACACGTACAGTGGTATTGACCCACCCACCCACCCATACACGTACAGTGGTATTGACGTTGTACGTCCTAACCTAATCTAACCAACCAATTAGTATTCTGTTAATATTTTTCTTGGACTGGCTGAAACTAAATTTCTGTACAAATTGGTTGGTAGTGTTGTTTGTTTGGAATCCAGTTTCATAAGCGAAAGGCTTAGTCCGATCTAAATCAGAGTCATAACAAATGTTGAAAGGAATCAGCTGATAACCACCAGCTGTTCATTTGTCATTGGGCTATTAATTAACGACACTTTCTAAGGAATAGTCGGCCTTAGTTTGTAACGACTATATTCACTCATTTATACTCATTCCAAATCATACTCACCCATATCATGATAATTGGTGTCATAAGAATAAATAAACAGATAGATAAATAAAGTAAAGGCTAAATATAATGAGCTCAATTGACATAAATTCAATTTTTGTATCTGTTGATTGATAAAAGAACAGAAAAAAGCCTAGAAAGACTACATTTGACATCCAAAAATAATCAGTTCATGGATAGTGAACATTATTTATCAATGGTAACAAACATTTTGAAATACCAAGTAAGAATTCAAGTTCAGAGTAACATAAGAATTGGTATATCTCTGAAAAAACTAGAGAACATATAATATTTGTTTGACATTCAACTTTTTTTATTCGTACTTTGGATGGTACTGTTTTAAATAAATTTAGGAATCCAAAAATGCGTTGGATTGGAACAAATATTTTTGGTCCACTATTGATCAAGAGAGTCTAGAGAGTGATCCAAAAGTATTATATTTTTTGAATTTCCACAGAATTATAAATAGCTAAAGTGAGACTCAAATCCTAGATGTCTTGAATAAGAAATAAAGTGAATCAGAGAACCAAGGTTTTGCATTATCTTTCATTGCATAACTCTTTGTTAGACAGGCAATACAACATTTAAAATGCCACACAAAAAGCATGGTGTGGAGAAAATTACAGTAGTTTCGAATGTTTGAACAATACTACTCGTAACAATGAATACATAGTGTATTGTACAATACTAATAATGAATACATTAGCAATGTCGATAAGTCCCATCATAATGTAAATATATCGGTATCGCTGGGATCTCAAACTTGCTCTTGCGTGCAGCTGATGTGGTTATATTCATTTTAGGGATCTTTTCTGTTAATTCACTCCCATAACCATAACTTAGGTCAACATGACATAACTAAACCTAACATAACCTAACCAAAACTAATATAACATAACCAAACCTAACATAATAAACAAACCTAACCAAATTAGTGGTAGTGAATTAATGTAAAAGGTCCCATTTTAGTATACATATAGTAAACACTAGTTGATGTTTTACTGTATGATTTTAGCAAAAGATAATTTTATAATTTAAAAAAGTTTTTTAATCTTAAGAAGATTTGTAGTCGGACAGATGTACAAATTATAAGATAGAAATACCATTCTAGTTTTCTTACTCTTGCCTCAGCTAAATAGTTTAATTCAAAGAGCTGCTGTTAATTCCATTTTAACTTAACTAATGAACTTATGATAAATTCATGATTTTTGAATGAATCAATGTATTCAATGCTTCTCTGAGTCAATCCTTTAGAATGTCCTTTAGAATTTCAATCCATTGAAAAAAATGTGTCTGTTCTTAGGCCATATAGAAGCAGAGACCAAGGTTACAACGGAACTAAGCACTGAACTTTATGGACTCCAAAAGTACTCTAACTACAGCATCATAATGTGGGCATTCACACAAGTGGGTGATGGAGTCAAGAGCCGGCCACTGTACTGCATAACAGATGAAGATGGTAAATGTTGTTAGGATAGTTAAACAGTTAGTTGTCTGTTAATTGCGTAACATTATTCTCAACATTTGTCAATACTTGTAACATAATTGACATTACTTGAAAGATAAGCATTGATAACAGGAGTAATTCATTATTGCACATTTGTCATTACATGTCTGTTCTAAGATACCGTAGATAATCGTCAAAACTTATCCATTCCATTAAACCAAGAAGTCGGGGAAATGGAATACCCCCCAATTCTTGATCCGGGGGAGAGTCCTTGGACATTTTTTAAATTTTAAGCTCAAAACAATAGGGTTTTCAAGCTGTATAATATGCTCAAAGCTATTCAATGCAAACTCCAAAACAACATGATTCTGTACTTTAGTCTGTACAGACTGTACTAGAAATTATGCAACTTTAGAATGTCACAGAGTCAAAATTAGTTCTCCTTTTCTGTACCTGAATTCTTAGAATGTATTTTTGGCAGCATGTGTTATAGGTATAACTTATATATCTTCTTACACTATCAAGTAAGATGCAATTTAGTTTATTAACGCTACTCTAAGATTATTTACCCATCCAATAATGTGACATACTGAGAGAAATTGTTAATGCACTATATTGTGGCATGCAGTCATTATAATACTGGGGATGCTTCATCATCATCATCTGTCTACTGATTCAAGTACCAAACCAAAACTAAAAAATAATGTTTAAAATATTTGATGATCGACTGTACAGATTGCTCATATAACAAACTACGATAAAGGATACCAAGGATAATTACCAAGGATGTGCTCTCTATCTTAATGTAATGAAAGAATTCCTCTGTTATTGAAAAAGTTTACTATGATTAATATTTTCAATGAACTATTTTTAGTTATTGTAAATAGTTCAAAAAGTCTAATTAATTATTTTTTTTACAAAATGTGCATTCAATTAATCTGAGTATGTAATTTATTAAAGTGGGCAATATTTTTTTATAGATTTTATATATATTTGATATATACTCTTCAAATATATAGAGGGTAAAAGAAGTAATCTCTTTATTTGTTCTGCAACCAATACTTTTATGTTCTACACAACCGGTTTTGAATTTCTTACTTCATCTTCTCGTAGAACAAAAAATTCACTTATAAAGTATACTAAACTAACATTAAATTGCTTAATCTAAAACGTAACCTATCCCAGACTACTTCTTCACTGTTGTAATTTGAACTGAATTGATGATTGGAGTTATTGTTGGTTTGATTTTGATTATTTTGATTGAGATTCTTCTTTTTCTTGTTTACATTATGTGATCGTGTCAAAATTTTCATTACTCTGGAAATCCAGTTGTTCATTTAATACAAAGGATGAGTTTTGCTTTATGGATTTGTAAATTTTTTAATTTTTTAATGACTTCATTTTTCTACCTATCCTGCAAATTTGTAGAATTTCTAAGTTTTTCTATGTTTGTTATCGTGGCCAGTTTCTATGAGGTGGTTTGCAAATTTTGATTTATGGTTTTTATTAGGTATGTGTTGATTACATTTGGTTTTTAATGAGCATCCTGTTTGCTGATGTAGTATTTGGGGCACTTGTTATAATTAAGTTTATATATATATATATATATATATATATATATATATATATATATATATATATATATATTCCTGTTTTTGAGAATTCCTCCTGTTTGTTCTTTGGTTTTAATAATTGATCAAGGCCTCCAGATGTTCTAAATGGTAGTTTGTTTGTATCCTAGGGAGGAGAAAGTATTTCTGTATTTATAATAATAATGAATTTAAAATTAGTTTAATACAGAAGAGAATTTTTATTTCTACCTGATGATGAAGTGAGAACTTCGAAACCGATTGTGGAAAACACAAAAAGGATTGGTGGCGGAACAAATAAAGAGGTAATCTCTTTTACACTATACCTTTATTGAGAAAACAATGTTGTTAAAAATCCAATAGAATATGGATATTCTTTGAAGTCTGATCTATAATTTTTATATTTAAAAATATGATGTCATTCAGTACCTGAAGCTCCGGCGGGAATCAAAGTTGTGGTTGGATCACCCACGTCTCTGGTAGTGAGTTGGGCACTGCCCCTGAGGGCCAACGGAAAACTGACCAGCTACACACTCTACTCCCGAGTACTGGAGGCTGGTCGGGAAAGAGATTCCACTAAGAAAAAGCTCCCTCCCTCACAGACTCACTTCCAGACTTCAGACCTGCGTAAGGGTGAAGCCTATGAGTTCTGGGTGACAGCCTTCACCAGAGTGGGTGAAGGTCAGAGCACCCAAGTTGTCTACGCTACCATATCTAACAGAGGTATGTGATTCATTATGTCCAATCAAGATATGACACTACCCTTTTATGTGCATCATCAGTCCTAAGTTCACCTTTTTTGAAAATGTTTTCCTTTCCTACTTTTGTATTAATTGATCTGTTAAATTATATAATGTATCTTTTTAAATTGTTAAAAGTTTAATGACATTGCTTACAAAAAAGACCTTGGTTAAGGTCTAAGCTCAGTAACGTTAAAAAAACAGACAAAATGTTACTTGATTGTTTTTATTTTATAAGCAAGATTTTTTATGAGTTCTTAATGTTTTATTTGATACATTAAATTCATTTCCGAATATGTAAATCCTGCACATTCTTTGAACTGCAGAACTAGGATTAAGCAAATTGTGTTTTCAGTATTATTAAAGTGAGCTTAAAGTACTTTTAATGTATATTTTCAAAAAAATATGATTAATTTAAGAAATTTACTCCAAATAAAATATATAGCCTGGCTTTTAATTGTAAGATATTTTTAAATTAATATGAAATTCTCAAATTAAATCAAACTTGATTATTTTGAGTTTTTTACACCTCCGACTTAAAACAAAATACCAAACCATAACAGAGAAGAAAAAATTAATTTTATGGCATCACAGGACACTAAACCCGAATCATCTTTAGTCTAGGCCAACATGAAGTATAGTAATGTATATGAATAAAACCAGGCTCAATGCACCATCAGTGGTACTGGAAGTACAACCTAACTGTATTTTGTACTGATTTGTTAATTGATATTTTTTTTTAAATTCTAATCACCATCATTAATAAGGAATCACACGGTCATTGAAATCTGGCATTTCAAGCAGTAAGAATTGTAACTACGGTGTTGGTTACTGATTTATTTTACCCAACAGTCAGGTGAAAAAATGTAAAATTAGTATATCTCATCATCATTTATTTTGCAACATGAATATTTAAGATTACTCAGAACATACTTCTTTTGTCTAAATGCAGTCTAAATTAGAATCTTTAAATTTTATTGCATATATTCAGAAAATTCTTTATAGGGATGAATGCAAGACTCAATTTCTGAGGGGGGGGGAGGGCAAGCATACTAGGGCTTCATAAAACAAGGGCTGAGCCATTCTTTGTTAGTAGTGCTGTGACGCCTGACTGATTGAGGGAAGGGCGCCGTTATTAGGTAGGCCACAGCAATGCCACACAATCATTTACACATATCTGCTTTTTAATTGAAGCATTTAAAGGTGGTGAAACTTACACACTGTTGTTTGTGTCTCATGATAAACATAACAATATGAAATTTTAGTAATAATTTTTTTTTTTTAACAGTAGATCCTATGACAAAAGACCATTGTAAAATTGTATAAAAAAAGTCAGGATATGAGAAAAATTTTAATTTTTGGTTAGGAAAAACTTCAAGCTGAATGTTATCTAAATTTTAACATTCTAAAAATAAATAACATAAATTTTTCAAATTAAACTTTTTCATGAAGTTAAAAGTTCATTAACAATTTAAAAAAAAGTTCTTTCCTATGTAACCAATATAATATATTAAGTTTGTTGCTAAATGAAACAACATAATTGATTGATCTTTAGTAAATTAAAACCTACACTTAACCTGGGATCACTCGTGTTACTGAAACTTCCATGATCGCTTGTGCCGTTAGGACTGTTTTAGCACTGGCAGTAACGTGAACACTCGCGCAGTTAGGAGGACTCTAACAAAATGGAGTCGTGCCACTTCCCCCTCCACTACTACACTTCCAACCACACTAATCTTCCCCAACTACTCAGGTTGCATTCTACCAACTAATGAAAGCATTCTTAAAAGTTCAGGCACATACAGTCATAATTTTAAAAAATGTTCTTCAGAGGAACTAAAAATGTTAGATTCAATCTAATAGCGTGAGTGATCGCGTGTTAAAATAAACCAAAAGGATTATTATATTACGTCACTTCAGCTAATGTTTTAATAAATATATTTACGTCAGTATAATGTGGATTTTCTACTGAATAAAAAGTTTCTTCATGTTCAATGTTGTAAAATTATTCCAATTACAGTAGCCTCTCTTTTAACCGAACCACCTTGGGACCGAGGGCCCAACCATATAATAATTTGACTGGTTAAGCTGAGGCGCTCAAAACCTCTTTATATTACAGCTTATCTGAACAATTAATTTCTTTATTTATTAGAATATCTGCTGTTGTCACCAAATGAAGTATATTCACAAAACATTTAATTAATCGCAAAGGCACATGATTTAAACAAAGATAACCTTCAACTATAGTTGTATGATCAGTAAAGGTTACCTCTCCGAGGAAACTCTTGACAGACTAGTAAAAATAATTATAATTCTTTATACAACAGTAAACACATTCTGGTAGTTTTTTCATGAACCGTGGATATTAATAACGTCACCAACTGAATTATAACTATGCAGCATTAGTGACATAGTTTTTCTACTAATTACTAATGCTTGAAACTATGTCTCATCTATAAATGGACGTTTACAAAGAAGTTACTGTTTTGGAAACAGTTCTGTGTCCTTTCTGAGAACACTTGGATACTATCTTGAGCACTAGCTTTGTGTCACGGCCCAAGGTGAAATGGCACATTCTGTAGCCTAGGAGCGATCCTACTCTCTCTCGCTAGTTGTTCTTGACGAGTGGCCACACTGTTGTTGAAAGTTTAGAATAGATAAATAAATGCAAGTATGTGCTTGACAGATCTTAACTTCGCTGGCTCAAAAAACCTTGAGGGAGTGTCCTGGGAATGTACCTCTCTGAGCCTTTAAAATAGAAGGGTCAGATATAGATTCAATACTAGGTTAATATTTGAACTTTGTTTTCTAATTTAAGAGAGCAGAATTATTTTAAAACCACAGTGTTGCTATATAGTACTGATTGTTAGTTCCAGCTGCAGTAATTTCCTTTGGTAAGCGGGTGTTAGCAAGGCGGCGCAGCAGAGTGGTGTTAGCGTGCTTGGCTGTGGGTCAGCCCACGCCCCAGCATGCTTGGACAACACCAGACGGCAGCCCTCCACATGACCATGGCTTTTCTGTGTCCAAGGATGGGTCTCTTGAAATATCAGATATTCAGCGACAGCACCAAGGCAACTACACTTGCTTTGTCTCAAACGCTAATGGATCTGACCAGATTGTATATGACCTACATGTCTTGGGTAACTACACTTATTAATTCAAATTGTCACTGATTTTTTTTATTTTTATTAAATTATATGATAATTTGTAAAAGATAACTTCAAAAATTACCAGAAGCTAAAGAAAATATTTGGTACACTATCATTTTATGTAGAAATGCAAAAGAGTTTTCCATAAGTTGATTTTATGTTTTCATAACTCTTAGAATACTTTGGAATACTTGTTTGTACTCAGTGCCTCCCTCAGCTCCAGTGGTGGGCATCTCAAGTACTGGATCCTCTTGGCTGTACCTACAGTGGAGCATCGTAGATACAGGTGGTAGTGCAGTGCGAGGGTTTATCATCAACTATCGCCAACAAGAGCCTGGCGAGTGGGAGGAGCGGCCAGTATCCAGGGACTCTACTTCCTACAGGCTCACAGGCCTAACATGTGGCACAGAGTATCATGTACAGGTCAGTTGAACCTACCTTTACCTTTATATTGAATTATAAAACACCATTGGCATAGTGTTCAGTATTTGAAAGAATAAATTAAATTGTCTTCTTAAGCAATAAAAATAAGGGATAGACATTAGATGAGTTATAAGCTCAATAATGTACAAAAAACAAACACAATACAACATGATTGCTTTTCCTAATAAGGAAAAGTTTCTGCATGTTGTTAATGTTTGATCTGACTATACATCAAATTTATTTGAAAAGGTGCAAACCCTCTGCATGCTTTAACACTTTAACTGCCATGTCAGTCAAATATGACTGACAGTGACTTTCCCCCCATGCTAGCTCAATATTTACTATCTCCCCACACACGCCAGGCCACTCAATCAGAATGCACAAACTTTCATTTTGTCAGTCATATTTGACTGACAGCAATTTTACTGCTCACGCCATGTCAGTCAGTTATGACTGACGGTTAGGTTTTTTAATTTTTGATTAAACTTCTGATATTAAACTTTGATATTAACTTCTGACGCCACGTCAGTCATTTATGACTGACATCAGCTGATAGTATATTCTTTTTTTTGACATTCAGACGAGCAATTCGGTATAAATTACGTCACACTCAGGTTAGTGTAACCTCCGATAGATGGTGCGGCGTGAGCGGTAAATCTCTCATATTCTCGCCTGGCGGTGAGCTACCACACCACTGTCAGTCTTATACGACTGACATGGCGCCAATAGATTAGTTATAGTCAGTCAGAAATGACTGACGCGGCGATTACGGAAACTGTTTTATAATCGAACGGCGATTAAAGTGTTAAACTGTCGGTCAAGGTTTGAGCACTTAGTGTCTTCACTATTATAAAAATATACAAATAATAATTATGCTGCATATTTTCCTATCAACCCTCAAAATATGAAGTAAAGATCTGTACTTTATAAGAACGTTTGGGTTTTAATTGTGAAAGTTAGTCAATTAAGATGCAATTTCTCTCATCTTAAATACAAAACCTTGACCAGTTGAAGCTGTCAGATCTTTTCTAATAGCAAGTCATAGCAAGCTTTAAAATATTAATTACAGTAGAACCTCAATAATTTTTACACTCAGATCTTTGACATTCCTGAAAATAAGTACTGTCAAGACTACTATTTACAAGACTAAATACCTAATGTAGAGTCCTTGTAGAGGCACTGTACTGTCTATACATTAGTAATTACGTTCTGTAATTCCATTTGAATTTGGCAGGACATACTGTTACATCAGTACATAGCTTGTTTTTAGTTTTGTTAAAAAAGAATTTTTCTTTCAAGTATACCTTACATTAATCATGGTTTGACATTTTGAAAGTTTGATACACCTGTAATGAACAAAATGTTGAACTATCAAAGTTTTACTATATTTCTTAGCATCTCTTTTTAAATATAACCTTTAATTGGAGCTAATGTGTTACGTGCAAGGTGATGGCAATAAATGCTGTGGGCAGCGGAGCACCAAGTCCTGTAGTGGTAGCCAAGACAGATGGCAACAAGCCTGGTCAGCCGAGCCAAGCAGAGTTCCTAGATCCCAACAGCACTAGTGTGATGCTGCACATGAAAGCATGGCATGACAATGGTTGCCCCATCACCAGCTTCAGTGTGGAGTATCGTGAGGGCTCTCACCATCAGTGGATTACAGGTCCTTAGACTTTCTTTGTATGTGCATATAATTTATATATAGAAGTATAATAGTAATTGTAATAGTTATAATGTTTGGAAACAGCTTATCATTTTTATTATTAATAGGGCTAGTTTGATTGGAAGCTAAAATACCTATTTTTTAACGTTCTTTACCTTCAGGAGGAGGTTGTCTACATGGGGACAGCCTACGAGGAGTAAGGACATAATTTAAATGTAAGCTTGTTGATGTGTACATCTTTTTATAGGGTTGGTCAAGCAAAGAAGAATGCCGCAAACCACACTTCAAAAGGATCGTTCATTAAAATATGACTGTTATTCAAATATTTTTTAAATAAACAGTAACATTCAGTTGACAATTTTGGAAGTTGCTTAATTTGTGTAATTTTATTACATTTCAATTTTTTTAGTGGTTTGTAATGATATGAACTTAAAATCACTTACTATGATTGCAAGAGGAGGACTTGGAATAACTTCCAAATTTGTCAACTGAATTGTATGGCCTATTTTAACAATTTTTGAATAAGTGTCATTATTTAATGAATGATCCATTTGAAATATGTTTTTTAGCATCCTTCTTTGCTTGACCAGCCCATTAATATAATGTACATATCAACCTATTTATAGTTTTAAATATATTTCCTCCTTAAGTATCTCCTCACTTAATTTATCTTCCTTGCAATCCATTCTCAAACTGAAATAAACCGTATGGGCTATAAAACACTTCCTTGTTTTAAGCCTTTCTTAATCTCAAACCAGTCTGTCACTCATACTTGAGTCTTCACTCTACACTCATGTACTCTGTACAGCTCTTTAGAATAGAATAACATTTATTGCGTAACGTTTTTACAAAAAACCAGATAAATTGTTAAATTCATCTATAAAATAACTTAAACTTATCTATACTAACACATCTTGAAAATATTCATCCAAGAAATAATAACACTTGTTTATGAGAATATTGTTAAGTTTGATATAGTGGTAAGTTTTGTAAATGAACAGGGAGTTTGCAATAAACTTTAATGCCCATGTACTGTGGGTTTTTTCAAATAATTGTAGTCTATGAATTAAATAAACCCCCCTGACTTCTCTTTACCTTTTCAAATAACAGCACAAGTTCTCCTTTATCCCAATCTCTTAGTATTGCACCTTGTATATTAGTTTTATGATTTTGTGCATACAGTGTATTCGTACTGGTCCTAATTCATATAGAAAATCCATTGTAACCATCAGGGCCAATAACACATATACCAAAAGAAAAAAACACTCTCCCAATTTTTTAAACTTTTTTATTTAGTTGGGGTTGGAGATGGTAGCATGAGAGCAATTACATAAGCCAAGTATTTAAAGTTAAGTACTCTTTCAACTCCTCGGTCTTAAAGTACAGAACCAGACTTCAAGACATCAGCTCCATTAAACTGGATTGAGCATTCAACCATAAAAATTGAGGGAAGAGTATTATAAAAGTAAATAGCAACTTAATATTTTAATTGTTATGCACAACTACATATAATTATACCTTTCAGTGGGCAACAATGTCCAGGCACGAGACAGCTTCGTTGTGGTTGGTCTTTGGCCGGGTATGCAGTATGTGATAAAGGTGAAAGCGTCCAACAGTGCTGGCTCCACAATCGCAGAATACAGAGTCACAACACTTACCATTACGGGAGGTAATAAAATAGAATTAAAAGGTTTTTAGGCGGGTATAAACAATAATTTCGATAGTTAGTTATGCTTTTATGTAATTTAAGATTATTTGATGTACACTATGTGATTGAAGGTACTATTTGATGTGCACATGAGTTTAGTGTATTTTTATATATTATTAAGACGATCATCAAGTTATGGGTGAATATAGTTTGTGAATAGCATGATGATTGTATAAGAGTTCCAGAATATACCTTTCGCTCAAGAGATCCATTTTTTGCTCATACTTTGGATCTTATATAAGTATCTTATATATGGACTACACATGTGGTCAGATGTGCTAACATTGTAAACAGTCTTTACAACCTAAATTTGTTTAACAACTATTATGGTTGGCTTTTAAGCAGTAGTCCCTAAATTACGTAACACATGAAGGGGGAGGGTGTTTTTTGGAAGCGTTATACAACATTACGGGGGAGGGTGGGGTGGGAGGTTCTATGCAGCGTTACTTAACTATTAAACCTCAAAATTTGTTTGAATTCATTCCCAAAATTTGATCGTTTTTCCCCAAAATAAAAGATAGTTAGTTCTAAAAGATTTAAAGTTAATATATCTTCCCCCATTAAAAAATAAATAGAACACAGTCTAAACAATGATTTTATTATAAATCAAAATATGCATGGAGGCGAATGAAAAAAATTGGAGGGGGTTGGTTACAGTTACGTAATTTTTTAGGGGGGTTTAGTATTACCAATACAAGTTTATTATATCGTATGAGGGCGGGGGTCTGTAAAGGCTGGTTTTAGCGTTACATAATTTAGGGACGGGCCACTGTATGCTGAAAGCAGCAATAATTCTTGACTATACGACTGAACTCATAATCAACTAGTTAAGCCCCATTTCTAAGTGTTGCATGTTTGGGCCTCAAGGCTGGTTTGGAAACTTGAGAATTATACTGAAAATAAATTTCAAAGAAGGTTTAGTCTTTGTGGCCAACGAAGGTCTTTAGAAATGACACTCTGTTGAAAGATAAATAACTTAAATAACTATGGAAACTGAACTGTTCATGGAATTTTATGCACATACTATCTGTTAAATTATTATTTAACTAATTGATTGAGAAACATAATACCCAATATCTACCCTGAGCAACATCACTGGCTGCGACCCAACACAGACTTCTCTAGTTACGTATGTGTCGAGGGCTACTATTGATCGGATAATGCATTTGTATGAAGAGAAACAAGAACTGAAGCTAACAAGCAGGCCCTCCCAGAGGGGGGGGCAAGGGGGGCAAATGCCCAGGGGCCCGGGCTTCTGAGGGGCCTGGGCTCTGGGAGGCCCTGCCGATTGATATTTCTTTACTGTGAAAAATAATTAATTGTGTGGTGAGAGGAATAAAAAAGATCGAAATTGTTCAAGCTTTTAATGACAAAGCAATACTCATTAAATAAAATGTTCTATTCATTCAAAATATCTAAATTGGTATAAACGAACAACAGTTTATTTCAACAACATTTAACATACAAGGGAAACTAGGGAGACAAAAGAATTTCGGATCAATGTATTGAATGTAATTATTGACTCTGTAATTGCTAGTCTAAGTGAAAGATTCCATAACACTAGAAATCTTAGTAAAATATTTCAATGCCTTTGGCAATACTTGGAACAAAAAAAACTATTCTGAAATCGCCAATTCTTGACAAGCGTTATTGAATACATTTCCAGAGGATCTTCCAGAAACACTAGTAGAAGAACTAATTCACCTCAAGTCTATTCATTCTACTACTTTTGGTGCATCCTGTTTGCCACCACTTAAGCTCCTAAATAAATTGAAGAGCTTAAAAATTGATTTGCTCTTTCCAAATGTGTGCACCGCTATACGTTTATTTTGCACACTTCCAGTATCAGTAGCAGGAGCAGAACGGTCATTCAGTGTATTCAAAATAATAAAAAACTACTGCTGCTCTACGATGGGACAAGAAAGGCTGTCTGGTTTAACAACTTTTGCGATGGAAGCTGATCTCGCTCGTAACTGTTGATTTCAAATATTATAACTAACTGACATAAATACTTTACATGTTCCTGTTATAACATTTAATATTTTGTATAATTTAAGACTTTGCAAACAAAAAAAGCAAGAAAAGTAATCGTTTAATAAATTAATCTTATTTCTAATTTTAAATAAATATTCTCAAAATTCAAGAAATAATTCAATCAACAACTGAACAAAAATAATATTTACAACAGACATACGACTGAAATTTAACAAGTTACACTTTAAAAAAATGTTGTTTTAAGACATATGTTGCATATCAAGTTCTATTTGAAAAGTTATATTCTAATATAATAAATTTTTTTAATTGGTATTTGGTTATAGGATTAACAAATTTAACAAAGGTGAATTTTCTATTATTCCAGGCTCATTATTCACTAGGATATTTCCTCTTTTCTTCGTTTCTATTGTTTCATGATCATCAAGATATTTATGATTGTTTGCCTCTTCAAACAAATTAATTTTGGAAAACGTGTGTGCAGAATCCAAAAAGATGTTTGGCTATTGCCGACTTTTTTGGTTGGTTGTACTTAAAATTTCTCAAATGTTCTTTTCATCTGATATTTAATGTTCGTTGGTTTGGCTGACATATAATTATTTGTTGTAACATTCACTCTTTATTCAATAGATTCCATATTTTTCTTCATTTTGAATTTTATATTTAGGATTACCAACAATATGTTTAGTTTGTATTTTGAATGAAAACTTATGTTGACTTTTTTGAAAACTGTTTTAACAACTTTTGCATGGGATCCATAATTCTTAGATTTCCAGATTTCTTCTTTCTTCTTGTTTTGTTAAAATTTTGTTCTTAATAATTTAGAGATAAGCTAAGTTTTTTCTTCTTTATAATCAACTGGTCAATCAAATTTGGTTTACTCATTAAATTTTTGCTATTTGTTTTATTTTCCGAACTTCCAATTAGTATCTTTGGAAGGAAAGGCAAAATTAATTTAAAATTAGAACATATTTATCCAATAAGGAGAGCTTATTAAGATAATTAGTCTTATTTATTTAACAATGTTAACATTGTGTCTTTTGTAAAATATGAGTAATAACATTTTCTACCTTCATAAACAAATGTGGTTCTATTTAAACTCCATATTAATGTAACAACATTTTATTTATAATGTCATGGAAAATACAGGGTTGTATAGGCCCATATTGGAGGTGGTGAAGGGGCCCGTATTCAATTTTGCCTAGGAGCCCGGAATTTCTCCGGGCGGGCCTGCTAACAGGCTACAAGTTAGAGAACTTAGCCACATTGCAGATATGAAAGTTGTATATTTATCCTACTAATAGCTTTTAAAAATGGATCTACAGTTAATAAACAATTTGTTATTGAAAATAATAGTTAGTTAAATATAAAAAATTTAGTATTTTTATGAGATGACGCAAAAAGTCAGTCAGAGTTATTTGATTTTTCTTTCAGATGGTTTATTTAACTGTATATTAAATGGATTCGTTTTTATATCAGCAGTTTCCAGTAAACCTAACCAAGAAGTTAAAATTTTTGCAGTCACCCTGGGACCAGACTCTGTGAAAGGCTACCCTGAAGAGACCGTGCCGACCTACATGGAAGCAGGAGTCCTTGTGCCGCTTTGTGTATGTCTTTTGGCCATCCTCTCACTTATCGCTGCCATCACTGTCTGTATTAAGAGAAGTAAGTTTAAGTTAAAAATGACCCAACATTCTATACTGCTTCACTAACAAATCTTAATTTTAGTAGTCTCACTAATAATATGTATTTTTTATCATCTTTATAGAATAACTGAAAAAAATAAATATCTTGTCATTTACTTTGATCAGTTCAAGAACTAACCTTGGTTGTACAATTTTTGTTCTTAAAAATATAAATTTAAATCCTTCTTAAGAGTATATTCCATTATGTATTGGCAGATGTTATTAGCTTCTCCACATCCTCCTCAGGAACTGTATTACAGTTGACTCTTGATAATCCGACAGTCACGGGACCAGTAGGGAGTCGGATTACCAAAAACGTCGGATTACCAAATGTACCTCCCATCATGACTGAATTCGATGTTTAAACTTAAAACAATAACAAATACGATAGTTTTAAGCAATAGGTATGTACAGTACTGTATTAACAAACCTATTTCATACTGTTTGTGAATATTTATGTGCATAAAATAAATACGTACTGTATTGACCAAAGGTCTAGGTTAAAAATAAAGTACAGTAATTAATGCCGATAATTTTAAGAAATTGACAAACTGTATTTACTACATTAAAAGTACAGGATTGTATGTATTATAGCAAAGTTTGTACTGTACTTACACACATATGAACAGATTGCAAAACAGTAAATAAACTAAACATGAAAAAAATCTGTCATTTTCTTCTGCTTCTTTGTACGCAAACCTTCGTTAATCGCTTTTTCTTGAATGTATTTCAAAACTAAAACGTTGTTGACGTCTAGGTCACGTTCCTCACACCAGCGAATCAAAGTGTTGGCAGCAGACAAAGCTTCATCACAGCTGATCACGGATTTTTCTCCGTCTCCATGGCCTCTTCAATTGTGTCGTTTTGTGTTATGATTTCTTGCAGAATCTCTTCATCTGTTTGTTCTGCACCCAGGTTATCGTCTAACACCCATCTTATTAGTTCTTCCGATAATTCTTGTTGGGCGTTAGTTTGATTACAAAGTAAAATGGTTTCTTCCACTACACGATTGTTATCTTGGGTGTTGTCGTCATCTTCCCGTTGGTTTTCATCATCTTTATTTTGGAGGAGGGGGTTATGAGGCCAAACATTTTTGCAGGATTTTATAAGTGTTAATGGCTTGACTTGTTGCCACGCAAAAGCTGCATTAAGAATAGCGTCCTTAATGTCAAACTTTTTCAATAGTGTTGTAATGTCTGCATCTGGTTGGCAAACAATATCCATAAGTAGGCGCTTTTTGTAATGCGCCTTTAGAGTTTTGATATCATTCTGATCCATTGGCTGAATCAGAGCAGTTGTATATTTCGGTAAATACATGACCTCGATGTATCCATCGGCTGTTTTTGCTTTTAATTCTTCTGATTTTGGATGCCCAGGAGCATTATCTAATAATAAAAGGGCCTTTAATGGCAGATTATTAGCCTTTAAATGCTGTTTTACTTCTTTGACAAAATGATTATTATACCAGTCTAGGAAGATTTCTTGGGTCACCCACGCTCGACCGCGTCGGACTACCGAGCGTGTCGGACTGTTAAGTGTCGGACTACCGCGAGTCAACTGTATATGACCGGTAACAGAAGAACATTTTACGTTATGTTTTTTCAACCTACATAGAATGAAGTGTTGTTTGGCTTGGTACCAGTGTGTTTTGGTAACCTAAATCTTACTCCAAATTGTATTTTCGTATAAAAAGAGTAGTAGTATCATCAATACACAACTAACCTGTGGAACTTCTAGAAAACAATCAAGACAGATGAATAACCACAGTGGGTTTACCTTATAGAAGCTGGTGAACTTGAAACTACTCTAGAGCCCCAAACAGGTAGCAGCCACTTGTAACTGGACCCAAAAACCAAACAGGCAGAGGTTCTCCTATCAACGAGGTGATTCCTTACGTTGTTTATTGGTTAAGTGGTTACATGGTGAAGTGGAAGAGAGGACTGTATAGTCCTAACTTCGACACTAAGTAAAGGCTTTTTCAATCATTCATTCTAAGGTGGAATCCTAACCCTTTGGTCAACTGTGACTGTACCACTCCAACCTAACAGAAACCTTCCCAGCCCTGTTGACCAGCCCTGCACGTAAACATCAGTTCAAAGCTGGGTAAATCACTGAGCATAGTAGTTCTTTGGCTTCAATAACTCTTCTAGTTGTCTGAGAGAGTGCATTTTTGGTAAACCGAGCATACTGTTTTCAAACGCAACTTTTTGTTTACTGTCTGTTCCACTTCGTTGTTTGTAGGTTACCGAGATGTTTTTCTTTCATACATAGTAAAGTAGAGAATACCCACCCACTGCCCGTACACGTACATACAGTAGATAGATAATATCACTGTTCATATATGGGCAGGTGCGTGGTTCGTTACTACAGTACGTGTATGGGTGGGTGGGTGGATCGTTACCACTGTATGTGTATGGGAGAGCGGGTGGGTGATTACCATTGTGCGCGTATGGGTGGGCGGGTGGGTCGTTACCACTACTGACCTTCAACCTACTAGCCATAAACTTAGTTGTTGTAATACACATATAGTTTAACTTATTACTATCACAGTAATATTTATTCAGAAAAAAACAATCTTCATTTTTTAAACTAGAATATACAATCTAATGAATATATTCTACCTGTCTATCTTTACTTATATGTTTAAAAGAGGTGGCTTTTAAATATTGAGAAAAATATATACATATATAGTTTTTGTCAGAACTTACTACTATATCGAACTGTTAAGGTACAGTAATTTTGGTTAAGTCCAGAGACAGAGTAGCTATATTTATTGTGTATTGAGGTTGTGAAACCAGGTGACATAAGTTTAGCAGCAAACACAAGTTTTAATCAATATGATTTGTTGTTACTGTTTAGAAAATGAAAGAGAGGTGGGATTAAGAAACCAAACAGAAGCTCAAGCAATGGTAGCTCTTGACAATAAGCAGAACCTTGCCCAGAGGGAGCAGTACTATGCAGCTGTCCACAAGGGAATGACTACTCCTGTGAGGGACCTCCACTGTATCGAGAGGATACCAGGTGAGTCCTTCATACATCATAGGAACAAACAGGAATACATGGTAACAGAAGCTCAAGCAATGGTGGCTCTTGACAATAAGCAGAATCTTACCCAGAGGGAGCAGTACTATGCAGCTGTCCACAAGGGAATGACTACTCCTGTGAGAGACCTCCACTGTATCGAGAGGATACCAGGTGAGTCCTTCATACATCATAGGAACAAACATGGATACATGGTAACAGAAGCTCAAGCAATGGTGGCTCTTTACAATAAGCAGAACCTTGCCCAGAGGGAGCAGTACTATGCAGTTGTCCACAAGGGAATGACTACTTCTGTGAGAGACCTCCCCTGTATCGAGAGGATACCAGGTGAGTCCTTCATACATCATAGGAACAAACATGGATACATGGTAACAGAAGCTCAAGAAATGGTGGCTCTTGACAATAAGCAGAACCTTACCCAGAGGGAGCAGTACTATGCAGTTGTCCACAAGGGAATGACTACTCCCGTGAGAGACCTCCACTGTATCGAGAGGATACCAGGTGAGTCCTTCATACATCATAGGAACAAACATGGATACATGGTAACAGAAGCTCAAGAAATGGTGGCTCTTGACAATAAGCAGAACCTTACCCAGAGGGAGCAGTACTATGCAGTTGTCCACAAGGGAATGACTACTCCCGTGAGAGACCTCCACTGTATCGAGAGGATACCAGGTGAGTCCTTCATATGAGTAGGAACAAAGATGGATATATGGTAAATTGAAAAATTATATAGTATGTTACTTGTGATTACATTGTGTTACAATGCAGTGACAGAAACAAGCATAAACATTTCTGGTTCAGAATCACCTACTTACAAAATATATAACAATTGCTGGCCTCACACTTACCCAAAGATACAACTACCTCCAAACATCATCCTTGCAACCTAACAAACACACACCTCTAATGATAGCCCACTCTCTTAAACAACATATTCACAGAGGTAATAGACTTTGATACCTTAAGAGTCTGCAGAGGCCGTCGGCCAAGGTCAAAGCTGTTGGTTTTAATCCCATAAGAACAATATTATTTTCGAACCGGACATACGATCACATGTATCCAAATAAAACAGTTATTTTTAAACAGATTTTTCAAAACAGTTAAAAAAATTGTGCGTTGGAATTGCTTTGCCGATTCCTAATTAGTTTTATAGAAAAAAATATAAAAAATATTTAATTTGAAGTTTACCTATTTTTGAAAACTAGGGGTATCTATTCAAAATATCGAAAGCAAATTCAATTCAAAATATGATAACATTTACAATGACACCTCATACACAACTTTTGGTCAATAAATAACGAAAAATATGGATTCGCAAATAACATTGTTTTTATGGGATTAAAACCAACATGGTCGACAGTCTCTGCAGACTCATAGTCCCACCCTGCAGGCACAACTCATGGGGGAACAGACTCAACTCCTTATAAATTGTCCATAGCTTAAATCATCCATAACTTATATTACTTTTTTCAATTACCGCACATTACCTGTAAAATCCACCTCAGTTCTATAATATACTGGTACTTTAACTAAGTGCCATTTCATTTGGCTCAGTTAATGTACAATAGCAGAGTACTTAAAGACAGAAAACAATAATGTAACAGAAAATAGGTTTTGGGTGTCTGCTACTACAGGAATGTAGGAATAAACAACTCTCTCTCTCAGGGAGAGTACCTGTAATACCTGAAATGAATTAAATTAATCAGACAGTATATTTTATATTAGAACCAATAAAAAAAAATAATACTCTTATCAATAATATTATAAATTAATAAATAGACATATGAACTTAGTATCACCAATACAGAACCTACTCCGTGACCTGTGGAACCTCTAGAAAACAATAATGACAGGTGAATACCTACAGAGGGTTTACCTTCAGGGAAGCTGGCGAACTTGAAACTGCTCTAGAGCCTCAAACAGGTAGCAGCCACTTGAAACTGGACCCAAACACCAAACAGGCAGAGGTTCTCCTATCAACAAGGTGATTCCAAGGTGGAATCCTAACCCAATGGTCAACTGTGACTGTACCACTCCCACCTAGCAGAAACCTTCCTCTATATCGACCTGAACGTAAACATCAGTTCAAAGCTGATCAATCTCCTGGCCATAAACTTAGCAGCAGTCTAATATACATATAGTAAAACCTATTATTATATTATACCCTACTATCTCAATAATATTTATTTTTAGGACAAACATATTAGTTGCCTGTCTTAGCCTTTTCATAATAGCTTACAACAAACAGTCTACAAAATTTGAATTTATTTTTCAAAAAACATTAGCTGCCAATAGGTGGTGCAGCCAATATTTTTTTGAAAAATGTATTTAAATGTTGTATTCAAAAATTTATTCGTTTGTATATACTAAATATGCAAAGAATATTTTTTAAATTTTCTTTCACTTATTTTTGTACTAGAGGCCACTGAATATGTTGTTTTAACTGTGGATTGTAATAATTATAAATTTGGTTTTATAATTATTACATTTAATTATAAAACCAAATTTTAAAATTAAATGTAACAATGAATATTTAATGTGAAATATAACTTGACCTGTTTTATTTGATTATATTATTTTAATTTTTAAACTTAATATTTTTATATTAGTTAAAAAATACTGTGAATATTTTCATATATAAAATTATGTCCATTTGTTTGGACAAATTTACACATTATTGTTCAGTATTATAACTATAAATATACTACTTATAGAGAACCTCCACTCACCCTAAACATACTACACAAATATATAAATAAAATAACATATTTCACACAATAAGTACTATCTGTCAACCTGTTAGAAACTTTTATACTATTATTAAAATAAAATGTGAACAGTAACTATTTCTTATTTATTTTCATACATTTGTTGAACTATCTAATAATCCCAGAGTTATAATATATAATTATGTCTAAAAACACATAGAAGAATTTGTATTCTGTTTTCAGCAGAACTGTGCAAACTGTGATTCACGCACTGTATTGACAAGTAAGGAGAGTGGAATGAAGATGAATATGGAATGAACAGAACAAGGTCTCTCTATTGCCTATGGATATATACGAGTACAAATATATATCGATGCTATTGCTATCACTCAATGAGCCAAGCGAGCAGCGAACCTTTAGATTTGAAGAGATTGAAGGCAGAGGCAGGGTTTAAGATGTCAAGAATAAGACAGCAGAGTGGGAAGGAAGCCTTGGAATACTCACACACTTTCACGCGCCTCCATCTGCATCAGTTTAAGACATTTGGGGACTAAGTTAAGTCTAGAAGAATTCAATTTTCCCTAATGCCGGCCGCATCACCTTAACAATTTATGCCGCATGTCTAGTGTGAACAATTTATGCCAGAGAACATGATAAATGTTTTGTCAATTTACATTGTATACATACATATAGATATAATAGGTCTTCCTGTTCACACTAGGTGCATATGACATACAATTAAACTATATACTACTTACAAAAAGACCAGAAAAAATTATTAACAGGAGTTATAAACTTATTTATAATTTATTTCATAAACAAAATTATGTTTTTATTTTTTTATTTTGAATACTCAGTGATTTTGTTTAGATAGTACGTAAGAATTATTGATTTCCTTTGTCATACTAATGAACAATTTCTTGGTTAATAACTTCTGGTTTTAAATTGTCTTATGAAGTAAATCAAATGTTTTAGAATATCCAGATGACATTTCTCCATATGCAACATTTCACGTAGCAGGAACAGAGAGACCGTCTTCACCTACAAACATGCAAAGCTTTGTGTACCATGATCACAGACTGGCAGCCATGGAAACTATGCAACTCAAGAGTGTAAGTATAGCATATTTGTCCCTTGCTTTTTCAATACACAAGAAATCTAACACATATGTCCTCCCCTACACCAATCACCTACATAAATTATAAAGGTTTGTGTCTTATCACGATAGCTTAAGGAACGATGCTCTTTGCTATTTGTTATTCTGTTGATTTCGAATTGAATCCTTAATGACCAACAGTTAAAATCGTACTTTGTTACATATCGTAGGCTCAGTTGGTTTTTAACAGTTTAGCTTGTTCTAGCTTGACAGAAAATGTAAGTTAAAACCAACTGTTACACTTTAGCTTTGTAATGAATGAGAAACTATCTTCGTTTTGTAAAATTATATAAAAAAGAAACTTTTAACAATATATAGAAAGTAAATTTGTATATAGTTGCTGCTTTCCCCCACTTATGAATAGTTGCCTCTTAGAAGTAGTAAGTCCGCTTAAAAGTGTTATTTCTGCTTATTTGTCGTCCAAATATTGACTAGGCCATGAAAGTAAATTTTTACCAAAGTGATGTATTTTACAGACTAACAACCGTGACGACTACACAAAATTAAGAGGCAGCTCTAAAAGTGGGGGCAAGTGTTTGAGCACAGGCTCGGATTACTCAGGCTCCACCACCGATCAGTGGTCGGAGAACAACGCAGCTGTCTCTCGTAGTGATAGAATTCCCATACAGAGTAAGTTAACCTTTAAATTACTTGTTTAATAATTGTTGCTATTTTGGTTTTTACTTAACAGTTTTAGAGGTTAACTCGTGTTTACTTAGGCTGTTACTGAGCAGTTGTTCATTTTCGGAATCCACACACCATTTACAATGCCTCATTATAATTGTTTCTACATAATAGTTGTAGGATCAAAATTAGGCCCTATAAAAGTAAATAATGTCTAAGAGTAGTTTATACTTAAATATATACCTTTATTGATAGCAAAAATAATGTTAGTATATAAAACCCACTTTTTATTGGAAAATTCACATAAGTCATACATCTGGATTCACTTTTAATAAGTAACACATGAAAGGTTATTACTTTAAATCTGCCTATCATCAAAATGATGATGCCATTGACTATAGAAACAAAAGCATTATAGTCTTCACTCATATGGGTCTGTTTCAACACTGATGGTGACTGGGTATTATTGCAAATGGGACCATGATCGTACTGTCATGCATAAATGCATGTCTAAGGGTTAAGTATATATTTTTTTAATACAGAAAATTAAATATGCCATAACATATAATAAATATAATTGTGAAATTTATAAAGCAAGAAAAACTTAGTAATTTTTAGTCCTATTCATGCAAACAAAATGAAAAAGTTAAAAGGTATTTAATTAATGCCGTTGGTACAAGCTAAGCTTGATTCTGCGGAAAGAAATGTCAACGATCTATTTCGTAATAAAGTTCATGAAGCATGTAGAATAGTGTTTTCAATCTACTATAACTTTATATATAATAACTTATAGTTATATATTTTACTATAGTAAGTACGTAAATTATACGATGTTATTACGAAATATATAACACCATAAATTTACAGTGATTAATACCAACTTACACCTACACTACACAAATACGCTCTAAAGTGGGCAATGTTGAGCAATCGGAACTGACAGTCAGTGTCAGACAACGAGTGTTTATGTCATCTGGATTCACTTTTAATAAGTAACACATGAAAGGTTATTACTTTAAATCTGCCTATCATCAAAATGATGATGCCATTGACTATAGAAACAAAAGCATTATAGTCTTCACTCATATGGGTCTGTTTCAACACTGATGGTGACTGGGTATTATTGCGTTAATAGACCATGATGTACTGTCATGCTATTAATGCATGTCTAAGGGTTAAGGTATATTTTAATCGAAAATTAAATATCCATAACATATAATAAATAAATTAATTGTAGTAAATATTAAAAAGCACTTAGATAAAACTTAAGTAATTTTTAGTCCAATTCATGGCAAACAAAATGAAAGAAAGAAAATTAACTAAGGTATTTAATTACCACTGCCGGTGGTAGCTCAGTGGCTAAGGCTTCGGACTGCGGAAAGAAATGTCCAACGATCGGTACTTCCTCGTTGAATAAAGTTCATGCACAGGCATGTAGAATGAGTATTTCATTCTACCCCTAGTAACTTATATATACTACTTATAGTTATATATTTTACTATTTACTAGAAGAATAACGAAATATAATAACGATTTATAACGAAATATAATAACCCACCCATACACGTACAGTGGTACAACCCACCTGGTCACCCATACACGAACAGTGGTATCAACCCACCTGGCCACCCATACACGAACAGTGGTATTAACCCACCCACCCACCCATACACGAACAGTGGTACAACCCACCCGCCCACCCATTCACGAACAGTGGTATAACAGTGGTACAAGGACGTCAGTACCACCGTGCTTGTATGGGTGGGTGGTGGGTCAGTACCACCGTGCTTGTATGGGTGGGTGGTGGGTCAGTACCACCGTGCTTGTATGGGTGGGCGGTGGGTCAGTACCACCGTGCTTGTATGGGTGGGCGGTGGGTCAGTACCACCGTGCTTGTATGGGTGGGTGGATGGGTCAGTACCACCGTGCTGGTATGGGTGGGTGGGTGAGTCAGTACCATAGTGCTTGTATGGGTGGTTGGGTGGATCAGTACCACCGTTCTTTTATGGGTGGGCGTGTGAGCCAGCACCCATACACGTACTATCACTGTACGTGTATGGGTGGGCAGGTGGGTACTATCACTGTACGTGTATGGGTGGGCGGGTGGGTACTATCACTGTACGTGTATGGGTTGGCGGGTGGGTACTATTACTGTACGTGTATGGGTGGGCGGGTGAGTACTATTACTGTACGTGTATGGTGGGCAGGTGGGTACTATCACTGTACGTGTATGGGTGGGCGGGTGGGTACTATCACTGTACGTGTATGGGTGGGCGGGTGGGTACTATCACTGTACGTGTATGGGTGGGCAGGTGGGTACTATCACTGTACGTGTATGGGTGGTCGGGTGGGTACTATCACTGTACGTGTATGGGTGGTCGGGTGGGTACTATCACTGTACGTGTATGGGTGGGCAGGTGGGTACTATCACTGTACGTGTATGGGTGGTCGGGTGGGTACTATCACTGTACGTGTATGGGTGGGCAGGTGGGTACTATCACTGTACGTGTATGGGTGGGCAGGTGGGTACTATCACTGTACGTGTATGGGTGGGCGGGTGGGTACTATCACTGTACGTGTATGGGTGGGCGGGTGGGTTCACCATGGCGAGTGAAGTTTTAAAATAAATAAAATAGTACTAAGGAATGTGTGACATATCTCGGTAAATAAGTACCTAAATTATATTCTAATACACCCACAATTTCTTAAACGTCTTAGAAACCGACTTCAGAAAAAAAATTCACCTCCCCAATATCTTGGACCTTCCCTTAGATACTTCCTGGCTACGCCACTGAATAGTCGGCCTTAGTTTGTAACAATAACTACATTCGTTCATCTATACTCATCACACTCATTCTAAATCCATATTCTCCTATATCTTGACAATCAGCATCTTAAGAATAAATAAATAACAGTGAAACTTTAAAAAGAGTAAAAAAAAGCCAATTAGAGTAGCTGAAGTTTTCTTTTAAATTAAAAAATGTTGGAAAACATAATTAGGTGTAGCAAATGTTTCCTTTAAATAACGATGAATGGATGATAAAAAATAATCATTCTCGAATAATAATCATTGAATGAAGTCCTATCAGTTGATATACAATATCTCTGTTCAGATATGTTATACAATGGGGGAGGACCGGAGTCCAGCACATCGCCTGAAGCCTCGCCGGTCCCTCACCGACGAGCTGCTCAGCGCAGAGCGCACGTCAGGTAACAAGTAAGCTTCTCTCTCTACCTGCACGTACCAATCAGCTTCAACAAAGAGGAACACAGAATTAAGAGTCTGCTATACCTGTCCCCTGAGATCAAATTTTAGTTTTAACCCCTGAATTCCTTTTCAAATACAAACAACTACTTTAATTTTTTTTTTTTTTTAATAAACCAAAACAAGCATAAATTAACCAATAAAGCATGGCAAATTTTTTAAGAAATGTGTTAAAAAATATAAATGTAAAACGTTTTTAAATGAAGTAATTAATATTTTTCTGCAAAATGCAAGATTCAGTTACCGGTACTGATAAACATCTTACTACTTACATTTAGTTCAATAGTTCACAGTATAATACAAACATATTATACTGTTGAGAAAATGCAACTGGCTCAATGCTAGCGCTCGTAGTTGTTGTGTCGCAGGGCTACACTATCTCTCAGAGGAGATCGAGATCTAGTGGGTAGCTTGGCAGTTTACTTATGCTGCAATACAATTAGTTGAGTCTAAATATTCAAATAAAATTGTTTATTTGCTTACCGCACCAGTTGTTTACTACCTCACAGCTGGGTTCGCTAGCAAATTTTTAATATGATATAATTTGGGGCCTCTATTTTTTTTCTCACACAGGGGAAATGCTACAATTCAGTTTTATCTGTTCAATAAGAAAATGTTAAATATACAAAAAAGTCTATTTAATAAATGTTCAGTTACATTCGTAGTACAACCAAAGTTCATTAGTCATCTTTTCAACTCTATGATTTTCTTTATTAATACATCATTAAATTATTTGTTTTTTAATTTGGTACAGCATGGGAGCTACTAATTAAAATTTTGATCTGAAAGTCATAGTAAAAAAAGTGATGCACAAGGTCCCATGTATGGATTTGACAGTTAAAAAATCGAGTTGATACATGACGATTTTAAATTTACAGCATTAAATTTTTTATAATCACTTGGTCTAGATAGCTGGAATGAAGCATACCATCTTTCAGTTTTAATTTATTAAAATACTTGCTCCAATTATCGACACTTATGGACATAAAATCATGTAAATTAATTTTAATTGCAATGTAGGATGTACTCTTCTGAGAGGAATCAACCAAGCATCCATCATGCATATAGTACTGTTTGCCAGGTTTTAGTATCTGCGACATATTCTCTGCTTACAGAGACCTTTCCATGGACCATGATGACTTCTTCTCCCATGATCAACTCTATCTGTTGGGAAATATTAATTACGTCTTGTCAAAAGGCTTCCGGGTTACAACCCCCCCTTGAGATTTAGATGAGGCCCCAAAACAAGTAAGAAGGCCTCAATAAATAAAGCGATTATATCGGTTGTTGAAGGTAAAAACAGTTATCATCCGTGAACACAAAGTAATGTTAGTGCTAGAAAAAACCCAATACGCTGTTGAATGTTTATTATAAATCATATTTCACTATCTATCCGGTAAGACATGATACAGTAGATAGAAAACTACGTTCCGAGCTGGTGCGGGTGGCCGTGCTTTAGTGGCGATGGCCCATCTGTTGCATCTCTGCTGTGAGAAGGCTTGCGCAAAATGCGGTACGTTGTCACGTGAATGAGCCAGGTGATCAACTCGTCTATATAGTTTACCCAACCATACAACCCCTAACAATGCCTTAGAAGTGACAGTGATTTACAACATTATTTTTAGATTTGATTGATTATAATAATATTAACTATATCATAATAATATATGAAAGTTTGCTTAAATTCATTTACTAATGTTTAATATATTATATTGTTGAATTTAATTAAAATTAAAGGATGTAAAACACACCTAAATAAAAACAGATTTTCAATTAATGACATTTCTAAGGAATATACAGATGAAACACTTATAAATTGTTTCATCACTTAGCCAGATGTTATGCAAAAAAACCTTCAACAACTTGAGTTGTGGCTTCTGACCTTCAGCCTGCAGCCCCAACTTAGTGGGGTATTAACTAAAATATTTTTAATTTTGATTTGTATCTTTACAAAAAATTTAACAAAAATTGTTTGAATAAAGCTTGCAAAAATGTCATTGTTAATGTTTATTTTTGCCAGTAAAAAGTCTTATAATTCAACAACTATTAAAGTTAGGGACATATGGGTTTCACTAAAATATTTTATTCACAATTTTGTAATTCACATCAATCCTGAAAATTCCAAATCAAAATCGTTGGAGCAGTTTTTGAGAAAATTCCTATATTATATGTTTTTTGCTCATAAAAATAAAAATACAAAAGAAAAACTTCAAAAAATTAAAAAAAAACAGTCTGGAGATATTGGCTAAATACACTTACTTACATACTGAATTTCATAAAAATCGGCCCATTTGTTTGGTTCAGCAAAGTGCATATACACATATACGGACAGACACATTTTTATAATCACTTTTTTGGGTTCAGGGGGCCCTAAAATGGATTTTTAGACCAACTTATAAAAATTTTTTTAGGATCACAATATACTTTCTCTATGCTAACTCATATGGGATAAATAAAAAATCACAATCAACAATTTAAATTGCTATGAAGTATGTTATGGTTATATTGTTTTACTTGCCTAACCTCTATAGTGGATAGGGCATAAATTACCTTAAACGACAAAATAGGTGTGGGGCAACGGGCAACTACAAGAAAATAAACGAAAAGTTGCTGTGTTAGTGTTACTATAAGTATTTTCACAGTTTATGGTGTAAGTACGAGTACATGTCGGCAGGCAAAGATTGGGAACTAATTTTTGTATTATAATGCCAACCTACTCCAACGGCAAAAACCAATAAACACAGATCTATAAAAAGCGCCGATATGCAGCGCTGGTTGAGAATTTCTTCCACCAACCCCTCTCCCAACCCAATTCCCTTGACTGCTGTTTCCTTTCTCTCTCACTCTCATATTAATTTATACAAGCAAAGGTAGATAGACTTGAAGTTGAAGTACGCATTCCACAATTAGCAGATATACAAACTAAAAGGTGCAATGTTGATACAAGAAACCCAGAAGATTATTTCATAATAGCCGTATTCATAACATTCTTGGATGGATTCATACAACTGTAACCTCGTTTAATTTTAAACAAACACAAAGGCATTTTAAAATCTTTTCAATGCCTCTTGCCACCAAAAGTCAATTTTACATTATCTGTAGAGGACGAGAAGGAAGTGAAACAACTTGTTGACAAGTATGCCACTGATGTTGGTTGCAGTGAGGCTGCTGAACTAGGTGACATTTCAGTATGGTACAGTTTCGTAAATCACCAGAAAAAATATCCAAAGAGTACTGTTGAGGCGCTTAGTATGTGTGAGAAAACTACTCTAGCAGCAGTTCACACATTACTGAAAATATTTGCCACGCTGCCAGTAACAACTGTTACGAGTGAAAGGTCTTTTTTGATGTTGAGAAGACTATAATCCTACCTCAGAAACAAGAAATGAGACACGTTTAAATGGCTTGGCTATGCTCAGTGTATGGACACTTCTCACAATGGTGTGAGATTTATATCACAACAAATGATGTGCTGAATGAGTTTTCTTTAAAACCCCTTAGAATAGACTTTGTTTTGTAGCTTTTATGGAAGAGGTGGTTGTAACTTGTACAATTTCATCAGTTACAATGATAATAAACACTAATAGTAAAACAGACATTGTACTATTGATTTGAAACCAATATTCCTTTTTTATATTGACACTATAAAGTAGTACTTTTTTATATTTTGCATTAAAATTTATTTACAACTATTTTGTATAGTTAATATTCTAACAATATACTAAAGTAGTTTTAAGTTTATATATATTGGTCGGTAGCGTAGTTGGTTCAATCCCAGCTTCATAAGCTAAAGGTCCTCAGTTCGATCCCAATCAGAGTCATAACACATTTTGAGAAGAATCAGCTGATAACCACCGGCTGTTCATTTGTCACTGGGCTATTAATTAATGACACTTTCTAAGGAATAGTCGGCCTTAGTTTGTAACAATGACTACATTCACTCATCTACACTCATCACACTCATTCGAAATCCATATTCGCCCATATCTTGACAATCGGCGTCTTATGAATAAATAAAAAAAATAAATAAATAAATAAGCAAAGGTTTCGTAAAACAATGATTTATTAAATTTAAGCTTTTATTTTACCCAATTTAAACAGTACTTTATTTTTTTATCTTTAAAAGCAAGTAATAAATACTCATTAAATGTTACTGTTTTTGAACCTCAAACTAAGTTTTTAGCATAAAAAATTTTTAAATTTTCCGGGGCAGGGCCTTTGGGCCCCCCTTCCCCGGGGAACTTGCTGTTCTTGTTCCGTTGAGGTCAGATATTTATTTTTATTATTTGTGCAAATCTTGTTAAATTTTCAAGTTCTTATAGTAAAAACGTTATATAAATAAATATATATGTAAATGTTGATGGCTTTCTACAAGTGGGTTTACAAAAGTGGTCCTTACAAATGTTCAAAAGCAGTTGTTGCCAGTTGGGTGAACTGAATTTTGACTGTTACTTAGATATCTTTATCATCAAAGAACTCTTTCAATACTTAACAAAGAGTTATATCTACAATAATAATTTGAAGAAGATATACATATTGATTTGTCTTGAAAAACACGCTTTGTGTAAGATATTTGTAAGCTTGTTTGTAATGAAGTTTGGAGAAAAGTACAAGATCATCATCACACCGTCTTAAATGCTTTCTCACTTGATTCATAAACTCTTTAAGCTCTTTAATCTTACATTCATCAGTTTTATTTTTTAATTATTTCAAAATATATAAATTGTTCAATTGATATCCCAAAATATATAAATTTACTGAAAGAACCATCTCAATATATAAATATTTTCAAAATATAAATGTATCAATACCTCCGTATCTATATGTGTGAAGCATGGTGGGTCAATACTACTGTATTTTAATAGGTGAGAGTGTGGTAATACCACCTTACATGTTTATGACATTTATAGGAAATAAAGAATAGCTCTTAAGAATCTCTGGTCTTGCAAATTGGTGGTCTTCAAAACAACTGCTTAACAAAATAGCTTTTGTAAATCGAATCTAGAAATATATCAACACTAATTATTTCCACCACCCCCCCTTCCTCACTAAAACCATATTTAGACAGCACAGGCTAAAAAAATGTATTTAATTTAGATTTGACATAATCTATTAATGACCTCATTACCATTCAAGATATTTTTTTATCCATCACAGTGTTTAAGGATGCAATTTTGAATTGTTATGTTAAATTAGTTTGAAAATTTTTGATTTAGATAATAAAAAAAAATGCAAATTTTGAACTAAAAAAAGAAATAAGTACATAAATTATATTTATAAATTTTTATGATTATGACCATTTCTTAAGATTACGAGTGTATATTCTAAATAAATATATTTTATAAGTTTATGCATTAATAAGCATTAAATGAATGTTGCAGAAGAGAGGAGAGCGGGAATTTCCCGTTCACGCCGAGACTCGAACCCCCCTCAGGGTTCTCCGATACTCAGGAGCTCAGCGAGGCAGAGTGCGACATGGAATCGATCCACGGACACAAGAGCCATAGAAAGAGTGTCAAAGCGCCTCAGCACAGGCACCCCCACAGACTTCCTAGAGAAAGGAAACCACAGCACTTCACCATAGCTGTGTGACATGCCAGAGTCTGGAAACTAGTGAATTGTGATCAGCAGGCCTTAGCTAAACATTGGCTTCATGTAAAGGCCTTTATTTCATTTACTGGACAATTTTAGTAGACATCTGCTAAAGAATAATTTTGTCTAAGAATAATCTTGTTTTGCCAAAATTACTTCTTATAAATCGTCTTCTGAATATTCAAGGGAATTCCCTATGAGTTCAGATAGCAACTCTATATGAATTGAACCACTTCTTAATGATCTTTGATGGAAGATGCATTTTGACAAGAAAAGTTAATGATCTACCTTTCCATCCACCACAACTGGCCTCATTAAATTTCTCTTCTATATTCTTTACTGAAGAATTTCCAATTGCTATTTTGTGAAGACTAATACATAAATAATACAAGGAACAAATTATTTTTCAATTAATTACTATAGTTCTTGTTCCGTTGAGGTCAGATATTTATTTTTATTATTTGTGCAAATCTTGTTAAATTTTCAAGTTCTTACAATAAAAATGTTATATAAATAAATAAATATATATGTAAATGTTGATGGCTTTCTACAAGTGGGTTTGAAAAAGTGGTCCTTACAAATGTTCAAAAGCAGTTGTTGCCAGTTGGGTGAACTGAATTTTGACTGTTACTTAGATATCTTTATCATCAAAGAACTCTTTCATTCACCCCACAATAACTGAGTTCCGTCGTGTTTTTCTCTAACTACAGAGACCCTATGATATTGGTGGGCCTGGTGAATTTCTATAATGAATTTGTAATCTTTTCTGAAAGAAAAGATGAATATTTTAACAAATTTCAACACCATAATGTGAGCATCTTTTTAGAGGTGTATGAGTGTTTTATCTTCTGACTCATTGTATCAACAACTGTTTCGTATTTTTATAGTGAAACGTAATATTCTAATGTTATTGTTGCTAATGTATTTACGTAGTTGGTACCCCTTGTTTACAACATACTGGTTGTATAATTGTTGACTTTTATGGTCCCAGGTGTTACTAGTTGTAATTGACACTGTTAAATTGTGTACATTGAAATGTTTTATGGAAGTGGCAAAATATTATTAATAAAAATATACTAAGACGTCACAGTTCTTTCTCAGAGCAGCTACAAAAAGATACAATTTTACTCAACATTTTTTTTATTTAAATATGTTACTATCCCAAAAAAAATTACTTTTTCTGATCGAAAAATTACATTTCAAAGAATACTGTATATATTGAACTTTTGTTTTTAATAAATAAATTATTTTATTATTTTCAAGACAAAATTAAATATAAACCTTGGTTCATTAACCTTCCAATACAGATTAATACTCTAATTTACTATTTTTAGGCAGCATTGCCACACGTCTCAACTTTTTTAACAGTTTTTCAGACCACACTTATGAAAGAAGAGCTTCGAATACAATTTATATGTGGAGCTGTTTTAAAATAAAGAAATGTCCTTATTACATATGTGTACACAGAAATATCTTATAAAACATAATTCATAATTTATATCACTACTCAGATGTATGATAAATGCCAGGGTATTTTGATACAATAAATGTATTGGGATATTTTTTATTTAAAATATTTTTTACTTATTGTATTTTTTGTAGTACAGTAAGACTGCATTCATTTGGAGTTTGATAGTTTAAACAGATAGTCCGGCGTGGTTTTTATTATACTTTATTGTAATCATTACTTACAGGCGATTTGTCACTTGGTCATGTTGGCACTACCGGAGGTGCAGTGAGAGAACTCAGAACCATTCAGCATATTGTTACCCTCTGGGCATTATTCATGTCATGGGCATTACCAGCAAGAGATTTTTGTTAGTTATTATCATTTCTTTGGTTTTATCGGTTTGTTTCTTTGATTTGTTCTGTCCTTCTCTACTGTAGTCTGAATATTAGAAAGCTACAGTTCAATTACTTTGGCCTGTTTTATATGTATATGTAGGTTGACAAAAAAAATGAGAATGTTGATTTTTTATTCACACTAACCCTTGGGCATACAAAATAACAATTATTAATAAAAATGTATTCATATTTTGTATTTATGAATAAATACATAAATAAAATTTATAAGAATTTTTTTCATGAAAAGATATGATTCTAAAGTTTATAAAACTTATAAGAAACATTCTTATCAACCACTTATTAAAATATAAATGTACAGTAATATATTAGTGTGTTGTTGAGTAATAGCTGTATAAATTTGAAGTAATGTAAAACTAGTTAAAATTCCAGTACTTTTTTGTGTTACAACTATGACAAAAATTACTAAAACTTATAGTAAAATTTGAAACTTCATATGTCATAACGTACAATTAAAAAAAGAAAACAATGGTGTCATTGGATTTTTCATATGTCTCTTAGTTTCTTAGAAAACAACATTCACACTCGGGTGCACATAATTTCTACATTGACAGTAATCTATCTTCAAAGAAACGCTATTTCTAAATTCATTATAAACAAAAATGCTGTATCCATTAATGTGGTTTTGAAAATATTAATTGAAAATAAAGGCAGGCCAGTTTTTAAGAAACCAACCAAGCCAACTTTTTTTAGAAAATAATGAATAATGTTAATGATGAAATCATGAACGAAATCCTTATTGTATGTTAACAGTTTTGTAAACCTATTGTTATGTTAGCAACTGATAAGCATTTAACAATGCAAATGTGAATAGCATATTTTATATCTGTATGTTTTGTGATAACTATATACAAAAATGAAATCAATCTGCTGCAGCTCAAAGTGTTGTGTGATTTTTAAATTTACTTTTGTAAAACTATTATTGTTTTCTGTTTGGTTCGTATACATCATTGTGTAATAGTACATTTTTATATATTTTAACAACAGTTGTTTCAATCAGTTTACAACATTATTGTATCCACCTGTCAACCAATTATTGTATTAGTTGTTGGTATCCACCTGTCAACCAAGCCAGACAATAACCAAATCATAGTCGTGCCTATATTACTTTTCGCACATCAAGCATGTTATTTCAGGATAGAAAAATTATAGAAATTTTAAATTACTACTTGATACATACCATAGTGACTTGAACACAATACACTATCCCATACATTGTTTAATTATCCAGTAATTTTAAATAATGTACAACGTATTGTTTGTTGCAACAGAAGACTGACTACATAGCTTCATTTAAAGTATTTTTATATTTTTGTTTACTCCCATTTAAGAATATTGTGTGTATACAACCTGTACTGCTTGTTTAAGGCATGTTTCTTTTTTTGCCATTGTTAACTTACAACAATGTAAGAATGTTAACCTAAGATTATTAAAAAAATATAATGATTGAGGTAATTCAATTCACATAATTCAATACTATGGGACCGTCCTTAAATTACGTAAAGCTAATATCGGCCTTTTTAGATTCCTCCCCTGTGTAATGAACTTGCAACTATAATACTAAACTTCCCTAAAAAATGACATAAAGCTGTAATCAACCCCTTCCAATATTTTTTAATCCACTTTCATGCATATTTTGATTTATGATAAAGTTTTTGTTTTGTTTATTTTCTAATGGGAGAAGGTTATATTACTAACTTTAAAATATTTTTGTATTTTGGGGAAATACGATCAAATTTTGCAAATGAATTCAAACAAATTGCTGAGGTTTAATAGTTATGTAATGCTGCGTATAACCTCCCTCACCCTCCCCCGTAATGGTGCATAGTGCTGCCGAAAACTCTCCGCCCCCCGTTAAGGTGTTACGTAATTTAGGGATGGCCCCTATATTTTATAATTTAGGATATACAGTCTTGAATGTACTTTGAGCTTATAAGGTAACAGCAGGCATTGATATCTCAAGTACATCTTTCTTTAAATTTTATTACTATGCATTTTTTAAATAATACTACAAAATTCATTATATCTTAACACTTTCCAGGACTCAAATTTACTTGCCGATTTTAGTGATATTTTTTATATGCATATTAAGTTTAAAGCGTCTTCAGTGTCTTATAATTGTGTTTGATTACACAGTTTTTATTTTTTATTCATTCAATACTGTGTATTCACGGTTTTTTCACATCATTTGTTTTCATTTTCATACAATTTCACAGTAAAATCATTAAATGTCCTAAAAAGAAGAATTGGAATGTCACCATAGAACATTATGTAGCTTCATGGTTAAAAACTATATCTTCTATTATACACTTTAATTTTTTTTTTTTAAATTTTTCCTGGTCTTCTAGTACTGTATTAAAAAAATGTTTCAATAGTTGTAAACCATGGACAAAAATAAAAAGATATTTGCAATCATCAGCATATACAACATGACTATGAGTTCTAAAATTAAAAATAAACATAATAGGATTTTAAGACATAATATTTTTATTTAGCCGTTGATTTCTATTATGTAATTATTTCTCTGATTATTCTTTATGTTTAGTTCATAATTATAAAATATATTAGATGTAATTATTTCATCAATTAAATGCTATGTTAACTTAAACATTGTTGAGATCATGCACATGTGGTTAACATATATGCATAGTAATACTCATATACATGTCCATTTATGTATCTCCTGTACATAACGAAATGATCGTCTTGTTCAATGGTACAGTAAGTAATTTACCTATTCATATGTAATGGAGAAAGTTCAGACATATTTTTGTAACCTACCGTAATACTAGACTGCTCTCCGAAGATTGGAAAGTCGTGTATTGATTCAGATGTTCAATGGAAAAACTTAGCAGTTCAGATATCTATAAAACATTTGTTTCTATCAATCTGTAATTGTAAATTTGGAATAAAATGTGCCAAAAGAAAAGAATTTCTTAGTTTATACAAAAATGCTGTTTTTTTTTATGACCTTGCGATTTTTAAATATAAGGCTCATTGTGTTTGACCAAAATCACATTACTCTTGAAAAAGCATACTTGTGCTGATAAATTGACATCATCACAATTTTGTGTAGTACAAAAATGTACTTTCATACTGAAAGTTAATACTTTTAGGTCTTCAGTCAATGTTGTATGCACGATTTGCAAGTGTGAACATGAATTTAATGTTACATTTAAATGAAAATAATTAAATGGAAATAATGATTTGTCCCTTAAAATTATTAACAAATATATAACATAACAGTACAAACTTAGAAATAAAACTGACCACTGTTTCCAGTATTGATGGCCAATGAAAGATATACAGAATAATTTATAAACAATCTAAACCTTTAGAGTCCAACTATAGTTACCTATAACTATATAATACTAAATAAATTATCTCTCATTTCTGTGGCGACTAGCAGTATAAAAAAATATTTAAAAAAGTTTTTTTAACTTTAATAACTAATACTCTTGATTTACTTTGTGTTTAGAAGTTCCGGACATATTTTTCTAACTTAAAACTTTAATATTTGATAAAAGAGTTGCTGAAGGCAATAATTTTGATGATAAAGAGGAAAGTCCTTCGCATTTCTATTAGATATACAAAGGATATTCTCAGTTTATCAATTTAATTAGAGTTCTTCCCCAACAGTGACAGCGTAGAGAGCCTGGATTCATTACAAAGTACAGTTTTTAATAAGCTTATTGCAAAACTAAGAGAAAAGGTTCTTAAATTAATTTAATCAAAATAACAATTATATGAAATTGAATCAAAAATTAATTTAAATTAAATTCATAATTAAATATATAACATAAACAGTACAAACTTAGAAATAAAACTGACCACTGTTTCCAGTATTGATGGCCAATGAAGATATACAGAATAATTATAAACATCTAAACCTTTAGAGTCCAACTATAGTTACCTATAACCGAAAAAAAACTATTGATAAAATTAAACTAAGACAATGAAAATATAGATCTAAAATAAAAACTATATCATATCATGTCAATTGCATCTTCAAAAACAAAACAAAACAGACTTTTTGTATCTTATAAAATATATTGAGTTAAATAATATATTATATTACAAAAAGTTTTATTAACTTTAGATAACCTAATACTCTTTGATAATTACTCCTTGTGGTGTGTAGAAGTTCACTGGTACCAGTATTTCCAGTTCTAACTTAAAACTGTTTTAATACTTTGTATAAAAAGAGTTGCTGAATTGGCAATAATTTTGATTGAATAAAGAGGAAAGTACCTTTCGGACATTCTCTTATTTAGTATGATACAAAGGGATAATTCTCAGTTTATCAATATTAAATTTAGAAGTTCTTCCCCAACAGTGGACAGCGTAGAGCAGCCTGGATTCAATAAGTACAAAGTACAGATTTCTTAATAAAGCTTCATTGCAAAAATGTCCTAAGATGTAAAAGGTTCTTAAAATTGAATTTAATCAAAATACACAAATTATTATGAAATTGAATCAAAAATTAATTTTAAAATTAAATTCATATTCAAATGAAAAAAATGCTCACAGAAGATTAACTTAAGAAGTAGAGATTGTTATATTAAACAGTTCAGTAAGATTTTATTTCAATTTTTATTTTGTACACAGATTTAATAAGTATTACAACTTGTGTGCCAGCTCCAGACCTTACTGACTTTTACCTAACTAATTTATTTAATAAGTATTACAACTTGTGTGCCAGCTCCAGACCTTACTGACTTTTACCTAACTAATTTATTTAATAAGTATTACAACTTGTGTGCCAGCTCCAGACCTTACTGACTTTTACCTAACTAATTTATTTAATAAGTATTACAACTTGTGTGCCAGCTACAGACCTTACTGACTTTTACCTAACTAATTTATTTAATAAGTATTACAACTTGTGTGCCAGCTCCAGACCTTACTGACTTTTACCTAACTAATTTATTTAATAAGTATTACAACTTGTGTGCCAGCAGAGGCGTATTTGAAGATTTGCCGCCCCTGGGCTAGACACAATTTACCGCCCCCCCCCACCCAGTGGCGTATTTCACGCTTTGTCGCCTAGGGGATATAGCGGCTATCTGCCCCCCCCCCCCGCCCTTTGTTTGTATCATAGCTAATGTATGATAATAAGTTCACCCATGTGTAGGCCGCTTAACTGTAAAAAATGTTAGTTTACCCACCTGTAATATCTCAGAATATAATATAGATGACTGGCGAAATCGGTTAGTAGTTTAAAGTGTAATAATGTTCACAGTTCCATTCAACTCCAGACTCCCCATACTTCCTTGTACAGTACAGTCACACTGTGCACTAAACCACAACCAAATACAGTACGGTACCATACACTATAATCTGCGTTTAAAGGGCGCGGCGCGTCACACAGCGAATTCGCGAAGAGAAGAGGAAGAGAATCTCCAGTCAGACTCGAGGCCGTTTCAGGGTGGGGGTGGGGTAGGGGCGCGAGTTGGCGGCGAACATCAGACATACATACGTCTTCCTCTACCCCTCTTCCCCGGACCCGCCTATCAACAAAAGTACACAACTTCTGCCGCTCTCGCCCTATACATACATTCGTAACACAGTTAGATGACAGCCGTAACTTGATAATATTTTGTAAAGAACAGTACTTTGTACTTGACATTGACGCCCTTAATTTTCAAATATTCTCAAAATACCATTACATGCCTGGTAACTTCCAACTCCTTTGCCGCCCCCTAAATTCTGCCGCCCTGGGCTACAGCCCCTATAGCCCCCCCCTAAATACGCCACTGTGTGCCAGCTCCAGACCTTACTGACTTTTACCTAACTAATTTATTTAATAAGTATTACAACTTGTGTGCCAGCTCCAGACCTTACTGACTTTTACCTAACTAATTTATTTAATAAGTATTACAACTTGTGTGCCAGCTCCAGACCTTTTACCTAACTAATTTATTTAATCCTTGTCCAGATGATCCATATTCCAATTACATTGTTCATATCTTAGTACTGTCAAATATTCTAGTAGTGTGACATGGCAAACAACCTTGGCGATAGAGGTATCTGCAGATGGTTCTGCTTGCTCCTAACACAGCATCACTGTTTTCCATCCCATAAAATTTATAAATTTCAAATGGTTTTTCATTTACTCAATAATTGTATGGCATATTTAATAGTGTAGCGATGATCATCTTCGAATCTTCACATAGAAATGTATAAATAAAATTATAGTCTGAGTATTCTTCAGATCTTTCACCTTAAGTAGTCTACTTCGATAGTATTTTATGGCCATTGATGGATAAGAGGGTATCTAGATTGTTTCACCCCAAGTCCAAGTTATAACAGATCAAGTTGGGATGAATTCCTTGTTTAGATATATATATGTGGAACAAAACTGAAAAGGACCAACCAAGCCTGCACCATGTTTGCTCAAGGCAGGCAAAGGACACTGTTTTTATTTAAGACATCATACATCAACAAATACACTTAAGTTTCATTTGATATCTGTAGTACAATAAAACATTTCTCCAAATATCCAAAAAGAAATAATCTTCCAATCTGATTATGCTTTAAATTACATTAAAATCATGTTCAAAGATGCAAATTTAGGTTGAAATATTGTTTTTACCTCATGCATATGCCTTGACGGAAATCAACTGTCTCGAGTAGCCCACCCACCCAATGTATATTTGACAGGTCTTCCCATCGATTGCAGCATACATTATGACAATTAACTGAAGTCTACTATTAGCATCCTTAATATAATACGTGAAGCCATTTTTGTCAACGCAACTCCTCCCTTATTTCTTGACCAATTTAAACAGTTTGGTTGTCAACAAATTTGCCTCTCTTCATAGTTGTGCAATATGGTCTTAATTCTACAATACTTTCACCATGAAGGGCACGGGAAGCCCTCAAAGTATGTTTATTGGCCATAAGAATAAAGTGGAGAGAAATTTAAATGAATTGAAAAGTAACAGCCGTTCAAATGTAAATAGTGATTTCAAAAATTTTTAACAACTGTTAGATGTTACTTTTTTTAGACTCAATTGTCTTTCTTAATATTGAGGAGGTTAGATCTTTCATGATGTTAAACCAGGGAAGGTTGTAAGCATGGTTTTATTCACGTTCGATTGTAGGGCTCCGCTCTACTGGACTTGAAGGTTTCAATGGTAATCTAATGTGGTTATTTTACTAATGTTCAGCTATTATACAAAAACAAATGAAATGAACGTTTGAAATAGGCTAAGTAATATCATTGGTTGTTTATTTATACTAATAAATAGGTAGCAATGCAAGTAATGTGAGTGAGATGCTGTAAATAAATTTAATATTGTGATTTTACGTTAACCTACTATTATTTGTAGTCAAAAGTAACTGGCCGAGGTGTAATGAGTGCAGTGAGTGACTGGGTTAGCATGCAAAGCATGCAGGGGTGTCCCCTAGTATAAAATAATAGTTGTTGAATTCTTCATAACGAACCATCTTTAGTCCTTTTTTCATATTAACCTAACCTTTTGGGATTCGCGAGTAAAAATCTATAGTAGCCATTTCAAAAGTACCAACTTTTTATTTCATGCAAAATGCTTAAGATTCTGTAAAGTAATCAAAATATGAAAAATTGCAGCTCCGAATTGGCAGGCATACTGAAGATAATTAATTGATCCAGAAGATTGGGTGGATAGGCCCGAAGTCCACTCAAGATGTACATATATCATGGATGGGCAGCCAAGACTCATGTCCATATTGATTTGGTGGAAGGTTCAGTAGAGTCAGCTTTAGTGTCTGTCAACTGTCATCATGTCAACAAGTCAGTAGGGTTTTAGGAGTGGGAGAATTTCCTTAGTGTGAAAATGACAGGCCCCTTTTATAATCTTTTCACTTTTATAATTAAAATATGTAAGATCCTCTAATAAAAGGTCCCCCTTCATTACTTGATCCTTTATTTTCACCTACTCATACAAGTAAGGTGGTGATAAACCCACCCACCCACCCACGCATATATACAAGTAAGGTAGTGAGAAATGTTATTTTTAAGATCTGTATCATCTGCCACCACATATAGTAACGTAAAATACAGTGGTGGTAAGTAAAGGATTTTATAACGTTATAAGATAGCTGGGTAATAGGTGAGAGGGTTTATAAAGTTTCCTATCGTTTGATAGAAAAATTAATTTAGATATAATTTTTTTTATAACCACCCACTTCCCGATGGCAACGGCCAATTGAACTCTCAAGTTTCTAAAACTACTTTGAGACCCAAACATACAACACTTGAGAAATGGGGCCTAACTGGTTGAGTGTGAGTTTAGTCACACAGTCAAGAATTGTTGCTGCTTTCAGATCCCTCAGAAACCTGCCATAATTATCACAGAAAAAAATCTAGGTTCAGAAGCCCTAGGTAGCATATTTGATCACAGGATCACATACTCCAAAGTACAAGCAAACAAATAGATCTCTTGAGTGAAAGTTATATTCTGGAACTCTTAGACCAATAGCCTCTACTGAATTAGGATGGTCATGAAGCACTCTGTAAAAAATATAGCAAATCAGTTGCAGCATGACAAGCAAAGAAATTTAGCTCTACATTCATCTCTACTTCACCTAACTCTGGAAGTTTCCACACCATCCATGAGAGGAGTTTCCTCTGGACAGCCTCAACAGCTGCATCTGTGTACACCCGGTCCCTATTCCAAATGACAAAGGCAAACTCAAGGTAACTTGCACCAAGGACTTGCACAGTGTTAACTGTACTTTGTATGATCATCTTAATGATCTGATCAGACTAACTCTGTGCAAATTTTGAACAAATTGGAAGCTTATAACTGGATACAGGAAAGATGAATGTCTAAACACAATGGGAGTTTTTTTAGCTAATCTAAGGTTTCTCCTATAACTTCCCATAAGCAGAAGGAAGCACCACTGCACACGTATGGGGAAGGGTTATCACCATTGTACATGTATGTCTGGATGGAAGGGTCATCACCACTACTCGTGTATGAGCAGGTGGGAAGATCATCACCACTGCACATGTATGACTTGGTGGAAGGGTCATCACTACTGCACATGTATGACTGGATGGAAGGGTCATCACCACTGCTTGTGTATGAGCAGGTGGGAAAATCATCACCACTGTACATGTATGACTGGGTGGAAGGGTCATCACTACTGCACATGTATGACTGGATGGAAGGGTCATCACCACTGCTTGTGTATGAGCAGGTGGGAGGATCATCACCACTGCACATGTATGACTTGGTGGAAGGGTCATCACTACTACACATGTATGACTGGATGGAAGGGTCATCACCACTGCTTGTGTATGAGCAGGTGGGAAGATCATCACCACTGCACATGTATGACTTGGTGGAAGGGTCATCACTACTGCACATGTATGACTGGATGGAAGGGTCATCACCACTGCTTGTGTATGAGCAGGTGGGAAAATCATCACCACTGTACATGTATGACTGGGTGGAAGGGTCATCACCACTACACATGTATGACTAGATGGGATGGTCATCATCACTGCTCGTATATGTGGAAGGGTCATTACCAATATACGTGTATGCACATGTATGACTGAGTGGAAGGGACATCACCACTGCTCGTATATGTGCAAGGGTCATTACCAATATACGTGTATGCACATGTATGACTGAGTGGAAGGGACATCACCACTGCTCGTATATGTGCAAGGGTCATTACCAATATACGTGTATGCACATGTATGACTGAGTGGAAGGGACATCACCACTGCTCGTATATGTGCAAGGGTCATTACCAATATACGTGTATGCACATGTATGACTGAGTGGAAGGGACATCACCACTGCTCGTATATGTGCAAGGGTCATTACCAATATACGTGTATGCACATGTATGACTGAGTGGAAGGGACATCACCACTGCTCGTATATGTGCAAGGGTCATTACCAATATACGTGTATGGACATGTATGACTGAGTGGAAGGGACATCACCACTGCTCGTATATGTGGAAGGGTCATTACCAATATACGTGTATGCACATGTATGACTGAGTGGAAGGGACATCACCACTGCTCGTATATGTGGAAGGGTCATTACCAATATACGTGTATGCACATGTATGACTGAGTGGAAGGGACATCACCACTGCTCGTATATGTGGAAGGGTCATTACCAATATACGTGTATGCACATGTATGACTGAGTGGAAGGGACATCACCACTGCTCGTATATGTGGAAGGGTCATTACCAATATACGTGTATGCACATGTATGACTGAGTGGAAGGGACATCACCACTGCTCGTATATGTGGAAGGGTCATTACCAATATACGTGTATGCACATGTATGACTGAGTGGAAGGGACATCACCACTGCTCGTATATGTGGAAGGGTCATTACCAATATACGTGTATGCACATGTATGACTGAGTGGAAGGGACATCACCACTGCTCGTATATGTGCAAGGGTCATTACCAATATACGTGTATGCACATGTATGACTGAGTGGAAGGGACATCACCACTGCTCGTATATGTGGAATGGTCATTACCAATATACATGTATGGATGAGTGGGAGGATTATTATCACTGCACGTATATGAGTAGCTGGGAGGGTAATCACCTACTCCTGTATAGGTGGGAGGGACATCTTCACTGTCGTAGTGTTTGGTTAGATGGAAAGGGTCATTAATATTGCACGTCATAGAGAGCATTATTTTAATAATATGTATTTACTAGACCAGGGGTGAGCTAATGCATAAGGACAATGTTGGAAGGGCAGGAAAAGCAAGCAGTTAAAGTGCAATAGCCAAACACGTGAATCTAATCCTGTCTTATAGAAAAAATTCTGAATGCCCTGACCCCATACCAGAAATAGGCATGATAAAAAAAATAAAAATTAATTTTTGATGACAGTGTTTAAGGATTTATGTACATACAAATGGTATATCTCTCTTGTTAAGTTGGATAACGATATCGAATTACATAATTTAATTCCAATACTTGTGTGTTACCATCTACACCAGTTCATTGTCTTTACATACCAATGACTATAGGAACAAGACGACAGCCCACTGGTTCCCATGAAGCCGGGTTTTTTATTCATGAAATTAGTTATGTTAAGTGTATCACAGGTAGCGCAAGAGGTCTTCCTCTCTCTCTCTCTTCCTCTCTCTCTCTCTCTCTCTCTCTCTCTCTCTCTCTCTCTCTCTCTCTCTCTCTCTCTCTCTCTCTCTCTCTCTCTCTCTCTCTCTCTCTCTCTCTCTCTCTCTCTCTCTCTCTCTCTCTCTCTCTCTCTCTCTCTCTCTCTCTCTCTCTCTCTCTCTCTCTCTCTCTCTCTCTCTCTCTCTCTCTCTCTCTCTCTCTCTCTCTCTCTCTCTCTCTCTCTCTCTCTCTCTCTCTCTCTCTCTCTCTCTCTCTCTCTCTCTCTCTCTCTCTCTCTCTCTCTCTCTCTCTCTCTCTCTCTCTCTCTCTCTCTCTCTCTCTCTCTCTCTCTCTCTCTCTCTCTCTCTCTCTCTCTCTCTCTCTCTCTCTCTCTCTCTCTCTCTCTCTCTCTCTCTCTCTCTCTCTCTCTCTCTCTCTCTCTCTCTCTCTCTCTCTCTCTCTCTCTCTCTCTCTCTCTCTCTCTCTCTCTCTCTCTCTCTCTCTCTCTCTCTCTCTCTCTCTCTCTCTCTCTCTCTCTCTCTCTCTCTCTCTCTCTCTCTCTCTCTCTCCCTCTCTCTCCCTCTCTCTCCCTCTCTCTCCCCCTCTCTCTCTCTCTCTCTCTCTCTCTCTCCCTCTCTCTCTCTCTCTCTCTCTCTCTCTCTCTCTCTCTCTCTCTCTCTCTCTCTCTCTCTCTCTCTCCCTCTCTCTCCCTCTCTCCCTCTCTCTCTCTCTCTTTCTCTCTACCTCTCCTCGTCCCTTTTTTTGTCAGCTCCAGCATACGCTGAAGTGGCTAACTGCTGAACAAATTGTACGCCAAATAGTCGTCTGTGCTTTTAGTTGAAACAAATCGCCGTTAGACACCAGCACATGCACGTGATCTGTAGCAAAAGCTTCGTATTTGGATTGGACAATTTATTTGTAACATTTTCATTCGTAACACCAAAAGTGTGATAGCCCACTTAAAAAAAAAAAAAAAAAACAAAAAAAAGGTGTCATTCTACCAACCTTGATATCATTTTTTCAAGTTTAGGAACAGCAAAACATTTATTATAGCAAATAGCTAAAACCAGGAAATATATAGTTTACGTCCATTATTCTCTGTTTAATGTCGCTTCTGAGTTACGGGTGGGTATATCTTAAATATGTATATAAAAAGACACTAAGGTCATATTGCCCTCCTGCAGCGATTCTCTGTTTAACCTCACTTCAGAGTTACGGGAGAGTAGATACTTGTATTTTCAGTATGTATACGTGAAATTCTCTAAGGTTATATTGCCCTCCTGCAGCAATTCTCTGTTTAACCTCACTTCAGAGTTACGGGAAAGTAGATATTTTATTCATTTTGTTTTATTAGCCTCCAGAACTGTTATATTATAGAAATAATACTGGTTAAATTACCTTTTTTCCTGTCAACAGTTCTTCAAACATAATCTGCTATGTACATTTCGAAGCATAGAGCTTCATCATCAGGGTTTCCAAAAACGTCACTATTTTTTAGTGAAATTAGATACTTGTATTTTCAGTATGTATACGTGAAATTCTCTAAGGTTATATAGCTCTCCTACTGCGAATTCTGTTTAACCTCACTTCAGATTTACGGGAGAGTAGGTACTTGTATCTTTAATAATAATAATAGATAGCTTTATTTTTCTCGGAAAAGGATACGAACAGACATACACATTAGATTCTCATATAAATATAAAATACAAAAGTAAATAGACCCTGATAAAACAGTCCAAAAACAATAAAATTTATACACTTACCAGGTCTGACCTTCACGAATAATATAAAACACAGAGAACAAATAGATAAAAACAAAGCAGAAATCTCCAAGGCAAAGCCTGTTTGGATTTTTTTTTTTTTTTTTTTATCCCTAACTCTTCTATAAGCGTATTACGATACAATACAACATAAAAATAATAGTGACACTCCCTAATTTTATTTTTAAACTAAACTGTACAATACATAAAAATAAATTATTTGTTTCTGGTAAAACAAATATGTATACAGTGAGCGTAACCACAGAACTGCCTGAAAATAGCAATTTCATATATACACTTTTCAAAGTAGTTATAATTGCATCTTCAGTATGTATACTTGAAATTCTCTAAGGTTATATAGCTCTCCTTCAGCGATTCTCTGTTTAACCTCATTTCAGAGTTATGGGAGAGTAGGTACTTGTATTTTCAGTATGTATACGTGAAATTCTCTAAGGTTATATAGCTCTCCTACAGCGATACTCTGTTTAACTTTACTTCAGAATTACGGGAGAGTAGGTACTTGTATCTTTAGTATGTATACCTAAAATTGTCTAAGGTTATATAGCTCTCCTACAGCGATACTCTGTTTAACCTCACTTCAGAGTTACGGGAGAGTTGGTACTTGTATCTTCAGTATGTATACCTGAAATTGTCTAAGGTTATATAGCTCTCCTACAGCGATACTCTGTTTAACCTCACTTCAGAGTTACGGGAGAGTAGGTACTTGTAGCTTCAGTATTGTACCGGGTCTTTGACCGGTACATTTCGGTTTTTTTTTTTCTCGTTGTCTGCCAGGCTGCCTGAGATCGCTCACGCTCTGCGTTCCGCGTACTTTGGTGGCCGTTGGCCCGGTTCCGTTAAGTTCCGTGTTCCAGAAGCTTCGGTCCGCTTGGCCAGCCTTCTAGATGGTTCGAGCTGTTCAGTGGGGCTGCGGAGGTTAGTCTTGTGCTGTCTGCCGATCAACTATGCGTGGCTGAGAGACACTGTAACTCCAGGGTCCTCGAGTGGGACGTTCAGCCCTCGGCCTGCCGTCCGGGGATTGCCGACCTTCTGCACTGCTAGCCTGGCCTGAGGACCATGGTGGAGTCTGGAGTCGCCAGCTACCCGCTCTACATCTGTGGTGGTAGAAGTCTTCTGTCCTCAGGTCAGTGCGTTCTATGTAGTTTCCCGGCGGCTGAGCTGAGGGGTTTTGGTGATATTAAAAGAAAAAAAAAAAAGAAATAAAAAGAAAAAAGCATGAAATATAAAAGAAGAAAAAAAATGTTTATGGAACTGTATGTGGCCTAGGCCTAACTTTTGACAGAGTGATAACAGTGTATGAAACAGCCATGGGGACATTGCCAGAGCTATACATATTTAAAATTTAAAAAAAAAAAAAGGAAAAGTTTATATTTATTGTTATTTATTTAGTTAGTTTATTTGTTATGGTTAATCTTTACGTAGTTTATTTTTGTTATAGTTTTTAAATTTTATATTGGTTAGGTCCCCATTGTTAAACCATGTTGTTATTTATTTATATGTTTAGGCCTAGTTGTTATTTATTTTTTCGTTGTTAATTGTATTATTGATGTCAGGGGATAATAGAACGGTACCGTGTTAGATTTTCTTTTAAATTATTTAATTTTTAAACTTTCACCAAAAGGGGATTATTGTTCTTTGCTTAACTTTCAATTCGGAGCTGCCCAGGGATGCCGGCTTACTCCCTGGCCTCGGTGGAATCAAGGGATATGTGGGCTAAATTGCCGGTTTAATTGTTGTTTTCCAGACGTTTTCTAAATTTTCACTTTTATTTGGGGTTATCTAAATTTGTTTCTAAGTTTGTCACCTCTTAAATTTTGTTAATAAATTTTCCTTACGTTTTGGGAGTCTCAGGCCCAACTGCAGATAGGCCATACAAAAATTGATTGTTAAATTTTGGTATTTGTGGAGTTTGTTGTTTCTGTAGTTTATGTGTTGTATCTTGTTATTTTAGTGTTTATGGTTATTGATTTAATTGCAGATTTTATATTGTGGCCTTCTGCCTGCCAAGTTTTGCTTATTTGTTGATTTTTTGGTAATAAACTAGTTTTGCTCAGCTGCCGAGTTTTATTTTGGACCCTCCAACTGCCACCCGTGATCCCATCGCTCGACTTGTTTTGAGCCATCCCCCGGTTGGCACGCTTTCCAGCTTTGGTGGGGGATGGGTCTCAATTGCCTATATATATTTAAAATTAAAAAAAAAAAAGGAAAAGTTTATATTTATTGTTATTTATTTAGTTAGTTTATTTGTTATGGTTAATCTTTACGTAGTTTATTTTTGTTATAGTTTTTAAATTTTATATTGGTTAGGTCCCCATTGTTAAACCATGTTGTTATTTATTTATATGTTTAGGCCTAGTTGTTATTTATTTTTTCGTTGTTAATTGTATTATTGATGTCAGGGGATAATAGAACGGTACCGTGTTAGATTTTCTTTTAAATTATTTAATTTTTAAACTTTCACCAAAAGGGGATTATTGTTCTTTGCTTAACTTTCAATTCGGAGCTGCCCAGGGATGCCGGCTTACTCCCTGGCCTCGGTGGAATCAAGGGATATGTGGGCTAAATTGCCAGTTTAATTGTTGTTTTCCAGACGTTTTCTAAATTTTCACTTTTATTTGGGGTTATCTAAATTTGTTTCTAAGTTTGTCACCTCTTAAATTTTGTTAATAAATTTTCCTTTTGTTTTGCGAGATGGCCTATCTGCAGAATGTTGCGCTCCTAAATTCAGAATGTATACCTGAAATTCTCTAAGGTTATATAGTTCTCCTACAGCGATACTCTGTTTAATCTCACTTCAGTGTTACGGGTGGGTATGTTTTCAGTGTATATACTCCAAATACACTGAGGGTTTTGGAGGCATTTGATAATACTTCAAATGCAAATAATACGTAATGGTATTACTCAATTAAACGTAATTTATTTACCACAACATATCTATTCTGGTGTGATGATCTGTTTAATGTAGCCTCAGTGTCAGGGTTGGGTAAATCAGCAGTATATATACTTTAAATAAACTAGGTTGGCGGTTGCATAGTTTCCTGATGTGATTACCTATTCATTGTTGCTTCAGTGAGAATGGTGGGAGTACATTCATTGTATATACCACAAAGGCACTAAGGTTGTATAATTATCCTTAATATTGTATAACTATCCTTAATATTGTATAACTATCCTTAATATTGTATAAATATCCTTAAGGTTGTATAACTAATGTTATTTATCTCTTCAACAAGACTTCAGCGTTAAGGGTGGGTGTTTTGAGTATATTTGCTTTGAAACCACTTAGTTTGAATGGAATTAAACCTAAAGTATTAAGAATGATGTTTTTAAGTGACCATAATAACAATCCGCCTGGGCTGGTGTTTAAGGGTCTATTAGTAGATGATACAAAAAAATTAAACCTTGATCTGTGGTTTAAATTATTAAAAATGAACAGAAAATAAATTTACATTGAGTTCATATAAGAGTATGAAAATCGGCACATGCGATTAAACTAAGATTTTGGTTTGATTAACTAAAAGATCAAAGGTTTCCACATAAAAATGTTGCTTTTCGAATTCATACAGAAGTGTTTCCGTCATATCAGTTTATTAGAAGTTAGGTTCCTTCTTTGTCTATCAGATATAATTGGCTGTCCTTTGTTTCTTCAGTGTGTGTGTGTGTGTGTGGGGGGGGGGGGCTGGAGTGGTCGTCGATCTGGGATTTATTCTCCACAAAATTGTTCTAATTTCAATAATAGTTTAAATGAAAACAACAAAACTGGCAAAACTAAAAAGCAATCAACATTGAGCATCGTATATAACAATTTTTATATTTTAAATCGGCAAACAAAATTGTTAAAGGACTACCAATGGGAGCTTTGTTTTTGCTTGATTTTATATAAGTTAAAATTGTTCTTATGGAGAATAGATTTGTGCAACCTGGTATCCAGGCCTCCGCCCCCCCCCCCTTAAACTGTCTCTCGAAAATCCGTCTTAAGGAAGATATAACACAATAATCGACAATCTCTTGTATATTTAACCAATATCTTGACTGTTAAGGTAGGCGAAGGTCTTTTGGACCCTGATCCGCCTTTTCCTGTTCAAGACAGGAAGACCTACTTCATCCTCTGTGTGAAGGAATTATTAAAATTTTGTTAATACTAATAGCGTGTTGGTTCGCTTTTGAAATTTTAGTCCTTAAATGGTGATATGTGTTCCGGAGTCAAATGCAAAACTGAGGTTGAGGTCGAGGAAGGTGACTTTCTCCCAGACCGTGCTGTATATGGAGGATATTCAAGGGGACGTGAGTCAGCGCTTTGTGTTTGGCGGCGTGGCGCTTAGCTAGAGCCTACCAGTAGACCTTGAACAAGGGAACTATTGGCGTACTGGGCACTGTGATGGCGAACTTGTCCATTAAGTCATACGGTCTTACACCTTCCGTAATACGAGTATATATACAACATCTATAGCTTTGATAATAATGATGTGTATGTCTAAAGGCTCGCAGAGGCATTTATGTCTAAGATGTGATACGGCTATAAAAGTACAGAGGGGCGATTTAAGTGTATTTACTCATTGGTCATATTAATATCTATTTTCTATATGTATTTAATGCTCTATTTATTTTCATTTATTTATTTTCATTTTAAACATAACGTGTTGTAGTTTTTGTAACCGATCACAGCCTTAAAGAGATTTGTTCAATGATATTAGTTCACTATGTTTAATTTTCCTGCATGATTTAAACAAATATATAACATTGTTAATAAATGTTCACAAAATCACCAATAAATAATACTTTTTTCGAGGCCTTTTGCCAGCAAAGCTGGCATCATCAGGCAACACAAATTTATATTTGGTTATAAACAAAACAATACAATAATTAATTTGGAAAACATATGTAAATAATTAAAAGAATTATAAAATTGTAAACATATGGTAAATTACTAATAATATATATTATATAGCCTATATTAGAGTGTATAATTTTGTATAAAATGTGATGATAATAAACGAGAATTTTGAATAGGCCCACTTTCATTATTCATTAATGATGAATCACTTTTGTTAATAAAATAGGTTTCCCAGGCATTTAAATGTTTTGAAGATGAAACTGATTTTATTATTTTTGAATTTTCTTTTGTGATGGCAACTGCTGATTTTTCTTCTCTATTAAATTTAATATGTGAATAATGTTCTTTAAATCTTATTTTTAAATTTCTCTTAGTTTGTCCTATGTATTTTTCTTCACAATTGTCACAATTAATTTCATAAATTCCAGATAGATTTTAATTTTTAATTTTGTCTTTAAATTATTTAATTTGTTTTTTAATTTGTTTACAGATTTGAACGAAGGAATTATGTTTGTATTTTTCTTGAAGGAATGTTGAATGGTATAATATATAAGTATTTTATTATATATAAAATTATATAAAAAAAGTATAAAATATAAAAGTAAATATATAATAGTTATTTACTTGGGTGTACTTTAAATTTATTAATTTTAGTAAATTTTAAGTATATTTAAATAATCGGGAGCCAAAACATGAATAGATTGTTATTTGCTCGTGTATAGTCACTTTTAGTAAATTTTAAGTATATTTAAACAAACGGGAACCAAAACATGAATAGATTGTTATTTGCTCGTGTATAGTCACTTTTAGTAAATTTTAAGTATATTTAAATAAACGGGAACCAAAACATGAATAGATTGTTATTTGCTTGTGTATAGTCACTTTTAGTAAATTTTAAGTATATTTAAATAAACGGGAACCAAAACATGAATAGATTGTTATTTGCTCGTGTATAGTCACTTTTAGTAAATTTTAAGTATATTTAAATAAACGGGAACCAAAACATGAATAGATTGTTATTTGCTCGTGTATAGTCACTTTTAGTAAATTTTAAGTATATTTAAATAAACGGGAACCAAAACATGAACAGATTGTTATTTGCTCGTGTATAGTCACTTTTATTCGCCAAAACGAAACGGAACGCAGTGAATTAGCCGGACTTGAAGGCTCACAATTTATTACGGTCGAATCTAACAGTAGGCCTACTTAAAGCCTCCCAGGAATGATTTTGAATCGTTTAAATTAGTTTAAAAATTATAATTGTGTTTGTAGCACTACACAATATTGAACGCTACGAGGAAGTGGGATTAAAAAATTTCTGTCATTTGGATTTAGACTTTAATTTATGTTTATTTACATATAATTCACAAATATGCAAGGTGATTCCTATGATGTGGGCACAACTTTTTGAAATGATACGAGACTCGTATTAGAATTTGAAACTCGTTTTAGACCTGAAAACAAGTAAAAAAGTCTTTATGAATATGTATCCTATCTCGCTTGATTTAGTGGCTGTTTTATGATTTTTTAAACTAAAAAATGGTAGTCGGGTTAAACGAATTGTGGTTAAATTTAAAAACAAATATTAATGAAATATAGTTTTCTTTTATAACTCTATGTTAAATATTTAACATTAAATAATATCAAAAACAGTTACTATAAAAAAAATTACGCGGAAACTTTTTTAAAAACAGTTTCATGTCAAATATATGAATTTGTTCATTCATAATAGTTGTCTTAAAAATAAAATAAAGTCTATTTAGTTGGTGGGTGTTTAGGTGTTCTCATAGGTGGATATTGTACTCCAAGACCCACCTATCATTACTTTGTTAGTGGCCATAACATCATTAACAACTGATTGTTTTCAAGTGAATAGCTTGAAATGATCACCAATTTTCCTACATCATATTAATGATGAGGGAGAGGAGGGGTGATAGTAGAAAAAAACATTAAAAACGCAAAAAAACAGGATAGGAAAATAGCTGATCATTTCCAGCTATTAACATAAAACAGCTGTTGATGATTTTATAGCCAGTTTAATTCCTTGCAAAAAATGGCATTTACTGGGATCTTGAACCACAGTGAGAACATCTTAACACCCAGCAATAAAATATGGCATAACCTTTGTATATTTAATCTAATTTTAATGAATAAAGTATAATTAAATTTGGATACAATTTTCCAAAATAAGTTATCCATGTATTTTTTTTTTTTAATTAAGAGTTTTTAAAGTTATTTAATTTAGAAAATGATTAAATCCCGTCATTATTAAACAAATTATGATGTTTTATTAATATTTGTTTTAATTTTTAACCCTGATTATCTCAATCCTACATCCAAGTGTGAATTCATTCATTTGAAGAGTTTTTGAGCTATGAGCTTTTTTACTTTTAAAAACTACATCAGACAGGTGGCCAACTCTAAGGGAGATAGGTCCATATACACGTATAGACCTCGTGTAGTCATATGAAAGTGCCAAATCCTAATTAGGCCTATTTTAATACGTAATTTTTGTTTTTAAAACATATTCGGGACATTTTCCGTTAATTCACCACCACTACTTTTTTTATCGCAGTTACGGTTAAGTTAGGTTTGCTTAATCCATAAAATGGTAAATCCAATGATTGACTTACCGCCAAATGCACTCTCCGTGTGTAAGTTCTTGGAAAGTGATAAGATAAGGCCAGCGATATCGGATTCCTAGCAGATAAGTAATACCACAGTGGACGTAAAAATGATTGGGGAATAGTTTTTAGAGTAATAGAATATTTATCAAGTGGTAGTGAATTAATGGGGGGAGAGAGATGGTGGGAAAACATCCCATATCCGATTTAATGGTACTTTGTTATAAGTTTTTGCTCTTTAAACTTAAACTTATTTACCTAAACCCTTACTAAATATACCTATAAAAAAATAATGGCAATAATGGTAATAATAAGTCTTTTCTACTTTTAAATAAAATAGTACAAATTATTAAAAAATATATTTGTAAGAAAAGATCCAAGAACCAATCAAGAAATGTCATAGAAACAACCCCTTCTTGGTACGTTCTAAGCGGATACCAACAAGTAAATTACAAATACATTTCCATGAACGAAAAAGGCAAATACGTTTTTAAATAACTGTGTAATTTATAAATAGACGGAAAGAGTCTGCGAGTATTTTTATTTTTATTAAAACGTTTTTTGATTAGGTATTGTATATGTATAATTTGCTTTTCATGTCTATGAATAAATCTACACTTAATCAGGCAAAACATGTTTTTATTACCAACCTTAACAAAATTATTAGGTTTCACTATTATTTGTCACTAACAAAATAAAGTAGCTGGAAAATTATTGTTGATATAAATGATCAATAATAATCACGAAAGCTGTGGGAACACTGATCAAAAAATCAGATCTCCTACTAATATTTGACATAATGTTTACTATCCCGGTATAGTCATTCTACCAACCTCAGGATCCTGAGACTGATCTAACGAATCTCAGACCCGTCGAGACTGAGGCTGCTATCCAACGAACCTCAGTCCCGCTGAGCCAGAGGCTGCTATCCAACGGACCTCAGTATCGACGATCCTGAGGCTGCCATCCAACAAAACTCAGTCCCGACAAGTTAGAGGCTGCCATCCAACGAACCTCAGTCCCGACGAGCCAGAGGCTGCTATCCAACGGACCTCAGTCCTGACGATCATGAGACTGCCATCCGATATACCTCAGTCCCGACGAGCCAGATGCTGCCATCCAACGGACCTCCGTCCCGACGAGCCAGAGGCTGCTATCCAACGAACTTCAGTCCCGACGATTCTGAGGCTGCCATCCGACAAACCCCAGTCCCAACGAGCCAGAGGCTACCATCCACGAACCTCAGTATCGACGAGCCAGATGCTACCATCCAACGGACCTCAGTCCCGACGATTCTGAGGCTGCCATCCGACAAACCCCAGAACCGACGAGCCAGAGGCTACCATCCACGAACCTCAGTACCGACGATCCAGAGGCTGCTATCCAACGAACCTAATTCCTGACGAGCCAGATGCTGCCATCCGACGGACCTCAGTCCCGACGATCCTGAGGCTGTCATCCGACAAACCTCAGTCCCGACGAGCCAGATGCTGCCATCCAACGAACCTCATTCCTGACAAGCCAGGAGCTGCCATCCACGGACCTCAGTCCCGACGAGCCAGATGCTACCATCCAACGGACCTCAGTCCCGACGATTCTGAGGCTGCCATCCGACAAACCCCAGAACCAACGAGCCAGAGGCTACCATCCACGAACCTCAGTACCGACGATCCAGAGGCTGCTATCCAACGAACCTAATTCCTGACGAGCCAGATGCTGTCATCCGACAAACCTCAGTCCCGACGAGCCAGATGCTGCCATCCAACGAACCTCAGTCCCGACGATCCTGAGGCTACCATCCAACGAATCTCTATAAGGATAGCTTTTGTAAATACATCTCTATAAGGATAGATTTGGGTAAATACATTATTAAGTTAGTGTAACGTAACAGAGGCTACCATCCTCGAACCTCAGTCCCGACGAGCCAGATGCTACCATTACGGACCTCCGTCCCGACGATCCTGAGGCTACCATGCAACGAATCTCAATCCCGACGAGCCAGAGGCTACCATCCTCGAACCTCAGTCCCGACGAGCCAGATGCTGCCATCCAACGGACCTCCGTCCCGACGATCCTGAGGCTACCATCCAACGAATCTCAATCCCGACGAGCCAGAGGCTACCATACTCGAACCTCAGTCCCGACGAGCCAGATGCTGCCATCCAACGAACCACAGTCCCGACGATCCTGAGGCTACCATCATTGATTTTATAAACAAATAGATTTCTCATCCAATGTTAAATTTTGAGTCTCAAAATATCAGCTGTTTTTGTGGTCCATTGTGGAGCGCTAGTGTAGTCCCATGTAAATGTAATGCAGTTTAAACCAGCTGTGGTTGCGGGCCACACTAACTAACAAAATTACTGCCACAAATATTCCTATTAGATGGTTTATCTATTGTATGTTTATATAATCAATGCTACCATGCAACGAATCTCAATCCCGACGAGCCAGAGGCTACCATCCAACGGACCTCCGTCCCTACGATCCTGAGGCTACCATCCAACGAATCTCAATCCCGACGAGCCAGAGGCTACCATCCTCGAACCTCAGTCCCGACGAGCCAGATGCTGCTATCCAACAATCTTCAGTCACGAAGATCCTGAGGCTGCCATCCAACGTACCTCAGTCCCTACGATCCTAAGGCTGCTATTCAACCAACCTAAGTCCCCACAATTCTGAGGCTGTTATCCAACCAATCTCAGCCCCTACGATCCTAAGGCTGCTATCCAACCAACCTAAGTCCCTTTTACGGAAAATTAATACGTTGTTGTAATGCCTTGTCGGTGGGGTCAATCTTTTTGTCGATTCAAAATTGATCTCTGATCCGAAGGAGCCACTTTTACTATAAGAACAGATTTCAAATTACAATTTTTAAAATAATTTCAACAGTTTTAATTAGTGTCCTAAAGTTTAAAACATCTTCTAAATTAAATTTAAAATATATGTTTTTGACTCTTAAATAGAATGCTAGTAGAAAATGGGCTATTAAATTGTTTTTTATCTGACAACATTTCAAAAATTATAAATTATTTGTTTCAATACTGTTTTTACATGAAGTAAGTACAGGTTTTAATGATATGATTTATTTTTTAAATTGTAAAAGCAGTGAACTTATTCGCCATGGAACATTTATTTGAAGGAAATGTAGTGTAACGTGAATAAGTAGGCACTAATGTTGATATACATATCCATGTAATGTTGTTATACTGTACTAAACTGAAATGTAGTGTAATAAGTCACGTAGTGTAACGTGAATAATGGCACTAATGTTGATATACATATCCATGTAATGTTGTTATACTGTACTAAACTGAAATGTAGTGTAATAAGTCACGTAGTGTAACGTGAATAATGGCACTAATGTTGATATACATATCCATGTAATGTTGTTATACTGTACTAAACTGAAATGTAGTGTAATAAGTCACGTAGTGTAACGTGAATAATGGCACTAATGTTGATATACATATCCATGTAATGTTGTTATACTGTACTAAACTGAAATGTAGTGTAATAAGTCACGTAGTGTAACGTGAATAAGTAGGCACTAATGTTGATATACATATCCATGTAATGTTGTTATACTGTACTAAACTGAAATGTAGTGTAATAAGTCACGTAGTGTAACGTGAATAAGTAGGCACTAATGTTGATATACATATCCATGTAATGTTGTTATACTGTACTAAACTGAAATGTAGTGTAATAAGTCACGTAGTGTAACGTGAATAAGTAGGCACTAATGTTGATATACATATCCATGTAATGTTATTATACTGTACTAAACTGAAATGAAATGAAAGGTTATGTTTTTCGAAACAAAGTATGTTTAGGTCCTGTCCTGCGTTTAATCTCTCAAAGTATACATGTACCATATAATTAAGTACATCCGAAGAACTCATACATTATATTTTATAAATCTATTTTATGAACCAAACAACAAAATAACTAAAAAATAAGCGTAATAAAACATAAAAAAGCATAAGAAAGCAGCAGGCTCCTAGGTAGAGTTCCTTTCCTATCTTAATTTTGGGTAAATACATTATTTTTTGTTTTAACCCGTTTGGTGCCTTTAATTTTATAAATATGTAGTGTTATAGCCTTTCACGATCGCTCGTCAGACCACTCGATCTATTGTATCATGTGGGACGTGGAAAATATTGTTACCGTCTACGCTTTGTAGTTTAATATAAATAACGTTTAAATCTTTAAATATCACAGATTCAATAATAACACTCGGTGGCGTATAGACAGGCAAGCCATGATTTTCTCTCGCCACTTTAACAGTACATTCTACTAGTAAAAATAATGAAAAAGCCTCCTATACACAAACATAGGCACGAAAACGCTTCGTTAGCGAGTTACAGCGAGCAAAAGATTGCTGGGCAAAGAGTGAACTTCAGAAAAGGTAAATAATCTGTTTATATCTTATGTATTTTGACCTGGAGAATGTAATTTGACGGTTTCAATACTGTACATTAGTAGTTTTTGAGTAAATCAGGGTTAACTGCAAGATATTGGATCATGAAACTCTGTTTTTTAGGTTTGATGTACAATAACTTTGTTAAGATGACTTTGAAAGAATCATGTATTAAATAGGAGTTAGGGAAGAAGAAGAAGAATTTTCTTGTAAATATTGATTGGAGGAGGTAGTAGAATATCGTATGTAATGGTAGTGCGTGATTGGAAGAGGTAGTAGAATATCGTATGTAATGGTAGTGCGTGATTGGAAGAGGTAGTAGAATATCGTTTGTAATGGTAGTGCGTGATTGGAAGAGGTAGTAGAATATCGTATGTAATGGTAGTGTGTGATTGGAAGAGGTAGTAGAATATCGTATGTAATTCAATTCAATGCAATTTCTTTATTGACACAATAGAACATATTGCAGTTTTCTGTGTATGTCAATTAATTCATATATGATACAAACATATAATATACATAATCATAAAAAATAAATTACAAAATTACAATCATGAAAAATACAAAAATAATAATACTAAACTGATTTATATCATGGTGATATTGTGACCCATCTGGCCTCAAAATGGGGCCCCCTCGAAGTCCCCTTCATTCTTGAAAACTATCATAAGCTCTCCCAATCAAGTGGTCTTTAAAAAGAATTTTAAATGATTTCAAGCTAATTTGTGTTTTTATATGTTCAGGAAGAGTTTGTTGACCCAAAAAGAGAATATTTTGGGTCAAGGCAGAATAAAGAGTCTTTAAACAATGACAATTTAAATTTATTGATAGCCAGATTATGTTTGTGTCTTGTGCTGTAAGAGTGTTCTAAGACAAGAAAGTCACTCTTATTTTTTTAAATAAAAACTGCTGAATTATACATTCAAAGGCATGCTAAGGTGATAGTACCACTTGATCGGAAGACCTCCCTACAGCTCTGTGATTGTTGCAATCCCCAGAAGACACTTAGAGCCATCTCCTAGAGACGGAAAATTCTTTCAAAAGAATAGGCACTGCAGAAACCCCAGAAAAATAATCCATATCTCATAATAAATGACATAGCTCATCCCAGACTCAAACAAACCACTGTAACCCAGCTTGAGAGTTTCTCGGGAGGCAAATGACGAGAGGCACCTCAGGACAAATATTGTTGAATTAAGCTGTTTTACAAGATAATTTATTTGAGTGTCCCATTTTAGACTAGAATCTATTTGGACACCTAAAAACTTTGTAGATAGTGCGCTATTTAAAGTATTATTATTGAGAAGGAAATTATTCGGGACATACTGTGTTGTCTGTGATCGAAATTCGATAAGTTCTGTTTTTGATAGATTTAGATGTAATTTATTAGCAGTGAACCATCCCAGAAGTTGATTTGATGTTGTAAGAAATTGCTGAGAGAGGGTTTGATAGTTGTTGTGATTAAAAATCAAACAAGTATCATCAGCAAAAAGTGAAACAGTAAAAGAAGTGTATTTTGTTCGCTGCTAAGAAAATCAGGAAGATCATTAATATATAACAAGAATAATAGAGATACCAAAACTGAGCCCTGAGGTACTCCTGTCATGACTGTTGAAAAATTTGACGTATATATACATTTTCATTGTTGGGAATTTGGACGCACTGAACACAGCCAGTAAGATAAGACTGAAACCAGTTAAGTGCTACACCACGAATTTCATATTTTTCAAGCTTGCTGAGTAGGATCTGGAGATCGACCACATCAAATGATTTACTTATATAACAAAATAAACCTAGAGTGTGCTCGCCGGAATTCAAAGAGGAAAGAATTTTTTTCAACGCAAAAGCAGTTGCAGATTCAGTGTTTTTGTTGGGCCTAAAGCCAAATTGACAGGAAGACAAAATATTGTTTATTTCTAAGAAGTTAAAAAGTCTGTGGTGTAAAATTTTTTTCAAATATTTTTGAAAAAATAGGTGTACTCTATATCGATCTGAAATAATTTTGGTCTGTTCTTTTAAAGTTTGTTTTAAATAAAGGGATGGTTTTTGTGATTTTAAGGTCATCAGGAAAGACCTCCTGATGACCTTCCAGGCCTCAGACAAAGAAAAGTTGATGAGTTTAGTCAGTATAGGGGAGAATTTCATAGCGATCTCTTTGATTAAGTATGATGAAATCTAAAATATGTCCTTGGAATAGCTATTATTTAATGATGTAACAGCCTGGAAGGTTTCCGATAGTTCAATTTTATGGGAAAAGAAAGAATTGGGTGTCGATGGTACATTTGGAATAGTATCAATTGTGACGTGTGGTGAGTCCGTCGTGGACTGACGTAAACGCTCAGAAACATTTAGAAACGATTCGTTAAGGATGGAGACTATTCGTTCAGGACCCCTAACCATCTCTCTTCCGAATTCCAACTCACACACTCCATGGTTGGCAGCTCTCCTCGAAGACCTACAACTGTTGATCACCTACCAAGTCGCTCTCACCGGTTCACGGCTTTGTAAGATGGATTGTTCTGCCAGCCTGGACTTTGAAGCTTTGATGAGGTTCAGGTGACGTTGCTTCAGATGGTTGTAGTGAGCTTTAAGGATGGGGTTTTCGTCAAGCTGCAGAATATATGCGTCCTGCACATCACGCCTACTCCCCCTAACCTCCTCCGTCAGCCACATGGGTCTCCCTGGCCCATTTACCACCGTTCTGACCAATGGAAAAGAGGAGTTTATGTATTTAATGAGAATATCGGAAAAGTAGAAAAAATTGTTTTGATTGAAAGGTTTTTGAATACGGGCTGTCATGTTTCGTATTGAAGAAATTTTTGAAAATTATCTTTGTTTTTGTTTGTGAATTTTCGAGTATATTTTACCTTTATACCTTTATAGTGAAGACCGGTTTATTAGGGGAAAAGAAACACTTCAATGACTGTCCTTCATGGTCAGAGAGGCAAGTGAATACGATTGAACTGAATAAATGTGCTGGTATATTTGTTATTATGTTGTCCACGCAAGAACCACCATTATCGGTTCTTCTGGTGATGTCATGAATAGTGGTAGCCAGATTGAAACTATTTATAAGGTCGGTGAACTGTAAAGATTCGTTGGAAGATTTGAGGATGTTGATATTAAAGTCTCCTAAAATTAAAACATGATTGGAATCTCTTCCGATAATAGACAGGACAGCCTGTAACTTTTCCATGAAAAGGGGCAAAAGGGCCATCCGGAGACATGTAAATGCAAATTAGATGAATTTTTACAGGTAATGGTAGTGTGTGATTGGAAAGGTAGTAGAATATCGTTTGTATTGGTGGTGTGTGATTGGAAATGGTGATTAAAATTTGTATTTAACGAGACGTGATGGGAAGATATGGTAATGGAGGTCAACAATCGTAGTCTATCTAAAGAGGTAGTGAGCGATTGGAAGTGGTTGTCAAAAATTGTATGCAATGGGTAGTAGGTGATGCATTTGCTTGTATAAAATCCTAAGTAAAGAGTAGTAATGGCAAGTGTTTATAAAAAAACGTATATGAGTAGTAAGTGATGGAATCGCTAGTATAAAATAGCAAGTAAAGAGTAGTAATGGGAGGTGTTAGTCAAAAATCGTACATAATGATTAGTAGTTGATAGAATCTCTGGTATAAAACGGCAATTTAAGATAATGGGAAGTGGTGGTAAAAAAATCGAATATATTGAGTAGTAAGTGATGGGAACGCTAGTATAAGATCACAAGTAAAGAGTAGAAATAGGAAGTGGTGGGCAAAAATCATCTGTAATAAGAGGTAATGGGAATATGTGGTAAAACAATCGTATATACTGAATAGTGATGATAAGTAAAAAAATCTTTTTAATGAGTGATTGGATGTGGTGGTCTACAGACGTAAGGTAAATTAAGATTAGTAATAGTAAGAGGTGGTAAAAAATCGTTTGTAATAAGTATTGAGTAATTGGAAATAGTGGTAAAAAAAATCAGATGTGGGTCATAAGGTGGTGGTCATATACCTAGTGTTGGTAATAGGGGGCCAATAATCATAAAATAAGTAGTACAATAATGGGAAGGAAGAGATGAACAATCATATATAATGTGAAATGATAAGGCAGGGTGGTCAGGATATATAATGTAATTTGGTGTGCCCAAGGTCAAGTCGGTGGTGGTCAAGATTTGTGTGTATGACCGGAGGGTCAAGAACCGAGTTGGTTTGATTGCTTTCAGATGACTCAGCAGGTTTTAAACATTTTTTAAGAACAACTGAAACTAGGGAGCAACTGGGAAACGGATTTTCCATAGACATTCGTGAAAATGATCAATTAACGAGTGAGTCATGCGCGCGACGGCCTTGAGTCCCCACCCTCCTTGATGGGTGCGCTGCGACCACGGCCGACGGCCAGTCTGGCAGTTGTAGTCTGCGCGCTCGAGTGTACGGACAGATATCAGAGTTTCCGTGATCCGTGATAGTGTCATGTGTCAGGTCTGAGGTACTGAGTCCTCACAACACCTCAAGGTACGTCCTTCCTAGAGTAGCCTACTCAAGCAAAGGATATACTATCTCTAGGCCTTGCTTGGGTTTACATTACAAGCCTTGAGTGTCAGTTATTTACTTAAATTAAAAAGGTAATTAAGATAATAGGCTATAAACAAATCGCTGTGAATATTGATAAAAGACCTAAGCTTATCTGTTTACAACTATATAATAGGCCTACCCCAGATGTATAAATTATCATTGAATGATGTATAATCTAAAAAATTATGTATAAATTACAGACATTTGGGGAAATAGGCTTATTATATTATAGATAAAGCTAACATGAGTCATATTATTCATATAATTAATTAGCAACCTAAACTTTGTGTCTAAGTACTTTTAGGTTATGTTGAAAATGTAAGCTACCGTAGCATTAAAATAATTGGTTCTAATGCAGTTTGTTTAGTTGATGGTTTGCACTTCATATCCTCTGGCAATCCAGAAGTTCGAGCAAATCATGCTAGTAACATTTAAGATTCATAAATAAACCACTTACAATAAATAATTTCATTTAGTATGGGAATTATTGATTTACCATATCCTCTGGTGGCCACACTGCATAGAGAATTGCCGCCAGCAGTCAATTGAGATATATCTGCAGGGGTGTTGGCAAATATATTAATTTATGTAGGCTTAACTAAGAAGGTTGTTAGTTATTTATTTAAATAGGAAGTTCCAGGTAATAATACTGTATTATTATCTTATAATTTATGTAGGCTTAACTAAGAAGGTTGTTAGTTATTTATTTGAATAGGAAGTTCCAGGTAATAATACTGTATTATTATCTTATAATTTATGTAGGCTTAACTAAGAAGGTTGTTAGTTATTTATTTGAATAGGAAGTTCCAGGTAATAATACTGTATTATTATCTTAGGATGCATACTAATAAGAATGAAGAATCAAAAACATAAATTAAATTACCTAACAACAGTATAGCAATCTATTCATTCTTATTGCTGACTTGAATATCACAATCAAACTTTGATTAAATGATTTAATAGTTATATAAACTAACCTTTACTTTTATATAAGTCTATAAACAATAGGCTCATTGATAAAGTACATTAATTTGTTCTATTAAATTAATAGAAAAAAGTCTACTGACCTAGTTGTATTTTGCTTTATTGCATGCTGTGTTGTCAGTTGTGTTTAAATCCAAGTTACAACTATCATCTGTTGAAATAACTGACAGAATTAGTTTATTTTGTCATTTCAATTACAAAGAGAAAATAATTAATAAGCTTAAAGTAATGAATGGGTTCACGCTTCAAAATAACTTTTATACATTACTGAAGCATTCAGGTGGATATTTTTTCTAATTAAAAACTGTTTGATTTTGTTTTAAAGTACTTATAATTTTATTAATTGTTGTCGATGTTAAAAATTATACTTGTTCATTGTAATTTCAGGATTTCAAAATGTTTTTTGCATTTTTCGTATACTTGTGTCTATTGGCTTGAACAAAACCACCAGTCAAATTTTGCACACAATCAGAAAAATGACATTTTCTCACTTATTTACTGTCCGATTATTACAAATAAGGTATCAAAAGATTTGCCTTGTTTTAAGCTAAATATTAGGTGTCGTGACAATTTGTTGTTTTTGCTTTGGTTTTCATGAAATTTAGCATTAAAAGCTTTAAATGGCCGCCATTTTGAAATGGGTGAAAATATTATTTTATTTTTTAGAGTATATTAGGTGATGTAAAGTTAAATATTCATGTCAAGTTTCTAAACTATATCCAATACCGTTTGGAAGATAAGGTTTTTTTTTTAAACACACAGACAAGCAGACAGACAAACTAAGCGAGTTAAGACACATCTTCATAGAAACTTTTTGGTTTATTGTTACCTATTTAATCATTTCCTGAAGTTTTGCCCCACATTTTTTTAACACCCTGTATAAGCGAATATGGGTGGTGAATGAGTTTGACATGTGTAGGTGAACGAGTGTAGTCATTGTTACTAATTAGGACCACTGTTCCTTAGAAAGATCCATTTATTAATAGTCCAACATATAATGGACCCACAGGTTTGTAGACAAGCCAATTTTGGATTTAAAGTTCTCCGACGTAGCCTAATTGCAGTTTGGATTTTCACAATTCATTTTACAGAGCACATTGTCTCAGCAAGAATCTACCGTAAACCTTTTATTGCCTTGGAGAGTAGCAGTGTTCCGGTGTGTACACGACACATGAGTTGCTGCTCCAAATCGGTCTAGACGTAGCTGAGGAGCACTAGCTCCAATTAATAATCTCAGTAGGCCTACATATTATGTAAACCTGGTGATCTCTGTATTCTAATAACAAACTAGATGCTATCATATAAAACATTATCAGTTATACATAAACGAGAAATCAGAATGTTTCAGTTCTGTTATCTTTCTTTTATTTATTTATTTTTAACTCAATCATCTAAGTTTAAGTTAAATGCCTTCTACAATGATTAATTTTTAAACGTTTTGATCTCGTTACTGGGAACTAATTATTTTTTGATCATTTTTTATTATTATTTTACTAACTAACTCTGTAGTAACTAATGGTTTGTACTAAATTTTTATTTATAAAGTTGTGTTTTTAATGTATATAAAAACTATAGCAAGTCATAGTTTAGAATTACCTATAAATGACATAAATCACGCTTGCACACAGTCCATGTCCATGCACGGAGTTTATTCTTTGTATGTATTTTTGTGCTGACATAATGAATAGCTTACCGTGAAATCACTAACACGTAGTATTAGTCTGACAACTACCCCTGTCTGAGACATCAGCACAACTGCCCCTGTCTGAGACATCAGCACAACTGCCCCTGTCTGAGATATCACCACAACTGCCCCTGTCTGAGACATCACCACAACTACCCCTGTCTGAGACATCAGCACAACTACCCCTGTCTGAGACATCAGCACAACTACCCCTGTCTGATACATCCGCACAACTACCCCTGTCTGATACATCCGCACAACTACCCCTGTCTAAGACATCAGCACAACTACCCCTGTCTGAGACAACAGCTCAACTACTCCTGTCTTGAGACATCAGCACAACTACTCCTGTCTGAGACATCAGCACAACTGCCCCTGTCTGAGACATCCGCTTGTTCAGCTTTTAAAGTGAGACGAATAGACAAACAAACAATGTTCTTGTAATTAATTTAGGAATGTATGGATCATTTCAAAATATTTATGTGCTTCTAAATTACTAATATAATCTAACTATATACAATAAATTACCACAAAAAATACAATTTTTTTCTCATACATATTTGGATTCTGTGACTCCTATTTATCTGGCCTTAAAGAGGAGTAAGCGGTTCAGGTGTTTGACACCTCCAAGGGTTGAACAAACATCAGCCTCCACCTCCGACCAATCCAGTTCTGGTAACATTAAACATTCTCAGATACATGTAACCATGGCTTCATCACATTTACATCACACAGTTCTGGTAACATTAAACATTCTCAGATACATGTAACCATTGACTTCATCACATTTACATCACACAGTTCTGGTAACATTAAACATCTCTCGGATACATGTAACCATTGACTTCATCACATTTACATCACACAGTTCTGGTAACATTAAACATCTCTCGGATACATGTAACCATTGACTTCATCACATTTACATCACACAGTTCTGGTAATATTAAACATCTCTCGGATACATGTAACCATTGACTTCATCACATTTACATCACACAGTTCTGGTAACATTAAACATCTCTCGGATACATGTAACCATTGACTTCATCACATTTACATCACACAGTTCTGGTAACATTAAACATCTCTCGGATACATGTAACCATTGGCTTCATCACATTTACATCACACAGTTCTGGTAACATTAAACATCTCTCGGATACATGTAACCATTGGCTTCATCACATTTACATCACACAGTTCTGGTAACATTAAACATCTCTCGGATACATGTAACCATTGACTTCATCACATTTACATCACACAGTTCTGGTAACATTAAACATCTCTCGGATACATGTAACCATTGGCTTCATCACTTTTACATCACACAGTTCTGGTAACATTAAACATCTCTCGGATACATGTAACCATTGACTTCATCACATTTACATCACACAGTTCTGGTAACATTAAACATCTCTCGGATACATGTAACCATTGGCTTCATCACTTTTACATCACACAGTTCTGGTAACATTAAACATCTCTCGGATACATGTAACCATTGACTTCATCACATTTACATCACACAGTTCTGGTAACATTAAACATCTCTCGGATACATGTAACCATTGGCTTCATCACATTTACATCACACAGTTCTGTATTCGATCAGTTATATTTTTATCCAACTTCAACACTTTTGTTTGTTATTACAAGGGAATGTTTGGATTCATTTTCTGATAACTTTGTGAAGATTACTTAAAGAGAACCAAGCGGTAAAAATGAAATGGGGGCCACTTCAAAAGTGTATAAAAATATTTCTCAAAGCACGGTGGACGAGTGGTCTTGATCTTATTACATACAGTAGCCCGTATTACAGCGTCAGTATGGGTGGACAACCTGCATATAGTGACACTATACATACGCGATCGGATGATAAGTGTACATATAAAATAATTTATGGCAGTCACACCTACCTACATATACAGGATATTTGATACACAACCATCACTCCGTATACATACGTCTCTTGATGATAAACCTACAATATATTACAGGACATCCTTATGAGGATAGCTAACCGATCAGTTCTATGCGAAAAATCGGGAGGTTTCCGCTAAACTAGGAAAAAACATGGCCTCTTTCTAATTAACTGCAAGTGCAACGGCTCGCCGTCTTTCCTGCCAGTAGTTCTAAACCAAAATCGGCTTCTCTGCATTCCTAATACCTGGGATGGTACTTAACAAAAGTTTCCATTTGATGAGTTACAACAATTCGTTTCATTATAGAACGACACTATCGTGATTTTACTTTACTCAGAGGAAAAGTGGTTGGTCTACCAGAGTCGTGTTTATCAAGAATTGATATTTTAATGAGATATATTGTAAACTTTTACGAAAAAATCACGAAAAAGAGGAAAAAATGGAAAATATTTATTTCGTAAATATGGTGATGAGAGTACTCAAATTGTGCGAAATGTTCTACTGATTACGTATATGGCAATTGACGGTTTTGCAATGGAATACCGTGCACGTTAACGCCGGAAATGTACCGGTTTCAGTAAAGTTTTGTTTTTATAGGATAGGGGTAGGTTGGGTATTGTTAAGATAGGTTATGTTAGGTCTGCTTAAGTTAGGATATGTTAGGTCTGCTTAAGTTAGGATATGTTAGGTCTGCTTAAGTTAGGATATGTTAGGTTTGGTAAGGTTATGTTAGGTTATTAGGAGGTTAGGATAAAAAAAACTAATACATAAAAAACAGCCTAACCTTCCAAAACCAAAACTAGACTAACAATACTAACCTAGCTATATTTTAATAAAACATGTAACCTTACTGAAATCGGCACCTTTCCGGCGCTAACGTGCAAATCCTCAATTGCAATATTCGTAATCAGGACAAAATTCCGCACAATTTACGTACCCACTTCACCTTATTTACAAAAAAATTGGTTTTACCTCGCTTTTATAATTTTTGCAGCTTTTCCGCTGAAAAAAACTATCATATTATGTCTTAGTTAGGCTATGTACTATGAAAAAAATTAAGCCAGATTCGACAAAGGATCTTGTTTTTATTACCAGAATCACTGTACAACAGTATAGTGACGTGATGATTTTACTGTCCTCTGCGTATTTTTTATATGTAATGTTTGTGTGTGAAGTAGTCGACAAGGAGACAAGTATCGTAGTCATGAGCTGATGTGACTTTTACATAAATGGGATCCCTGAAATGAATAAATGGGATCACTATGAATAGTTGGCATTATGTACTAGAAAATGATACTGTGAAGGAAAATATTGCTGAGGTCTGGTACGTCTGCGAACCCTCTAGGCGAGTGCACTCAGCGTTGCACATCCCCACATGCCTCCACCCCCAACCTCCGTCTGGGCCGGGGGATCTATGGCTCATTATACCGACCACCGTTCTATGACATCTCAACAATTAGTGTGGTGTTTTATAAAGCAGTCAAATCTTAATGCCATGTAATTATTTATCTAAACTAGATCGTACATATTGTGTAATGAACCAACTTGATCAAAACTGTATTCAGTATTGTATTTAGATAGTTGTAGCTTTGTATTGAAAACTTTCCTCTTAAGATTTAATTATACCAACATGTAATCAATAGTAATGTTTCAACCAAATGATTCTTTTCTTGAGTGATTTTTGTAAAGACCTTCCTTCTCTGACTGTCCATTAACGACATGTAAACAATGGTACTGGTGCTGTAGAAAGCCTCCTTCTTTGACTGGCCATTAACGACTTGTAAAAAATTGAAACTATTGCTGCAGAAAGCCTCCTTCTATGACTGTCCATCAACGACATGTTAACAATGGTACTGTTGATGTAGAAAGCCTCCTTCTTTGACTGGCCATTAACGACTTGTAAAAAATTGAAACTATTGCTGCAGAAAGCCTCCTTCTATGACTGTCCATCAACGACATGTTAACAATGGTACTGTTGATGTAGAAAGCCTCCTTCTCTGACTGTCCATTAACGACATGTAAACAATGGTACTGGTGCTGTAGAAACCTTCCTTCCTTGAATGGCCATTAACGACTTGTAAAAAATTGAAACTATTGCTGCAGAAAGCCTCCTTCTATGACTGTCCATCAACGACATGTTAACAATGGTACTGTTGATGTAGAAAGCCTCCTTCTCTGACTGTCCATTAACGACATGTAAACAATGGTACTGGTGCTGTAGAAAGCCTCCTTCTTTGACTGGCCATTAACGACTTGTAAAAAATTGAAACTATTGCTGCAGAAAGCCTCCTTCTATGACTGTCCATCAACGACATGTAAACAATGGTACTGTTGATGTAGAAAGCCTCCTTCTCTGACTGTCCATTAACGACATGTAAACAATAGTACTGGTGCTGTAGAAACCTTCCTTCCTTGACTGGCCATTAACGACATGTAAACAATGGTACTGGTGCTGTGGAAACCTTCCTTCCTTGACTGTCCATTAACGATATGTAAACAATGGTACTGGTGCAGTGGAAACCTTCCTTCTTTGACTGTCTATTAACGACATGTAAACAATGGTATTGTTGATGTAGAAACCTTCTTCCTTGACTGGCCATTAACGACATGTAAACAATGGTATTGTTGATGTAGAAAGCCTCCTTCTCTGACTGTCCATTAACGACATGTAAACAATGGTATTGTTGATGTAGAAACCTTCCTTCCTTGACTGGCCATTAACGACATGTAAACAATGGTACTGGTGCTGTAGAAACCTTCCTTCCTTGACTGTCCATTAACGACATATAAACAATGGTACTGGTGCTGTAGAAACCTTCCTTCCTTGACTGTCCATTAAATTAACAACATGTAAACAATTGTACTGGTGCTGTAGAAACCTTCCTTCCTTGACTGTCCATTAACGATATGTAAACAATGGTACTGGTGCTGTAGAAACCTTCCTTCCTTGACTGTCCATTAACGATATGTAAACAATTGTACTGGTGCTGTAGAAACCTTCCTTCCTTGACTGTCCATTAACGATATGTAAACAATGGTACTGGTGCTGTGGAAACCTTCCTTCTTTGACTGTCTATTAACGACATGTAAACAATGGTACTGTTGATGTAGAAAGCCTCCTTCTCTGACTGTCCATTAACGATATGTAAACAATGGTACTGGTGCTGTAGAAACCTTCCTTCCTTGACTGTCCATTAACGACATGTAAACAATGGTACTGTTGATGTAGAAAGCCTCCTTCTCTGACTGTCCATTAACGACATGTAAACAATGGTATTGTTGATGTAGAAACCTTCCTTCCTTGACTGTCCATTAAATTAACAACATGTAAACAATTGTACTGGTGCTGTAGAAACCTTCCTTCCTTGACTGTCCATTAACGATATGTAAACAATGGTACTGGTGCTGTAGAAACCTTCCTGCCTTGACTGTCCATTAACGATATGTAAACAATGGTACTGGTGCTGTAGAAACCTTCCTTCTATGACTGGCCATTAACGATATGTAAACAATGGTACTGGTGCTGTAGAAACCTTCCTTCCTTGACTGTCCATTAACGACATGTAAACAATGGTACTGTTGATGTAGAAAGCCTCCTTCTCTGACTGTCCATTAACGACATGTAAACAATGGTATTGTTGATGTAGAAACCTTCCTTCCTTGACTGTCCATTAAATTAACAACATGTAAACAATTGTACTGGTGCTGTAGAAACCTTCCTTCCTTGACTGTCCATTAACGATATGTAAACAATGGTACTGGTGCTGTAGAAACCTTCCTTCCTTGACTGTCCATTAACGATATGTAAACAATGGTACTGGTGCTGTAGAAACCTTCCTTCTATGACTGGCCATTAACGATATGTAAACAATGGTACTGGTGCTGTAGAAACCTTCCTTCCTTGACTGTCCATTAACGACATGTAAACAATGGTACTGTTGATGTAGAAAGCCTCCTTCTCTGACTGTCCATTAACGACATGTAAATAATGGTACTGGTGCTGTAGAAACCTTCCTTCCTTGACTGGCCATTAACGACATGTAATCAATGGTACTGGTGCTGTAGAAACCTTCCTTCCTTGACTGTCCATTAACGATATGTAAACAATGGTACTGGTGCTGTAGAAACCTTCCTTCCTTGACTGGCCATTAACGACATGTAAACAATGGTACTGGTGCTGTAGAAACCTTCCTTCCTTGACTGTCCATTAACGACATATAAACAATGGTACTGGTGCTGTAGAAACCTTCCTTCCTTGACTGTCCATTAAATTAACAACATGTAAACAATTGTACTGGTGCTGTAGAAACCTTCCTTCCTTGACTGTCCATTAACGATATGTAAACAATGGTACTGGTGCTGTAGAAACCTTCCTTCCTTGACTGTCCATTAACGACATGTAAACAATGGTACTGGTGCTGTAGAAACCTTCCTTCCTTGACTGGCCATTAACGACATGTAAACAATGGTACTGGTGCTGTTGAAAGCCTCCTTCTTTGACTGTCCATTAACGAATGTAAACAATGGTACTGGTGCTGTAGAAACTTTCCTTCTTTGACTGTCCATTAACGAATGTAAACAATGATACTTTTGCTGTTGAAAGCCTCCTTCTCTGACTGTCCATTAACGAATGTAAACAATGATACTTTTGCTGTTGAAAGCCTCCTTCTCTGACTGTCCATTAACGAATGTAAACAATGATCATTTTGCTGTTGAAAGCCTCCTTCTTTGACTATCCATTAACGAATGTAGACAATGGAACTTTTGCTGTTGAAAGCCTCCTTCTCTGACTGTCCATTAACGAATGTAAACAATGATCATTTTGCTGTTGAAAGCCTCCTTCTTTGACTGTCCATTAACGAATGTAAACAATGATACTTTTGCTGTTGAAAGCCTCCTTCTCTGACTGTCCATTAACGAATGTAAACAATGATACTTTTGCTGTTGAAAGCCTCCTTCTCTGACTGTCCATTAACGACATGTAAACAATCGTACTGGTGCTGTAGAAACCTTCCTTCCTTGACTGTCCATTAACGATATGTAAACAATGGTACTGGTGCTGTAGAAACCTTCCTTCCTTGACTGGCCATTAACGACATGTAAACAATGGTACTGGTGCTGTAGAAACCTTCCTTCCTTGACTGTCCATTAACGACATGTAAACAATGGTACTGGAGCTGTAGAAACCTTCCTTCTTTGACTGTCCATTAACGTCATGTAAACAATGGTATTATTGCTGTAGAAATATTTACCACCCCCCACCCACCCACCCACCCATACACGTACAGTGGTATTGACCCACCCGTCCACCCATACACGTACAGTGGTATTATTAACACCGTGCCTGTATGGGTGGGTGGGTGGGTTAGTAACACCGTGTCTGTATGGGTGGGCGGGTGGGTTATTAACACCGTGCCTGTATGGGTGGGTGGGTGGGTTAGTAACACCGTGCCTGTATGGGTGGGTGGGTGGGTTAGTAACACCGTGCCTGTATGGGTGGGCGGGTGGGTTATTAACACTGTTCCTGTATGGGTGGGTGGGTGGGTTAGTAACACCGTGCCTGTATGGGTGGGTGGGTGGGTATTAGACAGTACCACCTAACGTGTATGGGTGGGTGGGTGGGTCAGTATCACTGTGAGCCTACAGGCCTGTGTGTCAACTTTATTTAACGAGTGAATTACCGACCGTTAGATCAGTTGAGCATCCGAACCTTGAAACTTGCCCTCCGCATTCCGAAGCCTTAGCCACCGAGCCATTGGAAAAGATTTAAACTTCTGTACATTCTTCTTTGACTGTCCATTAACGACATGTAAACAATGGTACTGGTGCTGTAGAAACCTTCCTTCTTTGCCTGTCCATTAACGGCATGTAAACAATGGTACTGGTGCTGTAGAAACCTTCCTTCTTTGACTGGTCATTAACGACATGTAAACAATGGTACTGGTGCTGTAGAAACCTTCCTTCTTTGACTGTCCATTAACGAAATGTAAACAATGGTATTATTGCTGTAGAAAGCCTCCTTCTTTTACTGTCCATTAACGACATGTAAACAATGGTACTGTTGTTGTAGAAAGCCTCCTTCTATGACTGGCCATTAACGACATGTAAACAATGGTACTGGTGCTGTAGAAAGCCTCCTTCTTTGACTGGCCATTAACGACATGTAAACAATGGTACTGGTGCTGTAGAAACCTTCCTTCCTTGACTGTCCATTAACGACATGTAAACAATGGTACTGGTGCTGTAGAAACCTTCCTTCCTTGACTGTCCATTAACGACATGTAAACAATGGTACTGGTGCTGTAGAAACCTTCCTTCTTTGCCTGTCCATTAACGACATGTAAACAGTGGTACTGTAGAAACCTTCCTTTGACTGTCCATTAACGACATGTAAACAATGGTATTATTGCTGTATAAAGCCTCCTTCTATGACTGGCCTTTAACGACATGTAAACAATGGTATTTTTGCTGTATAAAGCCTCCTTCTATGACTGGCCATTAACGACATGTAAACAATGGTACTGGTGCTGTATAAAGCCTCCCTCTATGACTGTCCATTAACGACATGTAAACAATGGTATTGTTGATATATAAAGCCTCCTTCTTTGACTATCCATTAACGAATGTAGACAATGGAACTTTTGCTGTTGAAAGCCTCCTTCTCTGACTGTCCATGAACGAATGTAAACAATGATAATTTTGCTGTTGAAAGCCTCCTTCTTTGACTATCCATTAACGAGTGTAAACAATGATACTTTTGCTGTTGAAAGCCTCCTTCTCTGACTGTCCATTAATGAATGTAAACAATGGTACTTTTGCTGTTGAAAGCCTTCCTCCTTGACTGTCTATTATTTAGATGCGTAAATAGTGGTACTGTGGATGTAGAAACTATTTCTTCCTGAATCCTGTCAATAAGGCATTGTTATTGTTTCCATAGAAATGGTTTCTTTAGTGTTGGTGATAGACAGGCTAGGAGCGGTAGGTTTTGGCCATAATGACAGATGTTGCAGCTACACATCGTTACCCGGCGGTGTGGAAGTGGAACTGAAGGGCACGAATGTGCGGTACGGCCATACGTGATGTCTTTGTGACACCTGGCCAGCGACGACCGACCTTTTAAGGAAATCTGTTCATAGACGAGGTAAAAGGCCAAGGCTACTCGAACAGCCAGGACAAAAACCGAGGCTGCGTGACGAGGTCAATTTCTCACCCTCACGCTTAGCACCGAGCCTTGCTTACAACCGTTTAATTAGATACCATAGGTAATGGCATATTTCCCACTGTTAATTATACATGTTGTCATATATATATATATATGTATATATATATATATATATATATATATATATATATATATATATATATATATATATATATATATATATATAGTCCTATATACTTTTAGATTTATACCATTTCTAAACTTACATAATTAGAAACCTAATATAATTTCAAACTAGCGTTTTCATCTTAGTTTCGCTTGCGAAAATAATACAAAATATTATCGTGACAGATACTCAACTTTATTTTAAAAGTAACAACAGTTCGTTGCATTCACAAGAATTTTTTTTAAATACAACGTTTTTCCTCATGATTATTTCATTCAATAGTGCAAGTAATGTCAAGTTGTTTTAACTTACTCTGGAGTAAGAGACGCGATTTATACTGACCAATTTATACTTCTTTAAGGCTTTCCTTGATATTTTTCTACGGTTAGTTATAATGTCCATATGATAAACATTCAAGAATTTAGATACAAGAAAAAGTGAAATACATGGCAGAGTTTAAATTGTTACTATGTTACTATCTGATTTGAAATTCCTTTGTGCTGGAAATTATATTCGTAATGAATAAATGCTATAGACACAATCAATATGGCGTCGAAATTCATGTAAACATAAGTAATAATTCCTAAGCGTTGGTACTGTTGTTACTAGTAGGCCTTATTTCTGCAAATATAATAGAAAATCCTTGCAATTAGTCCTTATTTGTGCAATTAATTATGCTAGTTAAAGCTTACTGGTTGACCTTATTTAATGAAATACCTGACTAGTATTCTTTTATATATACTATTATATAGTAGTATGGTGTACGTTACGAGTAGGCTATTTTTGTGCAGTTCGTATATTGAGATCTAATGAAGTAGTTCTTATGTTGTAGCTCATTAAAAAATGAAATTTTAAATGTTTGACGAATGAAAATGGGAATCTGCAGGACGCGTAAACTCTTCTAAAATGACAGCCCAAAGTTTTCTAGACCATATTATTTGGGAGATTATAGGGCCAATCAGACGTTGAAATGTGGCCGAATGAGAGTATGTGGTCGTGTTAAATACTTGCAGTGGCCGTTTCTAGGAATATTTCATAAATGTTAACTCTGAATAAGAAATTATTTTGCAGAATCTAATGAGGGCGTACTCATGAACAAACCTGTTGGTGCCCCCCCTCCCAATCTATGGTGTAGCCGAAGGGTGGGTTAGTGAACACGGCCATCATTAGGCGTATTTCAAGGAAGTGGGATGGGCTAGGGGAAGACTCGTTACAATTTACAAATAAAAGTTTAACGCCAAAGGTTTCCCACTTTCTAAATTAGCAGATTAATGGCTTTATTTTCATTAAATAAAAAAATAAAATGGGAAACACCATAGAGATTTTCCACTTCACTTAAATCACTTCTCTCATTTGTTTTTACATGATAAATAATAAAATTATGTCCTTTGTATTCAGTTTTATTTACATTTTTTTAAATTATGTAATTATTTCCGACATTCTACGCTTAATACATTTCCCTACATATATTATCAGTCCTTTTCTGTTTTGTTTGTTTGTTCTTTACATAATACATAATAGTTATGGTTTCCAGATTTTGGTGTTCCAAAAACCACCAACGATTGTCATATTGTTGAAAATCCTACCAACTGGTGGGAAATTATGATAATAACTTCACAATATTTGAAAATCAAATTACACGTTGAACACAATAACTTTTGTTCGTTTTCTCAGGCATGAGGATGTTTTTAAGTTTCTATTCACACACAAAATATCACTCCAAGGACAACTTATACATTTAGATGTAAAAACTCCTTGATAATTGTATTGACGTGATTTTTCCCATATGTATTTTCCCAATGTTATTATGTTTGGTAGAAACCATCAGTTATACATTGATTTTATACACAAATATATTTACCATCCAATGTTAAATTTTGAGTCTCATAATATCAGCTGTTTTTGTGGTCCGTTGTGGAGCGCTAGTGAAGTCCCATGTAAATGTAATGCAGTTTAAACCAGCTGAGGTTGCAGACCTCACTAACTAACAAAATTACAGGAACAAATATTCCTATTAGATGGAATATCTATTGAAAGTGTATGTAATCAAGGGTTAAACCCGCCCTTTTTCGACACCACACTTAAGGTCCTCTTCATTTTTACACCTAAAGTTTGATATATAATTAAAAAGTAACACTCCTCTACCACAGAAAAAATCTATGTGCATTCTACATATTACTGTACAAAATGCAATTGCTACCTCAAAAGCCGTTTGTATTTTATGGGTTAAACCACAGAATATGTCTATATTCTGTGGTTATACGTAATGAAACAATAACGGAATGGCTTATCGCCTCTGTACGTGGTATTTAACCAAAAGACAATAAATGAAAATTACAAAAATTAGTAATAAATAGCAGAAGTAACAACTGGAGTAATTGTAAATATAGAAAGTGAACAGTTTAGGCCAAAATAAAAATTCTAACCATCATCAATTGCTTTCAAATTGTCACTAACCTTAATTAAATAAATCATACATTTACGGATACCTCATACATTAACGGCCACCTCCTCCTACCATAGACATACATGTTAACTACATTCTCTCATACGGAAATCCACAAGGGTACCTCATACATTTAAGGTCACCTCCTCCTACCATAGACATACGTGTTAACTACATTTTCTCACACGGAAGTCCACAAGGATACCTCATACATTTACGGCCACCTCCTTCTACCGTAGACATACATACGGGTTCACTACCTTCTCATACAGAAATCCACAAGGATACCTCATACATTTACGGCCACCTCCTCCTACCATAGACATACGTGTTAACTACATTCTCTCATACGGAAATCCACAAGGATACCTCATACATTTACGGTCACCTCCTCCTACCATAGACATACGTGTTAACTACTTTCTCCCATACGGAAATCCACAAGGATACGTCATACATTTACGGCCACCTCCTCCTACCATAGACATACGGGTTAACTAATTCTCTTATACGGAAATCCACAAGGATACCTCATACATTTACGGCCACCTCCTCCTACCGTAGACATACGTGTTAACTACATTCTCTCATACGGAAATCCACAAGGGTACCTCATACATTTAAGGTCACCTCCTCCTACCGTAGACATACGTGTTAACTACTTTCTCTCATACGGAAATCCACAAGGGTACCTCATACATTTAAGGTCACCTCCCTCCTACCGTAGACATACGTGTTAACTACTTTCTCTCATACGGAAATCCACAAGGGTACCTCATACATTTAAGGTCACCTCCTCCTACTGTAGGACAATACGTGTTAACTACATTCTCTCATACGGAAATCCACAAGGGTACCTCATACATTTAAGGTCACCTCCTCCTACCGTAGACATACGTGTTAACTACATTCTCTCATACGGAAATCCACAAGGGTACCTCATACATTTAAGGTCACCTCCTCCTACCGTAGACATACGTGTTAACTACATTCTCTCATACGGAAATCCACAAGGGTACCTCATACATTTAAGGTCACCTCCTCCTACCGTAGACATACGTGTTAACTACTTTCTCTCATACGGAAATCCACAAGGGTACCTCATACATTTAAGGTCACCTCCTCCTACCGTAGACATACGTGTTAACTACTTTCTCTCATACGGAAATCCACAAGGGTACCTCATACATTTAAGGTCACCTCCTCCTACCATAGACATACGTGTTAACTACATTCTCTCATACGGAAATCCACAAGGATACCTCATACATTTACGGCCACCTCCTCCTACCATAGACATACGTGTTAACTACATTCTCTCATACGGAAATCCACAAGGGTACCTCATACATTTAAGGTCACCTCCTCCTACCGTAGACATACGTGTTAACTACTTTCTCTCATACGGAAATCCACAAGGGTACCTCATACATTTAAGGTCACCTCCTCCTACCATAGACATACGTGTTAACTACATTCTCTCATACGGAAATCCACAAGGATACCTCATACATTTACGGCCGCCTCTTCCTACCGTAGACATACATACGGGTCAACTACTTTCTCCCATACGGAAATCCACAAGGGTACCTCATACATTTAAGGTCACCTCCTCCTACCATAGACATACGGGTTAACTAATTCTCTCATACGGAAATCCACAAGAGTACCTCATACATTTAAGGTCACCTCCTCCTACCATAGACATACGTGTTAACTACATTCTCTCATACGGAAATCCACAAGGATACCTCATACATTTACGGCCACCTCCTCCTACCGTAGACATACATACGGGTTCACTACCTTCTCATACAGAAATCCACAAGGGTACCTCATACATTTAAGGTCACCTCCTCCTACCATAGACATACGTGTTAACTACATTCTCTCATACGGAAATCCACAAGGATACCTCATACATTTACGGCCACCTCCTACCATAGACATACGTGTTAACTACATTTTCTCATACGGAAATCCACAAGGATACCTCATACATTTACGGCCACCTCCTCCTACCATAGACATACGTGTTAACTACATTCTCTCATACGGAAATCCACAAGGGTACCTCATACATTTACGGCCACCTTCTCCTACCATAGACATACGTGTTAACTACATTCTCTCATACGGAAATCCACAAGGATACCTCATACATTTACGGCCACCTCCTCCTACCATAGACATACGTGTTAACTACATTCTCTCATACGGAAATCCACAAGAGTACCTCATACATTTAAGGTCACCTCCTCCTACCATAGACATACGTGTTAACTACATTCTCTCATACGGAAATCCACAAGGGTACCTCATACATTTAAGGTCACCTCCTCCTACCATAGACATACGTGTTAACTACTTTCTCTCATACGGAAATCCACAAGGGTACCTCATACATTTAAGATCACCTCCTCCTACCGTAGACATACGTGTTAACTTCATTCTCTCCTACGGAAATCCACAAGGGTACCTCATACATTTAAGGTCACCTCCTCCTTCCGTAGACATACATACGGGTTAACTACCTTCTCTCATACGGAAATCCACAAGGATACCTCATACATTTACGGCCACCTCCTCCTACCATAGACATACGTGTTAACTACATTCTCTAATACGGAAATCCACAAGGATACCTCATATATTTAAGGTTACCTCCTCCTACCATAGACATACGTGTTAACTACATTCTCTCATACGGAAATCCACAAGGATACCTCATACATTTAAGGTCACCTCCTCCTACCGTAGACATACGTGTTAACTACATTCTCTCATACGGAAATCCACAAGGATACCTCATACATTTAAGGTCACCTCCTCCTACCGTAGACATACGTGTTAACTACATTCTCTCATACGGAAATCCACAAGGATACCTCATACATTTAAGGTCACCTCCTCCTACCATAGACATACGGGTTAACTACGTTCTCTCATACGGAAATCCACAAGGATACCTCATACATTTACGGCCACCTCCTCCTACCGTAGACATACGTGTTAACTACATTCTCTCATACGGAAATGCACAAGGGTACCTCATACATTTAAGGTCACCTCCTCTTACCGTAGACATACGTGTTAACTAATTTCTCTCATACGGAAATCCACAAGGGTACCTCATACATTTAAGGTCACCTCCTCCTACCGTAGACATACGGGTTAACTAATTCTCTCATACGGAAATCCACAAGAGTACCTCATACATTTAAGGTCACCTCCTCCTACCATAGACATACGTGTTAACTACATTCTCTCATACGGAAATCCACAACTGTACCTCATACATTTATGGTCACCTCCTCCTACCGTAGACATACGTGTTAACTACTTTCTCCCATACGGAAATCCACAAGGGTAATTCATACATTTAAGGTCACCTCCTCCTACCATAGACATTCGGGTTAACTACATTCTCTCATACGGAAATCCACAAGGATACCTCATACATTTACGGCCACCTCCTCCTACCGTAGAAATACATACGGGTTAACTACCTTCTCTCATACGGAAATCCACAAGGATACCTCATACATTTACGGCCACCTCCTCCTACCATAGACATACGTGTTAACTACATTCTCTCATACGGAAATCCACAAGGATACCTCATATATTTATGGTCTCCTCCTCCTACCATAGACATACGTGTTAACTACATTCTCTCATACGGAAATCCACAAGGATACCTCAAATATTTAAGGTCTCCTCCTCCTACCATAGACAAACGTGTTAACTACATTCTCTCATACGGAAATCCACAAGGATACCTCATACATTTACGGCCGCCTCTTCGTACCGTAGACATACGTGTTAACTACATTCTCTCATACGGAAATCCACAAGGATACCTCATATATTTATGGTCTCCTCCTCCTACCATAGACATACGTGTTAACTACATTCTCTCATACGGAAATCCACAAGGATACCTCAAATATTTAAGGTCTCCTCCTCCTACCATAGACAAACGTGTTAACTACATTCTCTCATACGGAAATCCACAAGGATACCTCATACATTTACGGCCGCCTCTTCGTACCATAGACATACGTGTTAACTACATTCTCTCATACGGAAATCCACAAGGATACCTCAAATATTTAAGGTCACCTCCTCCTACCGTAGACATACATACGGGTTAACTACTTTCTCCCATACGGAAATCCACAAGGGTACCTCATACATTTAAGGTCACCTCCTCCTACCATAGACATACGGGTTAACTACATTCTCTCATACGGAAATCCCCAAGGATACCTCATACATTTACGGCCACCTCCTACCATAGACATACGTGTTAACTACATTCTCTCATACGGAAATCCACAAGGATACCTCATACATTTACGGCCACCTCCTACCATAGACATACGTGTTAACTACATTCTCATACGGAAATCCACAAGGATACCTCATACATTTACCGCCACCTCCTCCTACCATAGACATACATACGGGTTAACTACCTTCTCTCATACACGCGGATCCCTCATACATTTACGGTCACCTTCTCTTACCGTTACATACATGTTAATTACCCTCTCTATACGGAAATACACGTAGATCCCTCATACATTTACGGTCAACTCCTTCTACCATAGACTTACGGGAATAACTACCTTCTTTCATAAGGAAATTCACACGGAAACATAATACATTTATGGTTACCTTCTTTACCATAGACATACGAGTTAACTACTCTTATACGGAAATCCACACGGATTACTTCATACATTTACGGTGATCCCCTCATCCTTTCATAGACATATGGACTAGCTACATTCTCTCATAAAGAAGTCCATGCAAATACCTTATCGCGTACATTTATGGTCACCCACTCCTTCCATAGACTTACGGGTTCACTACTCTCTCTTTCATACGGCAATACACGTGGATCCCTCTAATAAATTTACGGTTACCTTCTTGTACCATAGACATATGGATTAACTTCCTTCTCTCATACGGAAATACACGTGGATCCCTCATACATTTACGGTCACTTTCTCCTACCATAGACATACGGGCTAACTACCTTCTCTCATACGGAAATCCACACGGAAACCTCATACATTTACGGTCCCCTTCTCTTACCATCGACATACGGGTTAACTACCTTCTCTTATACGGAAATACATGAGTATACCTCATACATTTACGGTTACTGCATCCTTCCATAGACTTACGGGTTATCTATCTCTTTTATTCATAAATCCACGTGGATCCATCATTCGTGATATTTTCTTACAAGTTAACCCAACTCCTACTCAACATATGCCAATCCTTAATCATTAACCACAATCCTTTCCAGTCTAGCGTGCCGACTCTTTAGGCTCATCAATTTACCTTATCCCAAGTACCCGTTACCATCTCTATCATTATAAGTGTATAGCTTATCCGTCTTTATGACACAGCGGTTTTAATATTATCTTCCTATTGGTGGCTTACCTTTGCTCATCATCTTGTGTTTCTTTCCAAAATACATGTAGGCAGTTTGCATGCATTCCTGAAAGCAGGAGAGTCGCAGATGATGTTCTTCCTCCTCGCCTAGTTCCCTACACAAGGCGTTACGGACTTTAATCTTAAGCATATTTAGATTGTCTCAGAAAACCACTACCTTAATGGGCAGTTGAGAAACTTGCTACCCTTCGCATTCATTCCGAGGGTTGATTATTTATTGAAAAGTGGAAGTTCAATCTCTTGACGTAGTTGTACATATTTTTTTATTCACATTGTTCTTGAGGTTTTCCAGAAATCAATACCAAACACAAATGTGCTTGATTAATAGTAAGAATCAACAACCTTTTCAAAACCAATTAGAATAAGGTTCTTTTTTTGGCGTACCTATCTGCTTCCTCATTTCATGCAACCCCTACATACCTCATTACCTATTCTGCAGACTTGCACGTGGGCTTTAAGTAATGTCGTGGGTTATTCCTGATATGTATCCTCTGTATTGTACTTTATCATTAAACTGAAACCTGCTCGACGGCTCATAAAAGTTGAGATTGATGTATTCAATTTCCAATTCAAGGATGTGAGCCAATTCTACATTTTCTTAACATATATATAACAACGAGAAATCGTAAACCAATCTTATATTCTCGTAATAAAATTACGTATTTAAAAATGCCCACGTAGTATTAAACTCACTGTCTCCATTAAATAATTTTTATTATCCAATTGTCTTAGTTGGATATCCCTCTATAGAAATTTTGAACTGTTGGTAGTAGAAACGTTGATTAGTATTCTTGCTTGGAGGTAAAATATCTGATAAAATAGTGTGCACCTATTTGCGGCCTGCCCACTTGCGGCGAACCGGATTTTCTGACATTTGCGGCACTATTTGATCTGTCCACCTAATTATACGTTAATGTATGGCTTAGGGATCAGGAGGAAGACGGACGGACTGCCACTTGCGGCTCAGACTTATCTGAGTTATCGTGTTATCTATAAATGAGTAAATGTCAGATTTATGTAAGTAATTAGTGTTGATTATAGTTAAAAAATATCTTGATGTGATGAAAATGAATCTATAACGTTAACAAAAGGACTTTTATTAAATTAGTTTTTGTGATATTTACCAAGATAATTATGATTCTTTTACGAAATTAATCCAACATTGGTTATGAGTTACTGGGTGTTCAGGGATTACTTGTAATAATAGCCCCAAGTCCCACAGATTGATGAAGAGTTGACAAGAATTTAAGCTTGAGTTAATTAGTGGTTTGTGTTTTATAGTTATTTATGTTTCAAGCTGTTTACTGTGCTTTGTTGTGGGATGAACTTATAATCAGTAATGTTTATATTGTACCATATCCAAGAAATTCGATATAAAAATGTCAGTGGTATAGCTAAAAATATATTGGCAAAAATGCAATATTATAAGCACGTAAATCTTTATTTTTTGCCCTTTTTGAGTACGGCTAATTCTTAATATTATAAAATGAACAATAATTTGTTTGTCTATTATTCTATACATACAACTGGCATGCGGTAACTGTAAGATATACCAATAAAATTGTTATCTACTGCCAAGGATGAGTTGAATGTAATTATCAGGTTAATCTTCAATGGGCCGCAAGTGGCACACTCTTGCGAGTGACAGGTTTCAGCCTCAACCAATACAACAACAACCCTGGTTTAATTTATTAGGAGTGCCAAAAGTGATAGGCTGCCGCAAGTGGGCGAGCCGCAAATAGCATGGAACCATTTAATATATAAGATATTCCCTATGGCCTATATAATCAATGATGGATCCCTGATAAACGGTGAAATTTGGCGTCACCTACATGAGAGCGTGGGAGTAAAATGTTAAGTTAAGTGCACGTTATGTATAAAGTTTATAAGTGTAAATAAGAATATCGGTGCTTGTGTGACTTTGAATGAAGTATTGAGTGGATGTAAATGAGTGCTTGACATATATGCATGTAAATGTGAATATTATTAATTACATGAGTGTGAGAATGTAAGTTTGAGTTTCGCACGTGCGTTTGCATACGAGGTTCAATTATTTTATAGCTTTAACTATGAGGTGAATGAATTTATTGGTTAAAATATGATATTGGTGCATATACGATTGTAAATTAGATACTGATTGCATAAGTGAGTGTTGGTGAGGATTCGATAGTAGGCTACACGTGAGTGTAATTTTGAAGTTAGTTCATGTGTACGTGTGATTGAGTAGTTGAGTGCATGTTTGGTTGTGATTGAGAGGTTAAATGCGTGTGTGAGTGTGATTGAGAGGTTAAATGAGAGTGTGAATGTGATTGAGAGGTTAAATACGTATGACTGTGATTGAGAGGTTAAATGCGAGTGAGTGTGATTGAGAGGTTAAATGCGAGTGAGTGTGATTGAGAGGTTAAATGCGCGTGTGAGTGTAATTGAAAGGTTGAATGCACGTGTAATTGTGAGTGAGGGGTTAGTGCTTGTTATTGTGGTTGAGATATTAAATGCTTGTAAGTGTGGTTTGATGTTAAATGAGTGTGAGTGTGACTTAATGGTTAAATGCGAGTGAGTGTAATTGAAAGGTTGAATGCACGTGTCGTGTAATTGTGAGTGAGGGGTTAGTGCTTGTTATTGTGGTTGAGATATTAAATGCTTGTAAGTGTGGTTTGATGTTAAATGAGTGTGAGTGTGACTTAATGGTTAAATGCGAGTGAGTGTAATTGAAAGGTTGAATGCACGTGTAATTGTGAGTGAGGGGTTAGTGCTTGTTATTGTGGTTGAGATATTAAATGCTTGTAAGTGTGGTTTGATGTTAAATGAGTGTGAGTGTGACTGAATATTTAAATGCGTGTTAGAGTTTTACATAATGGTTAAATGCGTGTTTGATTGTGACCGAATGGTTAAATGCGTGTTTGATTGTGACCGAATGGTTGAATGCGTGTTTGATTGTGACTGAATGGTTAAATTTGTGTTTGAGTGTGACTGAATTTGTTGAATGCGTGTGTGAATGTAAATGCGTGTTTGAGTGATTGAATGTTTGAATGCGTGTGTGAGTGTGACTGAATGGGTGTGAGTGTGAATGAATGGTTCAATGCGTGTGTGAGTGTTTTGAATGGTAATATGCGTGATTGAGTGTGACTGAATGGTTGAGTGGATGTCTTATAGTGTTGAGATGTTAAAATGTAGACTATTTTGTGGCTGTGATTGAAAGTTTGAATCCATGTTTGAGTGGGACTGAATGATGGAACGAATGTGCTCGTGTGACTGAATATTGAAAAAAAAATGCAATGATAAGTGTTATTTTTATGTTTTATACTCAACTTATGTGTAGTGTCCTGATAATAGTTTAATTATTTAACACAATTATTTTTTTTTCTAGAGTACATATTGTAAGGATGACTAAAAAGTCATAATGTATCTCAATCAAAAAAAGGCTCAATAAAAAAAAGCCAAATTCGACTAACTAAAAGTATGTTTATTTTGTTCTAAATATCTGTTTTCCTTTTATTTACGTAAATGATCAAATTTGTAAATTAATAATATTTCAAAGAATGTAGGTTTTATTGTATCCAATTAATATGCAAATTAAAATTGTCAGATAACATTTAACAAAATAAAACTAACAAAATCATGTTTTGTGAAGAATCTTTTGATTTAAAACAAACAACAAGGTACAATCACACGATAATCACAAATACAAATGCTAGGCTACTGCTTTAGCATTATCGGAAACATTTCTGGAATACATGCAAATCCATGTTGATGGTCTTAGAAAACTAACAAGATAAATGCAATGAAACATGCATTTGCCACTATACCAAACATTTAGACATATTTTACTTTATTTTGAATAGTCAGAATTCAGCCTGTGTAGGTATATAAAATATATAAAATAATACCCATAGTAAAAGTATTACAGATTTCTTGTTAGGTTCGCTTTATGTCCACATGCATATAAATAATCAAAACTTTAATACGTTATTTCATCGGTAAGTTGCTATTGTATTGTCCTAAACTATTTAGTCAAATTAGTACAAAAACAAAATAAATGCATCTTCAGTTCAGGTTTTGTGATCTTAGACATAATGGGTAACTAATCAAGGTTGTAACGGCAGCAACCGTCCGGGAACGTTTGGAAATCCATCACCCCACTTTCACCAAATTATGGTAGTTTTGAAAGCGGTCGAAAAGGATGTTATTAGTTGTTTATAATCGTGATTAAATACTGTATTATAAAACTATTTATGTTAAATTACACATAATTAAAAATAATAATAATTATTAAATTCACTTGTATCAATAGGTAATTTTCGAAAAATAATTCAAGAAAAATAATTGAATAATTTATTACATATATTTCGGTAAAAAAGCATTAATTTCTTACATTCTATCAGTTAATATTACTTTATTAAGACAAGTAATCAGCCTTGTTTTCGATAAACATTAGTTTTTAGTACATTAAAATCTTTGAGAAGGTGTATATTCTGACTTGGTCCTTCTTTTGACTTCCAGTTTGCACTTTTGTATTTGCCTTCAAAATGAAGTAACTCGAGGTAGGCGTATCTAACCAAATTTTCAGACTTTCTACGTAGGCCATCCCTAGCCATTCAGAAATTAGTAAAGTGTGTCTAAATGTTTGGTATAGTGACACTATCAAATACATCCCATAGTATTAAACTCTCTAAGGGGGCATTACACGGTGCTCTTGCTCACAAGCATGTCCTCCCGTGCAATAGGGGTTTTTGACGTGGACTTGCTGGTGAACATCGAATTTGTTTAATACTATTTGGGACTTAAACGAGCATGTCCACGCATCTAACAGGTATTTCAGCAAGTCCACGTGTACTGCGCGTGCGCGCCTCATTTACCCTACCAGGGCCGAGCTAATTTATATTGTTTTTTACCGGTTTTCTTGGTGTGTTTAACTATATTTTACAGTTCACCATTTGATTTTTAGAATTTTTGTGATTAATTTTGTATTGATAGGTTTTTTCTTCAGCTATTACGGCTATGAATTATAATAAACATCATGCAAACGTAATCCAAATAAAAGTGAAATAACATTTTTAATACTGGTGTGTATCTTGTTTATGAAGGGTTAAAGATAAGGAGTAGTTGGAGAAGAAGTAAAAGACAACTAACTTAAAATACAAAATTTTGACAGCATTCTTTCCTTATTATTTAACCGTCAGCATGTCCACAAGCTGCCCATCAGCATGCTCACGAGCATGTCCTCACGTGTTATACCCCAATACATTAATACAATAGGGTAGAAGAGTGTTCTTTAAAAGGTCGGTTTTAAAATTCTTCTTTTCCAGATACCTACCATTTATATAAAAGGTACAAACAGACAAAAGCTGCGTGAAACGAAAATCTCCTTTCCAAATCCATGAATATGGAACAAGTATGTTGCGACGAAAGAGAGACGAACTCTAGTAGCGAACAAATGTGGCGAATGACTGGATGTTACGCACTGTCTCAGTATGTTAATAATTTACTGTAAATTTGATACTAAATTGACACAGTGCCCTGAAGCAGAAGAAAAGCTGTCGGAAGTCGTGTGAGTCTCAAAGGTGAGGCTGTCAGTATTCGTCTATAAGTCCGAAAGGAGATGAAAGTTCCTCAGTAGTTGTTTAGGCATACGTCAGAGAGGGAATGAAAGTTCGTCGGTCATCGTGTGTCCGGAAGGAGATGAAAATTCGTCAGTAGTCGTTTAGGCATACGTCAGAAAGGGAATGAAAGTTCGTCAGTCATCGTGTGTCCGGAAGGAGATAAAAGTTCGTCAGTAGTCGTTTAGGTATACGTCAGAAAGGGAATGAAAGTTCGTCAGTCATCGTGTGTCCGGAAGGAGATAAAAGTTCGTCAGTAGTCGTTTAGGCATACGTCAGAAAGGGAATGAAAGTTCGTCAGTCATCGTGTGTCCGGAAGAAGATAACAGTTCGTCAGTAGTCGTCTGAAAGGGACCATAGGTGTAGTGGGAAGGCCGTGTACGTCCGAACGAAATGTAAAGGGTAAAAGTAAAACGAATGGAATTATAACTATAGGGTGCAAATATACAGAATATAACGTGAAACGGAGATGTGAGAACAGTACATGCATAAATTAAAGTGGAGCGTGCCAGGCAAGCAAAATGGTTTGGAACAATCTAGAGTTTATTTTCTAGAAGCGAAAACATGTAGTGAACAAGAAACGTAAGATACGTAAAAATTACCATGATATCGGTAAAAACTTTAAAATACAAAATGTATTAATTAAGATTAAACTAAAATAAACTAAGAATATACTACGGTCGGGACCCTGATGTCCTCCGGGCCGCTTCGAGCGCATAATTAATCCGGACGAGCCAAGAATTCAATTCCGGCTCGGACCCGGATGGGTCCTTTTAAATTTTTTATATTTTTTTACAAGAACATCTTCATACTTTCAAGGTCTGTGCAGGTTTGACCCTGAAGTAAGTAAGATATCGTCCTCAAACATACCGAAATCGATCACCACAAATATAGTTGTAACCTTTTGTCAAAAATATCAGAATCATATGTCTTTGTTACAATAGAAATAGTGAACTATTGAGTTGGTATATTGAGAACAGCGTCAACGTTACAGCCAAGTTTTAACCATATCAATAAGTTGATAAGCTATATAAACTGTCCAACCACCTAAGTGCTTAAGGCTTCTTTAAACGCTTACATTAATGTCACAAACATTTCAAGTTTTTTTTCTTTTATTAAACAGGCGAAACTGAGCGATCTTGCCAGTATTAAATATATTTGGGCTAAATGTGTGTGTTTATAGTAATACAGGTGCGTGTGAGTCACACAGGTACACAGAAGTTGTACTAGTATTGACGGTCAAGTTCCCCAGCAACCGGTAAAGTCGCCTTTGCATATAAGGAAGTAGCGTGTGTGACAGGTCGACCTTCAGTTTCAGAAGGCTGAGCTCCAAGTAGCCTTTATTAGTCGTCCACAAACAGTTCGTTTTATTTATACCCACTTCCATTTTTGGCATCGCCTTGTATCTGCCCTTGCCCGCTGTTTCTCCTCAATTTTTACCGTCAGCTTCACCTTCTACATCGGTAACGATAACGACGCTTGGTTATTTCACCCCTCATTGTCTATAGACAACGGTGATATTAGTACGTGCAGTACTGTTTTCACGTGAAGTAACAGTTCTTAAGTATCGTCTATATCACACAGAACTCTTTAATAACCAGTAGACCTTCGACCCCAAGGAACTACTTTATCAACCATAACTCACTTATCAAAATTTAAGGCCTAATGTCCAACGGTGCAGTTTGCATCAACCAGAAAAACCTTCACTGCCTATTTCACCGTGAGGAAAAATAGAACAAGGACTTGCTAAATTATTGTGCCCTGTAACCAAAAAGTACTGTTGGAATCGACCAGGACTTCAGTAATGACCATTATGGCATGGGCACTGTTTGTATCAAACAAATTTTGGTTATAGACCATTACCATTTGAGGTCCAATGGTACCATTTTTACTAATCAGAGAGCTATCTCTGAACCTTTAAACTTACAGCCAAGGACATTCTATGTATCAAACAGAATTCCCTAGTTACGGTCCAAGGTCCAGTGGTATTATCTATACTAACTAGAGGTAATATCTGAAACTTAAAGTCTAGATAAGTCAATGTATGAACCAGAACTCCATAATCACCATTGCTGCCTGAGGTGCAGTGGTTTCAACATGTAACGTACTGGAGTTCGAACCTCTGGTAGAAATCTAATATTAATTCAATTTCTAAAAATTGTACAGTAAATTTTAGCTCATTTGACCTTGATTCTCACAAAGTTAATTTCAAATTTTTATGTTATAATTATTTTTTATTATAATTCTAAGACAAACCACTTATCTTTAGTACTTATTCCACTTTAGAATTTAGTACAGCAAAATTATCAAGATTAGACTGAATTTTAAAAAGATAGTTTTTATGGCATTCTTAACATACTGTGATAGAAAAAACTGTTCTTTTAATTAATTACTGTTAGCGCTTGCAATCTCAAGAAAGGCTGATCAAACACCCCTCCAATATGGCTTATAAATTTTGAAATTAAAAATAAGATACTTATTTACAGTGTGGGTGACTGTAATATTATCCTGTGATTTTATAGAGTAGCTAAATCTATCTATTAACATAGTTTGAATGAAGTTAATTGATATGGCATATTTTTACGTATGATAGGCCTACAGCTAGTACTTTATCTAGGCATTTATTTAGTGTGCTTGTTAACTATGTGTTAGCTACTAAGTCACTTAATATGTGTGCTAATTAAATGATAGGGTAACTTTTACGTATGATAGGCCTACAGCTAGTACTTTATCTAGGCATTTATTTAGTGTGCTTGTTAACTATGTGTTAGCTACTAAGTCACTTAATATGTGTGCTAATTAAATGATAGGGTAACTTTTACGTATGATAGGCCTACAGCTAGTACATTATCTAGGCACTTATTTAGTGTGCTTGTTAACTATGTGTTAGCTATTAAGTCACTTAATATGTGTGCTAATTAAATGATAGGGTAACTTTTTACGTATGATAGGCCTACAGCTAGTACTTTATCTAGGCACTTATTTAGTGTGCTTGTTAACTATGTGTTAGCTACTAAGTCACTTAATATGTGTGCTTATTAAATGACAGGGTAACTTTTACGTATGATAGACCTACAGCTAGTACTTTATCTAGGCATTTATTTAGTGTGCTTGTTAACTATGTGTTAGCTACTAAGTCACTTAATATGTGTGCTAATTAAATGATAGGGTAACTTTTTACGTATGATAGACCTACAGCTAGTACTTTATCTAGGCATTTATTTAGTGTGCTTGTTAACTAACTATGTGTTAGCTATTAAATCACTTAATATGTGTGCTAATTAAATGATAGGGTAACTTTTACGTATGATAGGCCTACAGCTAGTACTTTATCTAGGCATTTATTTAGTGTGCTTGTTAACTAACTATGTGTTAGCTATTAAATCACTTAATATGTGTGCTAATTAAATGATAGGGTAACTTTTACGTATGATAGGCCTACAGCTAGTACTTTATTTAGGCATTTATTTAGTGTGCTTGTTAACTATGTGTTAGCTATTAAGTCACTTAATATGTGTGCTAATTAAATGATAGGGTAACTTTTTACGTATGATAGACCTACAGCTAGTACTTTCTTTATCTAGGCATTTATTTAGTGTGCTTGTTAACTATGTGTTAGCTATTAAGTCACTTAATATGTGTGCTAATTAAATGATAGGGTAACTTTTACGTATGATAGGCCTACAGCTAGTACTTTATTTAGGCATTTATTTAGTGTGCTTGTTAACTATGTGTTAGCTACTAAGTCACTTAATATGTGTGCTAATTAAATGATAGGGTAACTTTTTACGTATGATAGGCCTACAGCTAGTACTTTATCTAGGCATTTATTTAGTGTGCTTGTTAACTATGTGTTAGCTATTAAATCACTTAATATGTGTGCTAATTAAATGATAGGGTAACTTTTACGTATGATAGGCCTACAGCTAGTACTTTATTTAGGCATTTATTTAGTGTGCTTGTTAACTATGTGTTAGCTATTAAGTCACTTAATATGTGTGCTAATTAAATGATAGGGTAACTTTTTACGTATGATAGACCTACAGCTAGTACTTTCTTTATCTAGGCATTTATTTAGTGTGCTTGTTAACTATGTGTTAGCTACTAAGTCACTTAATATGTGTGCTAATTAATTGATATGGCATCTTTTTACGTATTTTAGGCCTACAGCTAGTATTTTATCTAGGCATTTATTTAGTGTGCTTGTTAACTATGTGTTAGCTACTAAGTCACTTAATATGTGTGCTAATTAATTGATATGGCATCTTTTTACGTATGTTAGGCCTACAGCTAGTACTTTATCTAGGCATTTATTTAGTGTGCTTGTTAACTATGTGTTAGCTACTAAGTCACTTAATATGTGTGCTAATTAATTGATATGGCATCTTTTTACGTATGATAGACCTACAGCTAGTACTTTATCTAGGCATTTATTTAGTGTGCTTGTTAACTATGTGTTAGCTATTAAATCACTTAATATGTGTGCTAATTAAATGATAGGGTAACTTTTACGTATGATAGGCCTACAGCTAGTACTTTATTTAGGCATTTATTTAGTGTGCTTGTTAACTATGTGTTAGCTATTAAGTCACTTAATATGTGTGCTAATTAAATGATAGGGTAACTTTTTACGTATGATAGACCTACAGCCAGTACTTTATCTAGGCATTTATTTAGTGTGCTTGTTAACTATGTGTTAGCTATTAAGTCACTTAATATGTATGCTAATTAAATGATAGGGTAACTTTTTACGTATGATACAGCTACTTATTTAGGTAACTGTTTGGTGTTGTTCTTAATACTTATATACTAACCACTTAACATTATATCTATTTAATCAATATAATCGGTAGTTATTCAGTTTAACAACTAGTAATTTATGTGGTCGTTTACCGAAGGCGCTAGTTACTTAAGGGTTAGTAAGGTAGCTGTTACTTAGTACGTTAACTAGAGTCATTTTATACGATCTACTACTTAATGCGGCTTTTAACTACTTAATGAAGCCTTCCAAATATGGTACAGTAGCTATGTCGTCTTTTTTTCTAGAACCAGAACTGTCCATGAAAAACACGAGCAGTTTTTTTTATTGTGTTCTCTACTCGTACATTTTCAGCCGGGATTAACGAGTACCTCCTGTATGTAAATGACTGGCAAAGTTTGAGAACAAAGAGGTGTATTTAACTGCCTAGTGGGTATAATAGAACTTATGTTTATTCAAAAGTTTCTAATTGGCCTATTGGAGAGATACATTCGCACCGTCGGTTGAAGAATTTCGAAGTACACCTTGTAGAAAGTATGATTTTCAGACCCTACTATTGTAGATGCACATAGTATATTAATTTGTTTAATGAACTTACATAGTTCAACTAGTTTTACTCTACTACAGTACAACCTCGGGGCCTTTTCCGTTAATTAACTACCACTACTTTTTCAGTTACTTCACTACCACTAATTTTTTATCGCAATTACGGTTAGGATAGGTTAGGTTAGGTGGCTACTAATGTCGATTACCAACTGGTAAATCCAATAATTGACTTAACCGCCGAATGCGCTCTAAGTAAGTTCTTCGAAAACTATAAGATAAGGCCAGCGATATCGGATTCCTAGCAGATAAGGAATACCACAGTGGACGAAAAATGATTGGGGAATAGTTTTTAGAGCAATAGAATATTTATCAAGTGGTAGTGAATTAGCGGAAACAAAAAAACTTTACTAAATTGTGTTTCTATGAAATGCTTTTGCGTGATTACTGTTTATTTAAACATCATACACAAGTAAAATGTTTGGGTATAAAAAGTAAGATACTTTATATTGCAGTGTTCAAATAAAACGAAAAGTACAGCACATAATCAACACAGCGGCGAGGGTGGTGGTGATTCATGTCACGAAAATGTAGCTCCCTTATTAGATAACGTGGTTGTTGAATATCGATTTATTGAGGTTTACCATCATAAACTTTGAAATTATAAAAAGGTAAAATAATTTGAACTTCGACTTGTATTGTATAACTGAACAGGTCTTCATTGTTCCAATTTCGAGTTATGCAGGTTAAAATGTACCGTTGTAGAAAATGGTAAATTCGCGATATGAAGGGTTTAAAATAAAAAATTCAGATGTAGAGGTGAAATTAACATTGAATCTTGTGGGATGTTCAAGTGGATTTTAAAAAATTCGACTCAAGGGTTTACAGTTAACGAGGGTTGAGTTATCAGTCACACCAAGATGGTAAACAGTTACATGACTACATCGTAATCAATTCCTCCCTTGGTGCATAGTACTTTCCTACCACGTGATTAGTTAATTTTATGTTAATTATTAATTAACTTAATGGTAGAGCTAAACTGATAAGGCTTTATTGAACACAGGTATTTAGATTTTTAAAGTAAGTACGGTTAAAACATTAAAATAAATAATAAGTAACTAAAGAAACAACTGAATAAACCTTTATCTTATAAAATGTAACATATTCTGGAAAGAATCCGTATTTATAAATGTTTAAATAGTTTAGGTTAGTGTTATCATGTTTCATTATAATTTAATGTCATTATAGTATTATTTGTTGTTTTTATTTCTATGAACTGTTATAGTTTTAAGTGAAATTTTGCTTTCTGAAAAGTGAACCTGTTTTAGTTAGGCAATGCGTGCTGTAGGAAAATTATGGCCCTTACATAAATATCAAACTGCTTTCAACTCTTAAAAATCTTCTTTTGCTAATTAAAAATGTTGTAGTGTTTGTTTATATCGCGGAGAAAGTTATTGTGCAATAAATAAGCAGGTTTTGATGTAAGAGCCAACTCACGACTGCCCAGTGCCCCAGGTTGGCCGATAACGTCTGGACAAAACCGACGAACGTACGCACCAATCCCTAGCGCCAACACCTTCCTTAGTACGCAACAAAGCTACTACCGTACGAGCCAATCCCTAGCGCCGACACCTTCCTTAGTACGCAACAAACCGACGAACATACGAGCCAATCCCTAGCGCCGACACCTTCCTTAGTACGCAACAAACCGACGAACATACGAGCCAATCCCTAGCGCCTATCCTTCATTAGTACGCAATAAACCGACGAACGTACGAGCCAATCCCTAGCGCCGACACCTTCCTTAGTACGCAACAAACCTACGAACATACGAGCCAATCCCTAGCGCCGATCCTTCCTTAGTACGCAATAAACCGACTAACGTACGAGCCAATCCCTAGCGCCGACACCTTCCTTAGTACGCAACAAACCGACGAACATACGAGCCAATCCCTAGCGCCGATCCTTCCTTAGTACGCAATAAACCGACGAACATACGAGCCAATCCCTAGCGCCGACACCTTCCTTAGTACGCAACAAACCGACGAACATACGAGCCAATTCCTAGCGCCGATCCTTCCTTAGTACGCAATAAACCGACGAACATACGAGCCAATCCCTAGCGCCGATCCTTCCTTAGTACGCAATAAACCGACGAACGTACGAGCCAATCCCTAGCGCCGACACCTTCCTTAGTACGCAACAAACCGACGAACATACGAGCCAATCCCTAGCGCCGATCCTTCCTTAGTACGCAATAAACCGACGAACGTACGAGCCAATCCCTAGCGCCGACACCTTCCTTAGTACGCAACAAACCGACGAACATACGAGCCAATCCCTAGCGCCGACACCTTCCTTAGTACGTTATAAAAACGCAGAGTCAAAAAAGGTTCAGAGTGGGTAACAACAGAATATATTGATAAAAGTGGGCTTAAAAAATTAGAGGGATTTTGATGTCATTACAGATATTGTTACATTGTTATCGTGACTGAAAGAAAAACAATTCGCAAAGAAACTTTTCAATTCTTTATTCAATTAATTCAGACACTACTTTATGTATAATACGTTGCAGAAATGGAATCTAATTCTTTCATAGAGTGGTTAAACAAACGTTATAACTTGTATACCTAAGTGAAGGTAGGTGGGTGGCCCGTTGTGGTCTTGTCTGTGTGTATATGAGTGGGAGGATCATCATTAGCTGTGTATCTGAGTAGGAGGGCGTATTGCTGTTGTCGTATCGGGGGCCGGTACCGGCAAACAGCCAAGGTGCCCGTTTACGTCGTGTGGGAGGAGCACCTGTCGTGTGCTTATGATTTTAATTTGTGATAAGACGATAGAATTCTATTTATGAAAGTTAACTTTCCTTTTTATTATAGTATAAAATGTTTTATCAACGTTCTTTTGTCATTTTGAGTCCATATGAGATATTTCTATCCACGTGTTGGCAGGAATGGGTTCTCATTGTCATGTCACACGTTTCAAGTAGGTGATGTCGGAAGTGTCAAGTGGATGGATTGTCATGTGTTATGTTTCAAGTGAATAGGTAGATCTCATTATCGTGTCTCATGTGTCAAGTGGATAGGTAAGTCTGATTATCATGTCTCAAGTTTCAAGTAGATGGGTGGATCTCATTATCGTGTCTTATGTGTCAAGTGGATGGGTGGGTTATTATTGTCGTGTGCAGGCCATGTAGGATTGTTATCAGTTATATGTAATTATATATGGTTATCACAAAGAGTTATCACAAACAAAAGTGAAATACTTCTGAAGTCATCGTCCTAGTTTGTTAATGAGCACTTCGAAGGATCTCATTTTTACCTAACCAGTACATAATGATGCATAAAGAATGGTCGAATGTAAGCCTCACGCTACAAAATTAGATTTGATTTGATTAACGCGCCTCATAATTGAGTTTCGCCCATCCGAATGAAAACAGAAGATTAATGACTAACAGAAAAAACGTTAGAATTATCTTCTGACCTGAACATATAGCCTAAATATCGCAATGTAAAAACCCATTTGAATTTTCATTCTTTTTACTAATTTGTTATTGTATAATAACGTCAATAATATTAGGTAAAAATTAAAAATGGTAAATAAATTAATTTGTAATCTTCGGAAAGTAAAAGACTAATCCAAAACCATCTGATTTGTAAAATTATGAATATTGTAATTTAAAAACATGAATAGAATCCTATCGGCTGCTTTACTTTTTAAAATATATATTTTTTAACTGAAAGCTCAAGTTCATAGACGGGCCTCCACATTCTACAATACGTAAAATTTACCTTGATATAAGTCTATTTTAAATATAATATGTAGATTATATTTTCTTGAAAAGAAATAACTTTATCGAATCGTTCTTAATTAATTAATGAACCGATAAGATGATAATTGACTATTCAAACGTCCGTGAATATATGAACATTCGTCAACACATTAACATTGATTAATGCATATAAACATCCGCAAATACATGAACATCCGTGAATATATGAACATTCGTCAACACATTAACATTGATTAATGCATATAAACATCCGCAAATACATGAACATCCGTGAATATATGAACATTCGTCAACACATTAACATTGATTAATGCATATAAACATCCGCAAATACATGAACATCTTTGAATATATGAACATTCGTCAACACATTAACATTGATTAATGCATATAAACATCCGCAAATACATGAACATCTTTGAATATATGAACATTCGTCAACACATTAACATTGATTAATGCATATAAACATCCGCAAATACATGAACATCCGTGAATATGTGAACTTCGTCTACACATTAACATTGATTAATGCATATAAACATCCGCAAATACATGAACATCCGTGAATATGTGAACTTCGTCTACACATTAACTTTGATTAATGCATATAAACATCCGCAAATACATGAACATCCGTGAATATGTGAACTTCGTCTACACATTAACATTGATTAATGCATATAAACATCCGCAAATACATGAACATCCGTGAATATGTGAACTTCGTCTACACATTAACATTGATTAATGCATTTAAAAATCCGGGAATACATGAACATCTACGAACATTCGTAAATACATGAACATCTACGAACATTCGTGAATACATGAACATCTACGAACATTCGTAAATGCATGAACATCTACGAACATTCGTGAATACATGAACATCTACGAACATTCGTAAGTGCATGAACATCGATTAATACCTGTAACTATCCGTAAATATATGAACATCTATGAATACATGAACATCTATTAATAGCCGTTATTACATAAACATCCTTGAATACATGAACCTCCGTAAATACATGAACGTCCTTGAATACATGAACCTCCGTGAATACATTAACGTCCTTCATGAACCTCCGTAAATACATTAACGTCCTTGAATATATGAACCTCCGTAAATACATGAACTTCCGTAAACACATGAACGTCCTTGAATACATGAACCTCCGTAAACACATGAACGTCCTTGAATACATGAACCTCCGTAAATACATTAACGTCCTTGAGTACATGAACCTCCGTAAATACATGAACCTCCGTAAATACATGACCATCTTTTAAATAAGATCATTCATACAGTTTACTAGGTATTCGGTCCACATTAGGTGCTCCTCTTGATTGTTTAAGTTTTTAGTACGTAGGTGGTTTGTATTATACATTTGCTCTTTTTTACGGTTTATATTTTTTACCTAACTACACCATCTGTTTTAGGAAATCCTATCTGGTAATCATAAATTTCGGAGGATGATGTTGAATTGGATGTCCTACGACTTTGTTCTACCACATTCGTTTCCAGAAAGCGGACAGTTATGAACTCACTAGCCGCAATCTGCAATTACCCGAATTAGTCGGCAAGGGAGTATCAGGTTACCCACTTCTACTTTCATTTTCATTACGTTTTCATTACAAATCAGAAGAAAGGCGTATAAAGTAATCTTCTACGTAAATTCCCGTAACATATTGCGTAATTTTTAATATTACATTATTAATGAGACTCTACTTACACATTTACTTCAGTACTAGATAACATACAATCCTGGTCACAATCACTGACCTCACTCCCATACCTACAAATGTACCACACCTAACGGAATTATACATTGTTTCTGTTAGTTCACGGATCACTTATTTTTACAGCAATTCTGTCGTGGATTATTCTCGCATAATCGCTACTTACACTATTAAGACACTGTTCTAAAAGTAAAACTTTATATGTTATTTAATCTAGCAATTTTAATTTTGCTATTTGTTTTTATCAAAATTATACATTAACTATGTGGGGTTTTGTTGAACTGAGGAATTAATAATTGTTTACTGATATATCACATTTTGGCCTAGTTACATTTGATCAGATTGTTTGAATTATTTAAAAATAATTTGTTTTGTTTGCTTAAAATATAACCTCTATTAATCAATTGACATTTTTGGCATTTAAGATTTACTAAAGTTCCTTTGGTTATTTGTTTGGGATATTGATAGTTCTGTGCCAAAGTTATCATCTTTAGATTAGCCTCTTATTATTTTTATCTTTAACTACTCAACGCGTACAAAAAAGGCCAATTAAGAATATTTCACTAATTCAGGGGCAGTGTTTTTAACAGAGTTAATCTGACGAAATTTTAGTTTAAACATTTCAATTAATTCAGACTGTAGAAAAATAACACCTCTTGGGAATGCAACAGGTAAATTTGTTGTATATACTCAGAAAAGCATCTTAACTAATTTTAGATTATTTATATCCTACAATGGTTTATTATAAATGTTATATTTATAAATGATGTTTTATTATTTTTAATTGTATACTATTTAGTCATATTTCGAACATTCCGTTCTGCTGCCCAAATAAGAGGGTATTCTTGGAAATATAACTCGAAATATTAACTATTTTTAATACACACTAAGTTCATTGAAACGACCCCACTTATAGTGTATTCACATTAACGTTACGAAGGATTGGAACCCTGTTACTGAAAAATGATTTTGTTATCATCAATACTTATCTTACTCTTTAACTTTTCTTCCAGATCCTAATACTTTTATTAGGAACATAGTGAATGTACTGAGTTCACCTTGGATGTAAAGTTGAATTTCAAAGCATGAACCTGATTAGTGTAAATTTTCATCAAAATTGAAATTATTTACTTATCTAAGTTGCAGATCCAGGAATAATTGTCCAATCTTATATAAGAAATGTAAAAGTGTAACCGAATAGTTTCGTTGTAGTGTTTTGGGTTTTTACATAGGGAACTAATGTCTGACGAACTAAACCTATCTAACAAGTACTTCGGTTACTGATTTGTTATTCTTTCCACTATGTATCTTTTATTGCTACTAGACTCACGTATATTTAAACAACTCATGGACAGCCTCAGGGGTCTGTTTTCGGTCCCATTTGTAGAACTGGTATCAACTCCCTAATAATATCATAAAACTCCCAAAGAATTGTAACTCTTAGTTATTCAGTTACGTTAGAGTGATAATATGGTTTCAATACAAAATATAATTAAGACAAGAATTTTTCACCTTGACGTATATCCCTATGGCCAACATTTAATTTCAGTCTTTTTGAACATGACCAATGACTTGGGGCCATAATGTAAATGTTTTTCAATTATTGTTAGAGGAAATTATCTAACTTGAAAACTAAGGCTTAAAAAGTCAAAAATCAAAATATGAATTAAGTGGCTTCAAGCTAAAACATAGATCAAAATTGTATAAATTTCAGATACTGAAGAAATTTAAACCAGAGCTTCTAATGTTTTATTCTTATAAGAACACCACACGAGGCATGGTCATAATTGTAAAATACAACATATAAGTTGATTTTTCCTCGTAAAATGTTAACCCGTTGTGATTTGCTACTTATATTTATCATTGAATATTATCCACATTGTACTTTGCGTCACCCTTTAGTGGTTTTCTAAACAATATCAATTAATGAAGTTATAGGACCTCTTCATTATAGGTCTAAATCAAGATGGTCTATCTAATAAGCTAATAATTTGGACTGTAACTTAGTAAATTCACATTAAAGTGTATTCATTATATCGAATAGCCCAAATTCAAATCAGAACGGTTAGCGTTCGAAGTTTCGAAAGGCTGAAAGAACAGAGAATGTCACGAACCCAGTGGAAAATGAAGAGAGTAGAAAGTGTGAATAAGACTAGTCAATAAGTATGCGTTATACAAATAAAAGAATGTTACACGACACTGGATTCATGTTGTACATTTGAGTACTAACTAAATGGGTAGGCTAAGGTAAAAGCCAATAGTCTATAAATGACCACAAAGCTACCTGGGAATCTAGTGTCACGTATATATTCATAAGCTGACATGTTTCAATTATAATTTTAATATTAATCAAATCACACAATCATGTTTTTTAATACCCCGAATTACTGTCCGGTCATAAATAATGTGCACTCGAGTTCGAAGGTTGTTTACGAACAAACTAAGATGCCTATGAAAACTCTAATCACGCCGTTGTTTACGAACAAACTAAGATGCCTGTGAAAACACCAATCTCGCCGTTGTTTACGAACAAACTAAGATGCATATGAAATCTCCAATCACTACGTTGTTTACGAACAAACTAAGATGTCTATGAAAACTCCAATCACGCCGTTGTTTACGAACAAACTAAGATGCCTATGAAAACTCCAATCACTACGTTGTTTACGAACAAACTAAGATGCCTATGAAAACTCCAATCACTACGTTGTTTACGAACAAACTAAGATGCCTATGAAAACTCCAATCACTACGTTGTTTACGGACAAACTAAGGTGCCTATGAAAACTCTAATCACGCCGTTGTTTACGAACAAACTAAGATGCCTATAAAAACTCCAATCACTACGTTGTTTACGGACAAACTAAGGTGCCTATGAAAACTCCAATCACTACGTTGTTTACGAACAAACTAAGATGCCTATGAAAACTCCAATCACTACGTTGTTTACGGACAAACTAAGATGCCTATGAAAACTCCAATCACGCCGTTGTTTACGAACAAACTAAGATGCCTATGAAAACTCTAATCACTACGTTGTTTACGGACAAACTAAGGTGCCTATGAAAACTCTAATCACGCCGTTGTTTACGAACAAACTAAGATGCCTATGAAATCTCCAATCACTACGTTGTTTACGAACAAACTAAGATGCCTATGAAAACTCCAATCAATACGTTGTTTACGAACAAACTAAGATGCCTATGAAAACTCCAATTATTACGTTGTTTACGAACAAACTAAGATGCCTATGAAAACTCCAATCACTACGTTGTTTACGGACAAACTAAGGTGCCTATGAAAACTCCAATCACTACGTTGTTTACGAACAAACTAAGATGCCTATGAAAACTCCAATCACGCCGTTGTTTACGAATAAACTAAGGTGCCTATGAAAACTCTAATCACGCCGTTGTTTACGAACAAACTAAGATGCCTATAAAAACTCCAATCACTACGTTGTTTACGAACAAACTGAGGTGCCTATGAAAACTCCAATCACGCCATTGTTTATCTCATTTCATTTTGCGTCGTAAAATATGAATTTTTAATTTTACTACAATTTTTAACAGTTTTTATCCCAGATGGAAAAAAAAGCGCTGAAATTTTAAACATTTTTCTCTGTACATCAGATTTACGCCGTTATTACTAAAAAACCATTAATGTATCGCATTTATATTTTAATACGTGGCTGATAGGAGTGTTTTTTTTTTTTTTTATTTTAGGATATTAACTTTTTAAGAAAAATAGTTCTCACCCATTCCCTGAAACATTGTTTTCTTGGCTTCTAGAGGTTGTATTATTTATTACTTTGTCTTGTTATAATCCTTATGAAATGTATAGTTAAGATTCATGACTCATATGTGTAAGTAAATGTAGTGATTTTATATTGATTTAGATCAATTTAAAGTTATTTAAATCGATTTGAAATCACTGCATTTATTTACACATACAAAAATAATGTATCGCAACTATACATGTCATAAGGATTATAACAAAACAAAGTAATAAATATTAATATTTTTTATATTTTATTAATATTTATTACTATATATAAATAAGTAAAATAAATAAATAAAATAAGTAAAAAAAACCTCTAGAAGCCAAGAAAAACATGTTTAGGTGAATTGATAAGAACATTTTTTCTAAAAGTTTCACATATACTTAATAAGTAGGTTTAATTTCGCAATTTTTAATATTTCAAAACAATCCAAAGATGTGAAATTGTGATACTTTTTTACTACAACAAAGTTTAAACAAATTTAGAGATGATATAATTATAAATATACAAGTAGTTTAACGTAGAAATAAATAAAGACATTTTTATGTTTTATTTTATTTTTACCCAGTGGTTGTGGAGTTTTTGTTCAAACCCCAGTTTCCATAATTTGGAATCAGGGTAGTATTTTTATTAACTAAACTATTTATGAACTATCAAAAATAAACTTGTAATGATACTTTAAACTACTTTATACTTTACTTTACTTTATAACTATCGATACTTTAAACGAGAGCATAAGTTCTATTCTTGAGAGCCCAACTCGTGCTTCCAGATATTTGGACCAATGACAGTAACTGGTAATTTTAGTTTTGCAACTCCAATATTTTAGTGCTAATTTTAGTGCGAGCTCCTAGAACCGTAAAACTACTAAAATCTACAGCGTTACAATAACGTTATTACTTTGCGGCAATAACCGTTTCGAAAAGAGCTTAGACCGACTTTAACTACACTTGCACAATACGGAAAATGTAGGACTAACACATCCAGCTAGACCACGTGTTACAACAGAATAATGTGAACAATACGTGTGCCAGTATGACATACGGCGATACGTTTCATAGCAAATCGAAATACTAAGTAAACGTTAATAATAAGATATGTATGGAGATTGGCTAACATATTGAACAAATATACTGATAATCGGATGTAAACGTTTGAATTCTATAGTTGTGGCCATCTGGCTAACATATTGAACAAATATACTGATAATCGGATGTCAACGTTTGAATTCTATGGTTGTGGCCATCTGGCTAACATATTGAACAAATATACTGATAATCGGATGTAAACGTTTGAATTCTATGGTTGTGGCCACCTGGCTAACATATTGAACAAATATACTGATAATCGGATGTCAACGTTTGAATTCTATGGTTGTGGCCACCTGGCTAACATATTGAACAAATATACTGATAATGGGATGTCAACGTTTGAATTCTATGGTTGTGGCCACCTGGCTAACATATTGAACAAATATACTGATAATCGGATGTCAACGTTTGAATTCTATGGTTGTGGCCATCTGGCTAACATATTGAACAAATATACTGATAATCGGATGTCAACGTTTGAATTCTATGGTTGTGGCCACCTGGCTAACATATTGAACAAATATACTGATAATCGGATGTAAACGTTTGAATTCTATGGTTGTGGCTACCTGGCTAACATATTGAACAAATATACTGATAATCGGATGTCAACGTTTGAATTCTATAATTGTGGCCACCTGGCTAACATATTGAACAAATATACTGATAATCGGATGTCAACGTTTGAATTCTATGGTTGTGGCCACCTGGCTAACATATTGAACAAATATACTGATAATCGGATGTAAACGTTTGAATTCTATGGTTGTGGCCACCTGGCTAACATATTGAACAAATATACTGATAATCGGATGTCAACGTTTGAATTCTATGGTTGTGGCCATCTGGCTAACATATTGAACAAATATACTGATAATCGGATGTCAACGTTTGAATTCTATGGTTTGTTATTGTTTAGCAATTTTTTTTGTAAAACGAGGAACTATAACAAAGGGATGATCGACTCTAAATACTGTTTAATGAACCTCGTTTCAAACTATATTCCATAGGGAAATATGACACATTGCGCACTTGTTTGGTACCGATACGAGAAGAAAAGAGAAAAAAAAACACTGTTTAAAATACATATTTGTGTATAGGTGAGTGACAGAAGAAGAAAACTATTTCAACAGTAACTACTTTTTAGTTTACTTATTTATTTATTTTACGTTATACAAATGTTTTCTTGGCGTGTAATTTTTATTTTTCAAATATGTAGCGATCGTTTGATGTCTTCTATAGAACATACTTGTACTTGGACTAACCATGCACTTTCTAGTTTTCACGTCTTCCAACTTGCATAGACTCAAGTAGGGTCTAACCTGACATTTACCCTAATCACCCCAACCTACATAAGCTTTGTAGGCTTCACATTTTTGCTCAAGCCATGCTTATATGGTACCGAAAACCAGTTGCAATACTCACTGGTATAGTTTCCCAGTTAAATTTATATATTTCGCAGTAAAATAATATTTGCATAAAGATTGCATCAGTTAATTGAAAAATACTATTAACACGTAAATATAAAATAGCCTTTTTGTCTCAAATTTCATTAAATAATCTGAGTTAAGTATCTTCAAGTCATCATGATAAAATATTATATTCTTTTCAATACACGTATAATTTAAAATTCAATTACACAGTTTGTAGAAAACAGCTGTAGGCCTATTGTTATTGCGCGACCGAAGACAACGTTATTACACAATGGAAGCCTGACTGACGTAAAGGAATGATTAATAGTGAATGAAGAATGTTGTTTTCTGACATCGTGTGATGAAGTTAATCATGACCGGTTGACGATGGTAGTGGGTTAATAATCACATTATTGGTTTACGCTCAACTCTTATCGGCATCTACATGCGCACTTCTATTTAACTGTAAACTACTCTAAATATCACAAAAATAAACTATAAACAACAAAATTTAAATTCCATGTTATAGCATCGTTTTTTAACGATGTAAATAAATGACATAAACTAGCTCTTCAAATTGAAATAATTTACTATCTTTCTTCCATAGTACTACATTAACATGCATAATAACTACTAAATTGTATTAAATTTGGAAAATCAGATTGCCCTTATTGACATAAAAAATAAAATGTAGATTACATACATTAACACTTAATAATAAATTCATGGGATGAAAAAAAACATACCAGAGTGTACTATACATTTAGCTGTTAAAAGGCATTGGATAAAGTATGTATTAATTCATTTTCAAAAGACAAAATTTTTAAATAAAAGTAAATTCAAATTTTTAAGATCACAACTTATTTCAAGATAAGTTCTTTCCGATTAAAATAATTCGTTACTTCCTAATTTTTATGAAACAAATTCTTCAATTAAGATGCACATTGTTGATAATATTGTGAGGCTGTACAGAAACACGAGAACTCTAAGGACGCATTTGTCTAAAGTGAGTAACAGTGATGTAGTTCGTAGTTGTCAAGATGTTGCGGAGACTGGGGAACAGTGACTGCCGCCAGTTCCAGTTGCCCACTCAAGGTTCCTGTTCTCAAGGTCACTCTGCAGGATTTATGGCCTCCTTTTAGGGCAATGACTGCCTCTATGTTTACAAACAGATGCAATTATTTGACTGATAATAAAATGTCACGATAGTTTGTTTCATCTCAATTGAATTAGGCTGTGTTGGGATATGTCGGTACGCTCAAACATTTTTCTTCGAAAAATATTTGTTAATGATACTAGAAATGTAGTTGTACTTATTAAAAAACTATATGAATGTTTGGCTAATGTTCCATCCCTGAAATGAATTGTTTGTATTGTACACATTTGAATAAAGAGTAGGTATGGTCTTACAGGTTATTTTGTAGAAATTTAAATGATCATGTAGACATTTTATAGGTCAACAGTTGTAACTTAAACAAAATAAAATTAGTGTATAGTGTTTTTTGTAGACACACATATTTTTCTCGTAATTTGGGACGATGTTATACAGCTTGTAAAATTATTCTTACGCAACAAACAACAATTTGTCATATAGATTAACTCGTAGCAAGTGACGTTTAATGCCACTTAAATTACAATATGAAGAATACTTCGTGTCATAGCGGTTAGAAAGTAACGTTTGGTAGCACCTAAATCACTCGTTACAATACGAGGAGTACTTTGTGACATATAGGTTATCTTGTAGAAAGTGACGTTTCGTGGTACGTACATCACCCGTTACAATACGAGGAGTACTCTGTGTCATAGAGGTTATCTCGTATAAAGTGACGTTTCGTGGTACGTACATCACCCTTTACAATACGAGGAGTACTTTGTGTCATAGAGGTTATCTCGTATAAAGTGACGTTTCGTGGTACGTACATCACCCTTTACAATACGAGGAGTACTTTGTGTCATAGAGGTTATCTCGTATAAAGTGACGTTTCGTGGTACGTACATCACCCGTTACAATACGAGGAGTACTTTGTGTCATAGAGGTTATCTCGTATAAAGTGACGTTTCGTGGTACGTACATCACCCGATACAATACGAGGAGTACTTTGTATCATAGAGGTTATCTCGTAGAAAGTGACGTTTTGTGGTACTTACATCACCCGATACAATACGAGGAGTACTTTGTCTCATAGAGGTTATCTCGTAGAAAGTGACGTTTCGTGACACTTACATTACCTGTTCCTCCAATACGAGGAGTACTTTGTGTCATAAAAGTTATCTCGTAGAAAGTGACGTTTTGTGGTACTTACATCACCCGATACAATACGAGGAGTACTTTGTCTCATAAAAGTTATCTCGTAGAAAGTGACGTTTCGTGGTACGTACATACCCGTTACAATACGAGGAGTACTTTGTCTCATAAAAGTTATCTCGTATAAAGTGACGTTTCGTTGTACGTACATACCCGTTACAATACGAGGAGTACTTTGTCTCATTGAGGTTATCGCGTATAAAGTGACGTTTCTTAGTACTTACACCACCTGTTTCAATACGAGGAGTACTTTGTGTCATAATAGTTATCTCGTAGAAAGTGACGTTTTGTGGTACTTACATCACTTGTTAACATAATAGTTTTCTATTAGTGATTTGCGCAGTACTTGAGTAAGGCAATAAAAAATAAGATAGCCAGTATTGAAATATATGTAGGCCTATCTTTTTAGATCATACGCGTTCATTGTATTTTAATTCAAATTCGATTTAGTCATAATGAATTTATCAGTTTCCTGTGTCTAAGTCTTTATCCGTGTTTAATCCTAGACCCGTCTTTCAAACCTCGCACCTAATTTTGTACGTTTTGTACATGCACTTGAATTTAAATTTACATTTGTTTTATGGTCAAAATTGATGTCATGTACAGGCTTTTACTGTATATCTACACTTCTTCAGGTGCTTGATTTTTCATGTTTCATCATGGTTATAATTTAAATGTTCATGAAGTTCATGCTGAAACATGCAAAATTAGGTACCTGGAAGTGCAGATGTATGAATTGGTTCAGGCACCTGATATTAACATAAATTTAATGAAAATTTATCTTGAGTCCCCGTATAAAATGTACAAAATTAGGTACCTGCTTTGAAAGACAGATTCGTGATAAAAGAGTCGAAGATGTGATGTAGTTGTGGTAGAGCAAGAGGCAGTTAGTAACGGCAGCGGGCACAGGAAGACACCGGAGCGACACCTCCCACAATGGTAGCTGCTTCCTGCGCGCCTACTTGTCAGTCTTGCACTGCTTATAGATAATTACGTGACCTTGTCTCGTGGTTTTCCTCTCTCAAACCATAGTTGATTGGCCGAGTTGGCAGATAAGGCTCAAGCCGACTAGAATTTTACACAAAATGGCTCAAGAACGTATGAAAAATGGCTGGGACTAAATGAAAGAGTTTTCTAATCTATGCTACTATTGAATTTCATATCAGATTTCTAGTCGTATACAATTTTTAATTTTTCGTTCAGTTTCAATTATTTGGTCATTTTTATCTCATATACTTGTGCAGTATACGGGATTTCTTAAACATGTTTCCAATATTATTTATTATATTGGACACGCTTTTAACCAAGATGTTTTGTATACATTAACATTGTATCTGCGAAAGCTAACCAAATGCTAGGCATTGTTTTTCGTTTGTCGTAGTTGGTTAAAGTCCAGCTTCACAAGCTAAGTGGTCTCAGTTCGGTCCCAATCAGAGTCATAGCCTAACTTTTGAAAGGAATCAGAAAGGATTTTTTCTAATGAATAGTCGGCCTTAGTTTGTAACAATGACTACATTCGCTCATCTGCACTCATCACACTCATTACAAATCCATATTCGCCCATATCTTGACGACCGGCGTCTTAATAATAAATAAATAAATTTGTAGAGAAACTTTAGGCTTTCTTCGATGGAAATAACGTGTCATATTGAAAGTTCTCTGGCTGATGTCGGGGGAAGAAGTTTGTAAGTACGTCAGAGGAAGTGTTAATGCTCTGAAAAGTTCCATTTTCCAAAACTGTGTGAGCACTCCAAACGTCGATTACATTAAAGATTGCTAACAGCCCTAAAACTCGAAACGGCAGCCGTTAACTTCAAGGCCAGCGTGATGTGAACTGGCCGTAATTATATATTCATTTATAACCAATCCAATAAAGGTTTTTGAGTTGTTCTAGATCACTTAAAACGTATTTTATAGGATGGTTTCTAGAAACAACGAAGCCCCTCAAGGTTTTCCCACCAATCAAATTATTTTTATTGTTGATAGGCAAAATTCTGTATAGTAAGTTCACACAAGCTTATTTTTTACAACACTTACAATTTATTTTGCTTAAAACTGTTCATTGTTCGTATAAATATATGTAAAGCTCTATATCTACCAGGACACTACCAGTAGTTATGGATCTTTTTTGTTTCTTCTTGCTTCTTTTATAGTCGTTAATATGTCGTACTAACTATTATAATACAAGTAACCCAGCCACTTGGGGACAAAGTGTTGAGGAGATTGTAGGCGGTAGGTTCTAGCTCGGTCCTCTTAATACCGACACGGCGTCTGCTCAATGGATTCCATCGACGTGGACACTAGAGAAGTCTAGGGTGTCCATGTTGTGTGGTAGTCAATGTTCTGATGTTGTATAGGGGAGAGAAGTGAATGTCAGATTTGTCAATTAGCTGAAAATTAGACCAACGCTCCGTGGTTTGGATTCCACGTAAAGCTGTAGGTCCCTTAGTTGCCCTGGCTATTAGGCTATTAATAAATAGTTCTCTCTGAGAAACAGTCCACCTTAGTAAAAATGGCTACACTCGTTCATCTACACTCATTTCGTCCCTCATATTCGCCCATATCTTGACGATCGGCGTCTTATGAATGAATAATGATTAATATATCTCACTAACTAGGTCGTGTTATATTAACAGACTTAGTCTGTATTTCATTCAATTTAAGTAGATAATGATAGCAGTAGGAATTCTTTGTTAGTTCGGTTAAATCTTATGAAAAGGACTCAGTTGTCCTTTACTGATCCGTTCAGCACACCTGATAATCAATAAGAATCCCCCCACCAGAAAGTCTTAGTTTAAGTTAGGGCTTTCTTAACCACCTACTCAGTAGCTTAGTCCTTTATGTTCGACTTTATCATAAAACTTTTGGGGATATAACAAGTTGATCTGTTGTTGCCAATGACGACGGTCGTGATCAGTGGAGATTATGTATAAAATAAAAGCATAGCCAGACTACAATATTTGAAGGTTTCTAAGATTAACATGGTGCTACAGTTAAGAAGTATCTTCAACAGTTTATTAAGTTTGTTTAACGTTTTGCATATTTGCAAGGTGTTATCAAGGAAAATAATTACTTTTGGTAAAATCGGTAGTGAATGCTATACGTTTTAAAAATGAACAAATTTATTTCCATTTTAAAACTTAAATTCATTGAAATAATTCTACGTTGGAAAACTGTTGTATAAGTAATTAAATAACATACAAGTAGTTTCCATTTAATTTAATTTATAATGAAGATTAAATCAGTTTATTGTTATAAGATGAAACAAATACTCCAGTAAATAATTTTTTTAATTTCGTAAGGCCTTTCAGTTTTAAAGTTACCATTCAATACAAAGTGTGTCTGAAGATGGTAACTTTCTTACTGAAAGGCCTTACGAAATTAAAAAAATATTTACTTGAGTATTTGTTTCATCTTATAACATTAAATTATATATCCAGTAAGAAACGAGCTTGAATAATGATCAAATCAGTTAATATTACCACTTACATACAGCACGACAATACAACACTTAAAATATTTACGGAAAAATCTCGCATGGGTCACGAAGGACCAGTGCGTGGAAATCAGATAACAAGTCTGTTGCTTATATTCTATCATATATATAAATCTAACAAAAAAACCCTTATAATTTGATACAAAATAATAATCTTACAAAAAAATAACAGTAATAATGATATTGAACAATACTGGAAAGAAAAATACTAAACAAGGCATGGATGACAGTTATTACAACAAAAACAATAATCAACCATTACAGAACAAAGTATGGGAGGATAAAATAGAAAATAATATAATACAAAATAAAGAGTAATATGGCTAAAATAATGTCGTTGCCTATATCAGTAAATTAATTTAGGTTTATTATACGAGTATTTGGACGTATGATTTTTATTTGACTTTGGTGATTGTTGCTTCCTCTGCTATTCAATTGTATAAATGTCGAAGGAGTGACCCAGGGTATTCAGGACCAGGTCCCTTGTCACAATGCTGTTTATATAATCATATATGAAACTAACACTTTAATTTTTCATTTATACAAAATCGTTTTATAATAACATATAAAATGCCTTCCCCTCGAGTAATTATGGAGGCGTATTGCGGTTTTATCTTTCACCATCCATCATATGGGATGCTCTGGGGTAACTGTTTAAAACCCGATTCTTAGAAGTTACTTTTGTAACAGACTGCAGGAAACGTCAGTCGATATTAAATTGTGCGGATATTGTTCTCACAGGAGACATGTTTAATTCCAAACTCATTCGACTTAAAGGTAAAAATTACCGACTTGGGCAGTGCAGGACGATTGTTTAAGAATACCATTGTCGGTAGTTATTTCTTCAACTCTTTACAATTAGAATGTAAACACCCAAAGCGTTAAATGCAAAGTTAAAAGTTTGTTTTAGTTGAGATCTTTAAAGTGTCGGAGGTATCCTAGCGCTTGACTAGGTGAAAAATCAATTGGCTTAACTCTTGACACCTTAAATGTTTAGGACGTATTGTGGGAGTGAGTAATATTTTTCTTCAATTTTTCAATTGTTTATATAAATATTTATTTATATAATACAGTTATATAATATTGTTACTGTAATATTTTATGATTGTGATACAATTTTAAAAGTAATTTGTATATGCAATAAACAATATTATATCGTAATTAAACATAATTAATAGTTTAACTCATTCTGAAACAAATTAATTGAATATCAGGTCCATTTGAGGACCGACAAAAAGTTTTTAAAAAAAGTATGAACTTTTTTCCTCACTTTTCAAGTGCGACATCTAAAATATTTAGGCTAAAATTTTGGAGAAACTCAATTTTGTATACATTTATTTATAACATCTGTTCTAGTAAAGATAAAAGGGTACTTATTTGACCTGAATGTTTGTAATTGAGTACTTTATCAGAATAAATGTCCAAAAAGTCATCTTATTTTTTTAAAATATTTATATTTTGACAATAAAAAGTTAATTTTGTTTTTTAAATTTTTTTTCTTTTTGTACGAATACAGCTCGTAAAAAATAATATTTTACACATGGGAAACTGTTTTATTGAGGTATAAACTTAATCACCTACAAACAGAAAAAATTGTAACAACCGGATTGGAAATTAAAAAAATATAACATGAAATATTTTGTTAGTACTGGCAGATTCGTCTGTTAACACTATCTCTCTGTCTATTATTATGAGTTCTTTTCATTGACGTTTTATTTCAACAGCTGCCTCCAGACGTTAAAAAAAGCTTTCTCGAACGTCTGCGTATCATCCCAAAGACGTACAAGTTATCGTAAGCGGTAAATTGGATGTTATATGTAACAAACTTCGAATGACGGGATATCGTCATTCGGTCCTCAACATTAATTTTAGTAATGACCATATTTCGTCATTTCGGTCCTCAAGGGAAAAAACGTAAATGACGAAATATAGTCATTTGGTCACCAAAGGGTTCTCCCCAAAAAGAAAAAATTTAAAAGTAAATTACCTAACGTCTCCTAATAAGAGTATTATTTAGTATTGAGGGCGTTTTAAGAGATTTTAAAGCTTAGTGCCTTTTCGGAGGACAACTGTGAGAAGATGAGAGTTGAGATGACCGTAGAGATGGATCCACCAGGCCTGGGGTGTCGATGTTGTCCAGCGGTCAGTTTGAAGCACAACACAGCACTGTTTAGAGTGTACTTTGAATTAAATGCGGAGTAGATTGAGAGTCGAAAAAACACGATCACTGACTAATGAAACCAACAATTATTCACTATAAGAGAGGTCACGGCAATCGCGACGCCGAGCGAACCGTTCTGCATAGCATCATTTAATTTTAGGTATACGGGCATTTACCTTTAGTTCACTGGGCATTTAATTTTAGGTATAGGGGTGAAGCGTGTTGACGGGGTTCACACCACCGGTTACAAGCGTTAGACAATGTCACCTGATATTTGACTTTTGGCAAGTGCATGTGCATAGAGGCCAGTAATAGTATTTAAATTTCAATACAGTAACAGTTGAATATATTATGAGTATGGGAATAACAATTTATGCTTAAGAGATTATAAATACAAATAAGAGGAACAAACTATTAAATTACTTAATTAATTATGAATTACAACTAACTATATGTACAAGAACTTATACTAAGTACGGAACAAGTATAATATAATAGAAACTGGTTTATGAAAGGACACATATGAAAAATAATTATATGAATTTATTACTAGTTTTGTTTTTAATTAGCAATCCTGCTATTTTAACCTCACAATGAAGGCTATTTTTTATAATATTACAACGCTGGATCGCTTACTTGTTGCGTGTAATTTCTATTCAATTGTTCAATACATCGATTCTTGTAACTAAATTCAAATGATTACAGCATTGCTAATTTCTAAGCATCATCTTAAGTTAATTTGTTCGTTTACCGTTTGAAACGCCCTTATGCCGGACTCCTTCTACGCAACTGACCATGATCTCTTGCTAGATAAATTAAACAGTATGGGAGTAAGAGAAGTGACTCATTGGATTGGTTCTTATTTTACCTTAAAGAAAGTAAGGTAAAAGACAAATAGGCTTGTCTACTACTACTACATCTTACCATGGATGTCTAAGACGATTTAGATCCTAAGAAGCTTCTTTACTGAAGGGGGTTCCTCAAGGGTCCGCAATTTTTCACATGCTTTTCCTTCATTTAAACGATCTTCCCTTAAGCATTTCAGTGGCTAAGATGTGTATTTTCGCCTATGATAGCTCGTTTATGCTACCCTGTCCTTCGTTGCAAACACATAAACTAACTTCATTTGTGAGTCCCTACTAAATTCTTATACTTATTAAATAATTTGACAATAAATTATAAAAATGAATATAAAATTATATTAGGTTCTTCTGGTTGAATAGGAAGAGCCGGACTCCTTTGTACAGTATATCGATAATAAACCATTGGGGTCCACTAGATGCTGATTTAATTACGCATTCAGATAACATACGTCAATCTGTAGTCTTGTAAGGAATAGTAAATTGATGCAGTGATTCAACAGTTCCCAACGATGTACGTGGTGCGTTACAAGATCTAGTGCGGCCTGTTCCCCGCCCACCCACTCTGGTTATCGCCGTCCTACCCTCTTCCTGGCTTATCACGTTTCCTTTTCACGTTTTACTAGTCTTCTTTTAGTATTTCTCTTCAGAACCTTGGCAATATACAGTATAAGAATGTTAATTCAGAAATAATTAGTCACTAAGAATAAGATGAGCATATTAAATTATTGTTAAATAAATCTTAATAATTGTCACTCAGACCAGATAGATTTATTAGTATTATTTTTAGTGTGATTCGCCCTTGAATGAAAGACGATAGAGTTAATAAATTATTTTGAGTGATTTACTTGTCGGCCAAATACTCTCGCGTGCGTTGTGAGGAAGCTACTTTTTTTCTTCTGACAATTTCAGTTGTTGTTTGGCTTGCTCTGGTACATTCCCCCACTTATTTCCTCTATTCTTGAAACTGTGCCCGTCTATACTTTTTATTTCTTTCATGTCTTATTTTTTTAGATCTTTTTTTATTTTACTTACCCAGGTAGTTGAAATTTTTAGTGAAGTTACGTATTCTATTTTTTTCTTTGTCAGGCTGTTTTCTGGCAATATCTTCAGATGTCTCAAGAATGTCATCCTTCTTTTTCTGATGTCGATTTCTACGTTTGAGAATGTTTATACTTCTTTGTAAGACTGTAGTCTGTACCCATCTTCTATTTGTTTTAGTTTTATTATAAAAAAAATGTATAAGTGTTGAAGCTGTGTCCGATTTCCTTTCTTATAGGTGATGTATGTGCGTGATTAAATTCTCATGTTGGGTGGGGTTCATTAGGTATACGTTACAAATTTCAATGTAATCATCAGGAACAGTGGTGTAATTAACTCTTGTAACAAACATAATTAAGTGTAAATGAATGAAAAGTGGTTTGTCCACAGGTTTATCCCATCTTTACGTTTAATCTTTGTATTCAATGGATTAATTCACATCAATCCTACTTGAAACTCCTAAATGATTTTTTTTAAATGGGTTGCTAATGGTTCAAAATAGCTGTGACAAAATGTACCTACATATGGTACACATAGGTGTTTTAATTGGCTTTACATTATAAAGTTTCACAATGTTTGATACATAAAGTTACAACAAACTAGCTTTAAAGTAATATAATAATATATTTTTCTTTCATATTAAATGTTTTATAAGTACAGGTATATTCAAAAAAGTCGTACTGTCCTGAAGATCATTTGATACCAGTCTATATATTATTATATTTTTCTGATAAAATTTAGTGAAAAATGTTATTACAATTGAACCCTTTAGACCTAATATAAATGTTAAACTTATGTTTAAAATTCGACATAATTTTAAGAGAATAAGAACTTGAAAAGACTTCTAGAATATATACTGAACTAAGAGGGCTTTAGAACACATATTCATGTTGTCAGATCAATATTCTTGTGTAATATTGATTCTTAACAATAATAGTTCTAAGACAACAGTTGTTGAATTCAAAATTAACCACAGTAAAAGATCAGATATGATTTCTTTTTATATTGCAGACGAAGCTGTAATACCCAGCACAGTGGTAAAGTTCTTTGGTGTCCTAATTGATAGTAACTTAAAATTCCAATCTCATATTGATTCGGTCTGCAAAAAGCTTTCAACTGGTATTTTTCTTTTAAAAACTCTCTCTAAATTTTCTGAGAGTGATGTCTTACTTTCAGCTTATTATGGTATTATTCATCCTTTTCTGACATATGCTGTTACAATCTGAGGTCACGAGTCGGTCAGAACTAATTTTGTTTTTAAATTACAAAAGCGAGCATTAAGAACTGTTTTCAAAAAACACCGTAGATTTTCTTGTAGGAAACTTTTCTTCGATAACAAGGTTTTAACATTTCCCTCAATATACATCCTTAATACCCTGAACTTTTACTGTATTAAACTTCATCCACAACGTTCACAAAACAATGCTCGTTACAATTTTAGAAATCATTCTATTGACATTCCACGGCATAGAACTTCTTTTTTTAAGAGACATACTAATTACAATGCTGTAAAGTTGTTTAATGCTCTACCTGCCTCAGTTTAGGAGAATGTTGATGATGTTGTTGGCTTTGGGAAGGCTGTGAAAGATCTTCTGTTAAGTAAATGTTATTATAGGGTTAAGGACTTCTTAACAGATCAAATAGTTACTATTTAGTTGTATTTTGTAAGATTGTTCTGTTTAGATTAATGACGCTATTATACAGTGGTTGTACTGTCAAAATAAAGTGATTTGATTCTGATTCTTAACGATTTTCTGCTATTATATTTTACATAAAAACTTTTTCAATTACTCATTTATCCTCATTTATCTTTAGCCCATTTTCTTATTGCACACGCCTGTATAACACCTTTGTGAAACATTAGTTGTTTTTTCCAGATGTCAGTGCTGCTGGAGTCTCGGTCGTTCCGGCCGTTCAAGTCGAGTGAGGAGTACCTCTGGGCGATGAAGGAGGACCTCGCCGAGTGGCTGAACGGACTCTATCCTGACCTTTACATCAACGCCAACAATTTCCTGGACCGTTTGGACACTGGAGTGGCACTCTGCAAGGTAATTCGACAGTCTTGCTAAGTTATGAGTAGATGGAGTCTCTTTGGTTGAGTCATCAATTATGTTACTCTAAAAAGCGCTTATTTATCTCTCAGGAAACTTTGGATGTGTTTTGTGAATAAAGAAAAGAGGATATTATGCCTGTTTTCGGCTTAAACCCATTAGTCTTCATTAAGAAAATGTATAATTTTGTAATAAATAAATATCATTTATCAGCCCAATTGAAAATAACTGTGTGTGGTGTTAATGTAATGTTAATTTTGTATAAGATTTTGGTTAAGGCACTGTATGAATTCGGGCTTGCGCTATTACAAAAATATAATAGCTCTTATTATGATACAAAATTTAGATTCTTCGTAAGATATTAACGCTATTTTATGAAACCAGATCATTTATCATCAAGCCAGGAGATAACAAAGAAATGTTGAAAACTGTCATTGAAGAAAAAATCTGCGAAGATACACAGGTTGTGGTTTGAGTCTTTCGGATTTTAAGGAATTTTAACTTTCGTTTAATTTTACAATAGCTACAAGTAATAATTTGACAAGGCCTTCACAGTAATACCAAGGAAATAATTCCAAACACGGCACGTAACGTAACCAACAAAAGTTGTACAGCATCCTGGGGTCAACTAATCGCTACATCAAATAACTCCGTGGCTGGACGTCTTATAAAATGGTATTTCCAGAAGGATTAACGTGTTCAAAATAAGGATATACTATTGAAAATAGTGTTGGTGTAAGTTTAACGCACATATCCACTACAGCAAATCTCGAAAGAACTTGTTCGGAATAAATTTGATGCTGAAACTAGAATGTTTAGACAGTTAGAAACATTTAAATGGTTTGCTGATTTAAGACATTAGTTCCTCCTCCATTTATTTAAAACAAACAAACAAACGAAAATACCTTAACGAAATAAATCAGAGTATAAGAGTTCCGAGTTGACCTCGTTCTTTAAAAGTGTAGTTACTTGGCACATCTTGGAGTGATCAAGTAACTTGAAACTTATAGCACAAAGTACCAGGGTTAATCAGAATGCTAGAACATGTCACATGGTAAATGACGTTTAGTAACTTCAAATTCTTTGTCATCACGTAATCTATGACATCACACTCCTCAACTAGTTTCTCTTCAGTGTAGGTTAGCCTTTATCCTTAACTTCTTCTTGGTAACATAAGGGTGCTCCGGGAATGCGCCAATACGACAACAAGTAGGCTGAGAACAAACTCGAAATTTAGTAATTATGTAGTTGATACATACGACGATGAAAGTGACGCCGATTTCCCTCCATACATTTGGGCTCAGGATTCTTCGGATTTATGGTGAGTGACGAATTCGTGTGAAAGTTTGCACAAAAAATCATGTTCGTCTCCTCTTCCAAACACTTCTATTTTCATTTAATGCATCAAGGAAGCTCAGCTGGACACGTACATTCTGCATGAATAGTGTACAGAATCCTGATTGACCTCGAAGAAGGAAAAAACTATGTTATTTCAAAGATTTATTGAAAAGTAATTTGAACAACTGATTGTGAAGTGGACATTGTAAATTTTGTTTTATATATGTTTTGGAGAAGGCTGTTTAGTAGTGTTGGTTTTCAGCTTCATACTGAGAGAAAGTTATTTATATACTTGGCGTATTTTAAAAATTCCTAATTTTGGAATATAACATTCGTAATTATCTCACTAACTTGTGTATGATTTGTATTTTTAAAATTTTTTAGTTTTCTTTATTCAATTTCATGGTTACCACATGTACTTTTGTAATTATGTACTTTAAATTAACTGATTTTGTGACCCAATAGTGCACTTACACGGATTTAATTTGTTAGTTAATACATCAGTGAACTTTTTATTCATTTATAGTTTTTCAACTATCATTTTAGCTTGATTTAACCAACTTTTATTTATTTTCCATCTATATGATATTGACAAATTTTACTTTACCAGTTAAAATAAGAAAGTGAGAAAAGTACTAGCGTAAAATTTTTGTCTTATATTTTTCATGCTTAAAACGTTTAGTTGTTAGTTAAAAAATACATTTTATATGGTTACAAATAAGCAAACATAAAGTAACACGCTACCAAACGTAAAGTTATTTGGTCATATTTGAAAATACCCTACTGTCGGCGCAGGAAGTTTGCACACCCAAGTGAAGGTCGTTTACTGAGAAACTAAGAGGCTAATAAAAAATCTAATCACACCATCGTTTTTATTGTTTAGTTGTACGTTATAGCTTATGCATTTATAAATTATAATATAAGTTTAAATAATTGTTATTCTTGTTGGAACGGAAAAGTACTGGAATTATAACTAGTTTTCACTGTACATCAAATTTACGCCGTTATTCCTCAAAAGGCCGTTAATGTATGGCATTTATATTTTCATACGTGGTTTATAGAAATGTTTTCTATAAGTTTTATAAATATTAGAATTTTAACTTTACAAGAGAAAAACTTCTTATCAATTCCCTGAATTACTTGGTATGTTGTAAGTCTTATGACATGTATAGTTACGATACATAACTTTCAGTAGTTACGATGTTACGTAGTTACATAGGCAGTTACGACATTGCCACTCTGTCCTTCCAATCTTATGATGTTCTTTATAATTTTATTATTTCATCGAGACTAGTTAAATGGTGTTAGATGTTGATTTTAATTATTGTTACTCGTTTTTAGTTGCTTGTTTTTATTTTGTTAATTTTTAGTAAACTGTATCAATGTAAGTCGTTAACATTTTTTGATTACAATTTCATCAACCGTAAATACAGTACAAGTACAACAATAGTTTTATGTAAGTAGACGTTCATCCGACTGGTGTGGTGACTTGGCAATTCCTCATATTCTCTAACGGACCAATTTCGTGCATTGAGCTGAAGTAGTGCAAGTTGTGGTAGTTAGTTTCTAATTTTTATAAAGTAACCAATTAATTTTAAATCATTGTAAAGCAATGGCATTTGCTTACATCGGCCGTTTCAAAAGACAGGACTGGTCTGTACAGATGTTCTTATCACTACAGCTCTTATCAGATTAGGCAATAAATTTGATTTTTTTTTTTGCCTTGAAGCACATAAAATCGTTTAATGGAATGCACTTTTGATGATATATCTAATTTATTGGACTGTTAAGTTTGTACATCGATCAATTTACTTTCTACAAAGAACCAAATAATCATTGCCCCTCATGACCCTCGTATCAATACTTCTAGAAAGCACTTGTTTATAGATTCCTCCCTCTTGTTACATAGGCTCAAGCCAATGTTCAATCACTTCTTGAGACTACTTGATTATAGATTCCTCCCTCTTGTTTCACAGGCTCAAGTCATTGTTCAATCACTTCTTGAGACCACTTGTTTATAGATTCCTCCCTCTTGTTACATAAGCTCAAGTCATTGTTCAATCACTTCTTGAGACCACTTGTTTATAGATTCCTCCCTCTTGTTTCACAGGCTCAAGTCATTGTTCAATCACTTCTTGAGACCACTTGTTTATAGATTCCTCCCTCTTGTTACATAAGCTCAAGTCAATGTTCAATCACTTCTTGAGTCCACTTCTTTATAGATTTCTCTCTTTTATTACAAAGGCTCAAGTCATTGTTCAATCACTTTTTGAGACTACTTGTTTATAGATTCCTCCCTCTTGTTACATAGGCTCAAGTCAATGTTCAATCACTTCTTGAGACTACTTGTTTATAGATTCCTCCCTCTTGTTACATAGGCTCAAGTCAATGTTCAATCACTTCTTGAGACTACTTGTTTATAGATTCCTCCCTCTTGATATACAGGTTCAAGACATTATTCAGTTACTTCTTGAGTCTACTTGTTTATAGATTCCTCCCTCTTGTTACATAGGTTCAAGTCAATGTTCAATCACTTCTTGAGATTACTTATTACAAAGGCTCAAGTCATTGCTCAATCATTTCTTGAGACTACTTGTTTATAGATTGTTTCAAAGGCCTGTGTATAGACTCTTGTTTCACAGGCTACTGAATCCTCGCCTCATATTACACATACTCAAGTCAATGTTGAATCAATTCTTGAAGAATAATCAACAATATGGTTTACACTTCCTAAAATTGGACACGGGATTTTAGCCCGGTCTTGGCAAGTGTTTATCCCGCGCAGCCTTGCCTGGGACGTGGGCGATAGATCTTTGTCTAGCCTTGGTCCTGTCTCTTGTCCGGTGGAACCTTCGATTCGTCACATCCACCGGCAGGCTTTATAGGCGACACTTCACTTCACGTATTCTCTTGGTTGTCGTTTCACTGACGCTTCCTCTTCCTCGTATATCCCAATCTCACATTATGTTTCATTTTTTCAGCTAAAATATAACTAGGGTAGTTACCGCAATAGTTCTACAATGCTTGTAAAATGTCCGTCATTAACAAAAATTCAGCTTCTATTGAGCTTCTATTTTCTTCATGGTAGAGTACTGCAATTGTATGGTAATCAACTAATATATTTTTTGTAGTAACTGCCATAGCTGGTAGATCACAAATTCGTGATAGTTCTGCCTCTAGATTTATTGATCGTTTACAACTACCCAGGGAGTACGTATAGCTTTACAGATTTCTGTTGACGACAACAATATCAACCCAAATATGTTCAACGCACTTTCTCCGTTTTTATTCAACGTGTATACCGCTAACATCCCAATCACAAAGTTTATAAAATGAAAATGTATATATGCAGATGATATTGCTTTAGCCTATCAACACAAGGACATCAGTGCTACTGAAGAAACACTCACAAGTGACTTTGCAGCCCTCGAAGACTTTTTAGAAGCTGGAAGCTAAATCCTAACATATCAAAAACAAAGGTGGCCTGCTTCCACCTAAGTAAACGACTGGTCAATCTAAAATTGAACATTTTTCTGAATGGTGTACAACTCCACCACAATGATCGTCGTCAATACCTGGGCGTAACGTGAGATCTATCGCTGACGTTTAAAAACCATCTTCGAAAAACAACAGCTGAAATTAAAACCAGGCCAAATGTACTACATCATAATGCTGGAACAACTTGGTGAGCCAACGCACACGTCTTGCGTACTACTGTTTTGTCACTGGTCTATTCAGCTGCTGAATACAGTGATTCCGCACGGCTAAATAGTGTACACACTAAAGCGACTGATATCCAACTTGATAGGGTCATGAGAGCTATAAATGGCACTTAAATGAAAACTTTACCTCTTTGGCCCCCGGTGCTGTGCAATATAGCTCCTCCAGAAATAAGACGTCAAGAGGCACTACGTAAAGAATTCAATAAGATCTTGAATGCCCCACACTTCCCCATTATACAGGAATCCCCCATGTGAGAACGATCGCTTAAAATCTCGAAACCCACATCGGCGTACCGCTTTCCAGTTGAGCGGATCAAATTCATCACCGAACGATAGCTAAACCATAGCGTGAAAAATTGTTGATGGACTAAATAAGTTCCTTATTAACGGTCCGTCAATACCTGTAGGTGGGATGAACCTCCCTCTTAGGGAATGGATAGGGCATTGAATCGCTTCAACTGGCGTGGTTAGATGTAGTACTGGAAATATAATTTCATAATAAGTTGCCTCCGGACCACTGTCTAATTATACTAGAAGTTTATTACATTATATTCAGTCAAGTGGCCCAACACGTCGTCAGATGGCGACCGGTTTCGACTAACTCATGTAGTCATTCTCAAGCCGAAAATACATAAGATCTTCACTCTTGTGAGGTCGTCATAAGAGTGAAGATTTTATATATTTTCGGCTTGAGAAAGACTACATGAATTAGTCGAAACCGGTCGCCATCTGACGACGTATTGGGCCTCTTGACTGAATATAAGGTAATATAAACCTCTAGAGGAAATACAAATGGGGATTGACAGTAGATCAGTCATGCGATCGTGGGGAGTCTATCCAAACAATGAATCACATAGTTACAGAGTGCCCCTGCGCTGTTTTAAGGAAGGATTAACTAGCATAAACAGAATAAGTGAGGCAGGTAGTAAATGGCTTGATGGATTGGATTTAGTTTTGTATCAGAAGATAACTCATTACTTTTATTGATAAATAACATTACTTTAGGTTCTTGTTCCAAGTAATATATATTCCTGCTTTTTTAGTTTTTAAAGATATGTGGTACTGACAACAAACCTAGTAAGTGTTGAATAGTTGATTAGTGTAACCAAAAAGTAGATAAGTTGATTAGAAATATATTTTCCTTCCAAAACCGTTGACATTCTCAATCTGATTGTTGTATCTGAGTAAATTTTGAATGAGCTCCCCTTAATACACATTTTGTATGACGTATACTAGGTTCAATAAGAAGGAAACACCTAATCGTAAATACTATGCTAACTATATTACGTAATTAAAATTTGACCTTCTGATAGTTAAAAGGTCTTTTTCAATGGTTGTTATTTAACCTTAAGCAGAAAGAAATTGAAAGACAAGATGTTTATTATGAAACATATTCCAAATTTATATAATTTAATGTGGAAAGCTTTATTTTACAAATAAAATACAAAACAACACACAAGCGGTAAATTTTAGAAACAGACAATAAGCATAATATGAATCTTTAGGGGTTGATAGTTGATAGAACAATTATGTTCGAAAACATAAAATTGTTATAAAGCTGTGGGTATATTTTCCGTACAGATAGGTTTTCAAATTTTAAAAGGCCGATGGCATAATTTTTACAGTTTTAGCTACCAGACAACCGTACAAATGATTTTCCTAAAACATGGCCGTAGAAAAGTGTCAAAATCAGTAAACAATAATTGGATGAAAATTATCCATAGCGTTTTTATGACGATGATTAATGAACTGTTTTGCTTTGTAGTATGAAGGCATGCACAGATGGAAATAACATTACTGTTAACGGCCATAAGCGACATAAACTAAGAAATGGAGTTGGTCCAATAGTTATGAACCCAACAATTGGAATAAAATGAGAACACATTTAATAATACAAGGTTGTAAAAAATATGGAAACGCGTTTACAACTTTTGTATTACTTCACTTGTAAAAGTGAAGTCTTGTATTGTACACCATAATGGTTACAAAGAACCTACTTTTTGACGCCATTAGCGACATTTCAACTTTTCAGGGGGACGGCCCACGAGGAGTTGAACGAAAATCTTCAACGTAAGCCTTGGTCGAGTTTGGTATCAAATGAAAGGTCCATTTTTAGAATATTTATAAACAGTTTACTGAATATCCCGATGCGCGGGAAAATTAGTGCGTTCGCTTATGATATCTCACTCCGTTATACAATCAAGCATTGGGCTCCTATTTAGATAGATCTGAATGAATATCTAAAAACACTTCGAAATTGGTGCAACAGTAATAAAATGATATAATTATCGCTTCAAAAACAAAGCTCATTAACTTTGATCTAAGAGGTTTTTCCTTTGACTTAGATCTACGATTCCATACGAGTAACGACTGTTACCAACCCAATCAAAATTGTAACTGTGTCGAAATTGAGCAAGTTGGACTAAGTATTTAGGGGTTTACGTAGACGAGAAGTTGTCATGGAAACCTCACATTTCACAGTTGCAAGCACAACTACGAAAAAAAACATCAGAACATTTTATTTCTTAAGAAATATTTTAAATCCAAACCTCTTGCACGCTCTTTACTTCGCACTAATAGATTTAAAATTAAATTATACAATAGAACACTGGGGAGGTACCGACAAAGTTTCTATAAAACCATTAGTTGGAACACAAAATTATTTCGTTCGGATAGTAACTTTTCAATCAAACCGTGTTTCTGCTCTTCCATTGTATGGCCAGTTAAAGATTTTTCCCTTAACTCACCTATTTGTATACAACATTTTGAAAGTTTTTTATAACAGAAGTGGAAATTATGGGGTTGAAAGAGGATATAATAAAACAAGAAGTGCAGCCCTTGGCCTCCACACCCATCCCAAACTTAATAAAACTATTTTAAAAAAAGCTTTGTGTTATTAGCACCAAAATTTTACAATCAACTGCCAAATTTCATTAAAGTCAATAACAAAACCTGTAAACAATTTCTAGCTAAGGTTAAGCGATGGTTGCTAACCAAAGACGATGTTAACGATTTATTTTACATTATGTCATGAGTGGTTAACCAAAAATGAGTTTTGTATTTGCTCTTATGTAGGAAAGAGAAATTATTTAGTTTTGCTGTGGATTGTAAAAATATAACTAGGAATATACTGTATTAGTTTGTTTTGTTATGTCATTTAGTTTTACAAATAAAATAGTACAATAAGAAATGAATGGTCTTGTTCAGAGTGATGTGTGTGATACGTGAGTCATGTGTGTAGCGGGTTGTCAGTGCTGCAGTACCTTCCAGTCCAAATATCACTGATAAGTTCATAACTCTGACTGAATAACCAATCCATTGTAGTATTTTGTTTGTGCTAGCCATCACTAGCTGATAAGATGGATAGTAATTCCACCATATAATTGTAAAACTTGTGAAAATATTTTTGGAATAAAAATATTTCTATTCTATTCTATTCAAGAGAAATTAATTGCCGCAAACCGGACTTCGAAAGGTTTATCCTTTCCAGAGTAGAGGTCATTTGAATTTCAAAGTAACTAATTTGAACAATATTATTTCTTCGAGATTTCATTGTTTCAAGTACATTATTCTTATCAAAAATTACACTTTATGGAACACAATTAATCCAATAAATTAAATTATCAAATTACATATGGTAAAAATACCCGTTTACAAGCGAAGTTATACAAAAGTTGTGAAAGCGTTTCTATATTTGTTTCCACCTTGTATATATTTAGGCCTAATGGACACTGTGTGAGACATGTTTCAACAATGAACATAAGATATTGAGGAACAAGTTCTACAAAATACAAACAACTTTTTGTTTCTTATATTACCTTTTGCTCATTTAATTATTTCTCTTAATAATTAATTACTAAATTAATACAGGTTGTGTTTGGAAGGGGTTACAAGTGCTAAGAATGATGTTATCCAAAAAGACGGAGGCCCTACTTATGACTTTAACAGGCACGTAGGTAATGGCAGAAATGGAGGAAGGGTGAATGGGATTCTAATGGTATTCGCAGTGAGTATGGCTGAACCTGTACTAATGGCATGTCGGGATAGATGAACTTTTACTGGAAACATTATTAGGGAGGATGGGTGGGCCTCTGCTAATGGCGTTCCCATGATGGATGGGTGGGCCACTAATAATGGCATCTTCAGGAAGGAAGAGTGGGGATACTCATGGCATCTTCAGGGAGGTTGGTTGGGCCTCTACTTATGGCATGTGCAGGGATGATGGATGGCCACTAAGATTCATATTCGTAAGATAAATTCGTGGATTGTTAATGCCGCAAACAGCTCTTTGAACATTTCACAAAAGTAGGCACGAAGTTAAGAAAAGTATAGAACCACAGTAACTAGAAAATTAATGCATTTCCATAATTGATCAATCAATGTATTTTTTTTATTTTCTTTATCTGTAGGAGATTTATTTAAAATCAATATTAAGAAGGAAGAATCAAGAATGCACCAATAATATAGGCCTAACATACACAGTATCTTAGTAAAAATACGTATTGTTTTGAATGGTACATTAACTGAATGTAACGTGTATTGAGGTTACAATTATTATTTTGTATTATTTTGACAGATGACAATGTATTATTTTTTATTTTCTTTATTTGTCGGAGATTTATTTAAAAACAATATTAAGAAGGAAGAATCAAGAATGCACCAATAATATAGGCCTAACATACACAGTATCTTAGTAAAAATACGTATTGTTTTGAATGGTACATTAACTGAATGTAACGTGTATTGAGGTTACAATTTAGATTGTTGCTTAGTTGTTAATTTACAGTAATAATCGAAGCTGGGTTCACAGCAATCAAACAATCTGGAGTTGATTTCCCGGATGTCCAAATCAGCCCAAATGCGACGTCCCCTCACGATTTGGTTTGGTTTCTCTCCTCAGCTCTGCTGTAATGGCCAATTACAGCCAAACCTTGAATCAGTTTTGGTTTAGATAACATTGTCATCTGCTCTATTGTTCCTAGTCCATTGTTATCACAGCTGTTGATCTTAATATATAACACCTATATATATTTACAGTCTATGTAGGATAACGAGAATGAAAATTGTGACAATCAAATCTTGTGTTTAATAAAATTAAAATTTTTAGTCCTTTGCTTTAATTTACATTCAAAAATAATATTATATCAAGTATACCAGGTTTTGAGACTGTTCCTTAACATATTCGTATAGTTAACACTGGTGAACTATTCGGAGATGATATTTAAAGCTGTTTAAATTATACTGAATCACTACTTCAGACAATCACTAAAAAGACAATATTTTTGACTTAATTCATTGGAATGAAACCAAGGTATTTCAAGTGCCACTCTCTATGAAATACTTTACTGTATAATGGGTTTTAAATCTCAATCCTGCCTGATTTGCACGTCTGGAAACGTTTGAGGTTCGAATCTAGTTAATATCTAAAAGGTACTGACGTTTCGAGCAGATTGCAGTTCTCGGCAACACGGTTGATTCAATGGAAAAGTATATCAACCGTCCAAGACGTGTGTGTATGGAATTTGATCATGCACTAACTAAATTCACCTTCCATGTGTCAACTAACGATGGGTGTGGCTGACTGTGTTTCTTACTGCCTCGTGAAGCAATCTGTGCAGTGTAACTTATTCCGTGAAATGTTTATGACCGTGTGAGACGACAATCATTTCTGAAAATGTGGTTCTGTAGAAATGTTAGTGTGTCTGAACAAACAGCTTTCAAGATATCTTGGATGAATTGCCGTCTTATTCAAACATACTAACCCTTTAGATATTTCGTTATTGAACATTTTAAAATCAATATCATCAAATAACTTAAAAGCTCTAAACTGCTTTTGGTGGATAAAGCCGTCCAGGAACGAGAATATCCGGACCAGAAGAAGTCTATCAACGTTTTTGAGATGGTAGGGAGGAGAGATATCGGACTGAAGTTCTGATAGAACAGATTGCAGGGTACACACATCTTAGTTTTAAAAGTGTTATTGCAGTATAGTCTATGCATTTAATAATTGGTTAACACTGAAAATATTGATATTTTAAAATATAATATTACGTGTAAACTAAGTTATTGTACGATTCAGTGAGCTAAAATTAGATCATTTAGATAAAATATTATAAGTAGGCCTATTCTAGAAATAAATTACATTCCGTACAAACGCACTTTACAGTACTTCTTAATGATTAATTAACGTGTAATTAAGTATAATTTTATAGCAATAGAAGCGTTACTATGTAATTTGGGTTAAAGTGTTAAATCAGTAGCGAGATCTGAGGTTCCACTATTCAAGGTTACACACTATCTCAAACTCGAACGTTCAGAGATAAAAGAATACAAAAACAACCAAATTTATAGTGCACTTATTTGCACTTTCCGTACAATTTTAACTCATGTAAAAATGAATATACTAATCTTTTAATTATTAAACACAACCCAAAGTGAAGTTATAAATTAAACACTACTTTATATTTTTATTTATATCTTATCATATTATATAACTCTTTACTGTCTACTTTTTAATAATCTTCAATGCCTTCAAACGTTTAGTTAGACTTTTTATTTATTTTATATTATTAGGTAATTTGTTACATGTTCAAGGTGATAACAAATTTTAGGTTTCTATAAAAACGTATTATTATGTCTAAGTACAATGGTCCCTTCTATTTGTCTCGCCATTTTATTAGAAAGATTATTTTTCAGGAGGGAATGCCCTCTTTTATTTACAAATATTTTCAGAATATTAAAGACAAACAAATTTTTTAAATATAGGATTTTAAAATGTTTTATAAGATGACACTAAGATTCTATGCTTCTCTTTAAGGAGATTTTGAAATTATTTTAAGGACTGCTTTTTGTGCTGCATATATTCTCGTATAATATTAAATAATTGAAGATATATTCATATCAAAAATAAAACCACAACAAGCAATGAATATTACTAGGATAGCTACCAAGTTACAAGAATGTGTTGGGACATTTGTATTGTGTCTACACACGAATATAAAGCTATCTAACTACTTGGTCGTAAAAGTACGTACTGTGGTAGCTTTATATTCGTCGATAACACCAAAGGTGGGGATTTTTTTCTGGAAATATATAGTAATCTGTACACTAAACATTTATTAATTCATTCTTACTACTCTGGATGACTGCTGACTACAACATTCCACAATAAAAACGCGTTTGTCATATTTTTGGCTGAGCTCCATCAGCCAGTTACGGTGTTCCCTGCCATCCTCCTCGTCCTGGTCTGTACAATAAGACTACACTACACTTTGCCTGGCTGCAATATACCATCCAGTTTACTGCTTGTTCACTCCTATTTACTGCCGCTCGACATTGAGTAGGTGACTTAAAAATCAAATTGAGTAGATGACTTTAAACCATGAATTATTAACTGTCATAAAATGCTCATATGACGAGTTAACGCAAAGCCTCTCTGGTCACTTACGGCTTTACGAACAAATTTATGATTGCTACCGTCGCACCATAGATCATACTTAAACTCACAGTTACGGTGCTCTTGACATTGGATACTAACTCAGTAGACACGTGGCACAGTTAGTATTACGATCAACTAAACTCCCACTTACGTTGTTCTTGACATTGGATACTAACTCAGTAGACACGTATGACAGGTAGTATTCCGATAACTAAACACCCACTTACGTTGCTCTTGACATTGGATACTGACTCAGTAGACACGTATCACAGTTAGTATTCCGATAACTAAACTCCCACTTACGTTGATCTTGTCATTGGATACTAATTCAATAGACACGTGGCACAGTTAGTATTCCGATCAACTAAACTCCCACTTACGTTGCTCTTAACATTGGATACTAATTAAATAGACACGTGGCACAGTTAGTATTCCGATCAACTAAACTCCCACTTACGTTGCTCTTAACATTGGATACTAATTAAATAGACACGTGGCACAGTTAGTATTCCGATCAACTAAACTCCCACTTACGTTGCTCTTGACATCGGATACTAATTCAATAAACACGTGGCACAGTTAGTATTCCGATCAACTAAACTCCCACTTACGGTGCTCTTGACATTGGATACTAACTCAGTAGACACGAGGACACAGTTAGTATTCCGATCAACTAAACTCCCACATACGGTGCTCTTGACATTGGATACTAACTCAGTAGACACAAGGGCACAGTTAGTATTCCGATAACTAAACTCCCACTTACGTTGCTCTTGACATTGGATACTAACTCAGTAGACACGAGGCACAGTTAGTATTCCGATCAACTAAACTCCCATTTACATTGCTCTTGACATTGGATACTATCTCAGTAGACACGAGGCACAGTTAGTATTCCGATCAACTAAACTCCCATTTACATTGCTCTTGACATTGGATACTAATTCAGTAGACACGAGGCACAGTTAGTATTCCGATCAACTAAACTCCCACTTACGTTGCTCTTGACATTGGATACTAACTCAGTAGACACGTATCACAGGTAGTATTCCGATAACTAAACACCCACTTACGTTGATCTTGACATTGGATACTAATTCAATTGACACGTGGCACAGTTAGTATTCCGATCAACTAAACTCCCACTTACGTTGCTCTTAACATTGGATACTAATTCAATAGACACGTGGCACAGTTAGTATTCCGATCAACTAAACTCCCACTTACGTTGCTCTTAACATTGGATACTAATCAATAGACCGTGGCACAGTTAGTATTCCGATCAACTAAACTCCCACTTACGGTGCTCTTGACATTGGATACTAACTCAGTAGACTCGAGGGCACAGTTAGTATTCCGATCAACTAAACTCCCACATACGGTGCTCTTGACATTGGATACTAACTCAGTAGACACGAGGGCACAGTTAGTATTCCGATCAACTAAACTCCCATTTACATTGCTCTTGACATTGGATACTATCTCAGTAGACACGAGGCACAGTTAGTATTCCGATCAAATAAACTCCCACATACGGTGCTCTTGACATTAGATACTAACTCAGTAGACACGAGGGCACAGTTAGTATTCCGATCAACTAAACTCCCACTTACGGTGCTCTTGACATTGGATACTAACTCAGTAGACACGAGGGCACAGTTAGTATTCCGATCAACTAAACTCCCACTTACGGTGCTCTTGACATTGGATACTAACTCAGTAGACACGAGGGCACAGTTAGTATTCCGATCAACTAAACTCCCACATACGGTGCTCTTGACATTGGATAGTAACTCAGTAGACACGAGGGCACAGTTAGTATTACGATCAACTAAACTCCCACTTACGTTGTTCTTGACATTGGATACTAACTCAGTAGACACGTATGACAGGTAGTATTCCGATAACTAAACACCCACTTACGTTGCTCTTGACATTGGATACTGACTCAGTAGACACGTATCACAGTTAGTATTCCGATAACTAAACTCCCACTTACGTTGATCTTGACATTGGATACTAACTCAGTAGACACGTATGACAGGTAGTATTCCGATAACTAAACACCCACTTACGTTGCTCTTGACATTGGATACTGACTCAGTAGACACGTATCACAGTTAGTAATCCGATAACTAAACTCCCACTTACGTTGATCTTGACATTGGATACTAATTCAATAGACACGTGGCACAGTTAGTATTCCGATCAACTAAACTCCCACTTACGTTGCTCTTAACATTGGATACTAATTAAATAGACACGTGGCACAGTTAGTATTCCGATCAACTAAACTCCCACTTACGTTGCTCTTGACATCGGATACTAATTCAATAAACACGTGGCACAGTTAGTATTCCGATCAACTAAACTCCCACTTACGGTGCTCTTGACATTGGATACTAACTCAGTAGACACGAGGACACAGTTAGTATTCCGATCAACTAAACTCCCACATACGGTGCTCTTGACATTGGATACTAACTCAGTAGACACAAGGGCACAGTTAGTATTCCGATAACTAAACTCCCACTTACGTTGCTCTTGACATTGGATACTAACTCAGTAGACACGAGGCACAGTTAGTATTCCGATCAACTAAACTCCCATTTACATTGCTCTTGACATTGGATACTATCTCAGTAGACACGAGGCACAGTTAGTATTCCGATCAACTAAACTCCCATTTACATTGCTCTTGACATTGGATACTAACTCAGTAGACACGAGGCACAGTTAGTATTCCGATCAACTAAACTCCCACTTACGTTGCTCTTGACATTGGATACTAACTCAGTAGACACGTATCACAGGTAGTATTCCGATAACTAAACACCCACTTACGTTGATCTTGACATTGGATACTAATTCAATTGACACGTGGCACAGTTAGTATTCCGATCAACTAAACTCCCACTTACGTTGCTCTTAACATTGGATACTAATTCAATAGACACGTGGCACAGTTAGTATTCCGATCAACTAAACTCCCACTTACGTTGCTCTTAACATTGGATACTAATCAATAGACCGTGGCACAGTTAGTATTCCGATCAACTAAACTCCCACTTACGGTGCTCTTGACATTGGATACTAACTCAGTAGACTCGAGGGCACAGTTAGTATTCCGAACAACTAAACTCCCACATACGGTGCTCTTGACATTGGATACTAACTCAGTAGACACGAGGGCACAGTTAGTATTCCGATAACTAAACTCCCATTTACATTGCTCTTGACATTGGATACTATCTCAGTAGACACGAGGCACAGTTAGTATTCTGATCAACTAAACTCCCACATACGGTGCTCTTGACATTGGATACTAACTCAGTAGACACGAGGGCACAGTTAGTATTCCGATCAACTAAACTCCCACTTACGGTGCTCTTGACATTGGATACTAACTCAGTAGACACGAGGGCACAGTTAGTATTCCGATCAACTAAACTCCCACTTACGGTGCTCTTGACATTGGATACTAACTCAGTAGACACGAGGGCACAGTTAGTATTCCGATCAACTAAACTCCCACATACGGTGCTCTTGACATTGGATAGTAACTCAGTAGACACGAGGGCACAGTTAGTATTACGATCAACTAAACTCCCACTTACGTTGTTCTTGACATTGGATACTAACTCAGTAGACACGTATGACAGGTAGTATTCCGATAACTAAACACCCACTTACGTTGCTCTTGACATTGGATACTGACTCAGTAGACACGTATCACAGTTAGTATTCCGATAACTAAACTCCCACTTACGTTGATCTTGACATTGGATACTAACTCAGTAGACACGTATGACAGGTAGTATTCCGATAACTAAACACCCACTTACGTTGCTCTTGACATTGGATACTGACTCAGTAGACACGTATCACAGTTAGTATTCCGATAACTAAACTCCCACTTACGTTGATCTTGACATTGGATACTAATTCAATAGACACGTGGCACAGTTAGTATTCCGATCAACTAAACTCCCACTTACGTTGCTCTTAACATTGGATACTAATTAAATAGACACGTGGCACAGTTAGTATTCCGATCAACTAAACTCCCACTTACGTTGCTCTTGACATCGAATACTAATTCAATAAACACGTGGCACAGTTAGTATTCCGATCAACTAAACTCCCACTTACGGTGCTCTTGACATTGGATACTAACTCAGTAGACACGAGGACACAGTTAGTATTCCGATCAACTAAACTCCCACATACGGTGCTCTTGACATTGGATACTAACTCAGTAGACACAAGGGCACAGTTAGTATTCCGATAACTAAACTCCCACTTACGTTGCTCTTGACATTGGATACTAACTCAGTAGACACGAGGCACAGTTAGTATTCCGATCAACTAAACTCCCATTTACATTGCTCTTGACATTGGATACTATCTCAGTAGACACGAGGCACAGTTAGTATTCCGATCAACTAAACTCCCATTTACATTGCTCTTGACATTGGATACTAACTCAGTAGACACGAGGCACAGTTAGTATTCCGATCAACTAAACTCCCACTTACGTTGCTCTTGACATTGGATACTAACTCAGTAGACACGTATCACAGGTAGTATTCCGATAACTAAACACCCACTTACGTTGATCTTGACATTGGATACTAATTCAATTGACACGTGGCACAGTTAGTATTCCGATCAACTAAACTCCCACTTACGTTGCTCTTAACATTGGATACTAATTCAATAGACACGTGGCACAGTTAGTATTCCGATCAACTAAACTCCCACTTACGTTGCTCTTAACATTGGATACTAATCAATAGACCGTGGCACAGTTAGTATTCCGATCAACTAAACTCCCACTTACGGTGCTCTTGACATTGGATACTAACTCAGTAGACTCGAGGGCACAGTTAGTATTCCGAACAACTAAACTCCCACATACGGTGCTCTTGACATTGGATACTAACTCAGTAGACACGAGGGCACAGTTAGTATTCCGATAACTAAACTCCCATTTACATTGCTCTTGACATTGGATACTATCTCAGTAGACACGAGGCACAGTTAGTATTCTGATCAACTAAACTCCCACATACGGTGCTCTTGACATTGGATACTAACTCAGTAGACACGAGGGCACAGTTAGTATTCCGATCAACTAAACTCCCACTTACGGTGCTCTTGACATTGGATACTAACTCAGTAGACACGAGGGCACAGTTAGTATTCCGATCAACTAAACTCCCACTTACGGTGCTCTTGACATTGGATACTAACTCAGTAGACACGAGGGCACAGTTAGTATTCCGATCAACTAAACTCCCACATACGGTGCTCTTGACATTGGATAGTAACTCAGTAGACACGAGGGCACAGTTAGTATTACGATCAACTAAACTCCCACTTACGTTGTTCTTGACATTGGATACTAACTCAGTAGACACGTATGACAGGTAGTATTCCGATAACTAAACACCCACTTACGTTGCTCTTGACATTGGATACTGACTCAGTAGACATGTATCACAGTTAGTATTCCGATAACTAAACTCCCACTTACGTTGATCTTGACATTGGATACTAATTTAATAGACACGTGGCACAGTTAGTATTCCGATCAACTAAACTCCTACTTACGTTGCTCTTAACATTGGATACTAATTAAATAGACACGTGGCACAGTTAGTATTCCGATCAACTAAACTCCCACTTACGTTGCTCTTGACATCGGATACTAATTCAATAAACACGTGGCACAGTTAGTATTCCGATCAACTAAACTCCCACTTACGGTGCTCTTGACATTGGATACTAACTCAGTAGACACGAGGACACAGTTAGTATTCCGATCAACTAAACTCCCACATACGGTGCTCTTGACATTGGATACTAACTCAGTAGACACAAGGGCACAGTTAGTATTCCGATAACTAAACTCCCACTTACGTTGCTCTTGACATTGGATACTAACTCAGTAGACACAAGGCACAGTTAGTATTCCGATCAACTAAACTCCCATTTACATTGCTCTTGACATTGGATACTATCTCAGTAGACACGAGGCACAGTTAGTATTCCGATCAACTAAACTCCCATTTACATTGCTCTTGACATTGGATACTAACTCAGTAGACACGAGGCACAGTTAGTATTCCGATCAACTAAACTCCCACTTACGTTGCTCTTGACATTGGATACTAACTCAGTAGACACGTATCACAGGTAGTATTCCGATAACTAAACACCCACTTACGTTGATCTTGACATTGGATACTAATTCAATTGACACGTGGCACAGTTAGTATTCCGATCAACTAAACTCCCACTTACGTTGCTCTTAACATTGGATACTAATTCAATAGACACGTGGCACAGTTAGTATTCCGATCAACTAAACTCCCACTTACGTTGCTCTTAACATTGGATACTAATCAATAGACCGTGGCACAGTTAGTATTCCGATCAACTAAACTCCCACTTACGGTGCTCTTGACATTGGATACTAACTCAGTAGACTCGAGGGCACAGTTAGTATTCCGATCAACTAAACCCCCACATACGGTGCTCTTGACATTGGATACTAACTCAGTAGACACGAGGGCACAGTTAGTATTCCAATAACTAAACTCCCATTTACATTGCTCTTGACATTGGATACTATCTCAGTAGACACGAGGCACAGTTAGTATTCTGATCAACTAAACTCCCACATACGGTGCTCTTGACATTGGATACTAACTCAGTAGACACGAGGGCACAGTTAGTATTCCGATCAACTAAACTCCCACTTACGGTGCTCTTGACATTGGATACTAACTCAGTAGACACGAGGGCACAGTTAGTATTCCGATCAACTAAACTCCCACATACGGTGCTCTTGACATTGGATACTAACTCAGTAGACACGAGGGCACAGTTAGTATTCCGATCAACTAAACTCCCACTTACGGTGCTCTTGACATTGAATACTAACTCAGTAGACATGAAGGCACAGTTAGTATTCCGATAACTAAACACCCACTTACGTTGCTCTTGACATTGGATACTGACTCAGTAGACATGTATCACAGTTAGTATTCCGATAACTAAACTCCCACTTACGGTGCTCTTGACATTGGATACTAATTTAATAGACACGTGGCACAGTTAGTATTCCGATCAACTAAACTCCTACTTACGTTGCTCTTAACATTGGATACTAATTAAATAGACACGTGGCACAGTTAGTATTCCGATCAACTAAACTCCCACTTACGTTGCTCTTGACATCGGATACTAATTCAATAAACACGTGGCACAGTTAGTATTCCGATCAACTAAACTCCCACTTACGGTGCTCTTGACATTGGATACTAACTCAGTAGACACGAGGACACAGTTAGTATTCCGATAACTAAACACCCACTTACGTTGATCTTGACATTGGATACTAATTCAATTGACACGTGGCACAGTTAGTATTCCGATCAACTAAACTCCCACTTACGTTGCTCTTAACATTGGATACTAATTCAATAGACACGTGGCACAGTTAGTATTCCGATCAACTAAACTCCCACTTACGTTGCTCTTAACATTGGATACTAATTCAATAGACACGTGGCACAGTTAGTATTCCGATCAACTAAACTCCCACATACGGTGCTCTTGACATTGGATACTAACTCAGTAGACACGAGGCACAGTTAGTTTTCCGATCAACTAAACTCCCACATACGGTGCTCTTGACATTGGATACTAACTCAGTAGACACGAGGCACAGTTAGTATTCCGATCAACTAAACTCCCACATACGGTGCTCTTGACATTGGATACTAACTCAGTAGACACGAGGCACAGTTAGTATTCCGATCAACTAAACTCCCACATACGGTGCTCTTGACATTGGATACTAACTCAGTAGACACGAGGCACAGTTAGTATTCCGATCAACTAAACTCCCACTTACGGTGCTCTTGACATTGGATACTAACTCAGTAGACACGAGGGCACAGTTAGTATTCCGATCAACTAAACTCCCACATACGGTGCTCATGACATTGGATACTAACTCAGTAGACACGAGGGCACAGTTAGTATTCCGATCAACTAAACTCCCACTTGCGGTGCTCTTGACATTGAATACTAACTCAGTAGACACGAGGGCACAGTTAGTATTCCGATCAACTAAACTCCCACATACGGTGCTCTTGACATTGGATACTAACTCAGTAGACATGAAGGCACAGTTAGTATTCCGATCAACTAAACTCCCACATACGGTGCTCTTGACATTGGATACTAACTCAGTAGACACAAGGGCACAGTTAGTATTCCGATAACTAAACTCCCACTTACGTTACTCTTGACATTGGATACTAACTCAGTAGACACGAGGCACAGTTAGTATTCCGATCAACTAAACTCCCATTTACATTGCTCTTGACATTGGATACTATCTCAGTAGACACGAGGCACAGTTAGTATTCCGATCAAATAAACTCCCACATACGGTGCTCTTGACATTAGATACTAACTCAGTAGACACGAGGGCACAGTTAGTATTCCGATCAACTAAACTTCCACATACGGTGCTCTTGACATTGGATACTAACTCAGTAGACACGAGGCACAGTTAGTATTCCGATAACTAAACTCCCATTTACATTGCTCTTGACATTGGATACTAACTCAGTAGACACGAGGGCACAGTTAGTATTCCGATCAACTAAACTCCCACATACGGTGCTCTTGACATTAGATACTAACTCAGTAGACACGAGGGCACAGTTAGTATTCCGATCAAATAAACTCCCACATACGGTGCTCTTGACATTAGATACTAACTCAGTAGACACAAGGGCACAGTTAGTATTCCGATCAAATAAACTCCCACATACGGTGCTCTTGACATTAGATACTAACTCAGTAGACACGAGGCACAGTTAGTATTCCGATAACTAAACTCCCATTTACATTGCTCTTGACATTGGATACTATCTCAGTAGACACGAGGCACAGTTAGTATTCCGATCAAATAAACTCCCACATACGGTGCTCTTGACATTAGATACTAACTCAGTAGACACGAGGGCACAGTTAGTATTCCGATCAACTAAACTCCCACATACGGTGCTCTTGACATTGGATACTATCTCAGTAGACACGAGGCACAGTTAGTATTCCGATCAAATAAACTCCCACATACGGTGCTCTTGACATTAGATACTAACTCAGTAGACACGAGGGCACAGTTAGTATTCCGATCAACTAAACTCCCACTTACGTTGCTCTTGACATTGGATACTAACTCAGTAGACACGAGGCACAGTTAGTATTCCGATCAACTAAATAAATAGGAATGCAAGGGCAGGCGTACCGACGATATTTTACTTCCCAATCTGGCGTGAAACCTGTATTACTATACACATGGTAATATGTAAAATCTTAACAGTTAATCTGTGTCTTAACATCTTAACATCTTAACTATTTGTGCCTTTATTTGCCTGTTAAATAGAACACTACTTGTAGTTAAGATATTGTTAATTGTAACAATCATTGACGTTCCTTTGATGTTATAGATGAGTTAGTTCCTCAAGTTTGCCCTACTTCGCTGGTGTATGTCCATGTGACACCATTTTCTGTACAAAAATTTATCAAACACTTTTATTTAAGTATGGTGTTTTCTGCTGGGTTTGCAGAGAGCAATTTCTAGAATTCGTTTTTGAACTTCTTTATCGGTTAGAAGTTATACGTAATTTTAAAAAGCAAAATTAGCGTGTTCTAATCATTCTGTTTATCAGCTACATATTTCACTATGAATCTATAGATTTTCTGGTCTCTTTCCTTGAAATAATTTGAACGTAAAATAGGAAAATAAAACTGTTATAAACATTGAATTTGTCGCCTACACCTTTTACTGTGTGCGTTAGATATCTATTTGGAAGAATAGTAGTTTTTAGACAGAATAATTACACTGTTGTTAAGTTTGTAATTGTCAGACAGTTTTAAACTTCTTCGAAGTTTATATGCGTTTCTGTAATTGGAAGAAAAGAGTGTTCAAAAGGAAGGTAATTATGTTACAACCATTCTAGTTAGCGTCAAAAAAATATATTGGAGGCATTTTTGTTTATTGTCTTGAAAATGTACTGTTGAAATCATTGTAATTGTCTTCTTCAGATTTTACTACGAACGCTTATCTTTTTTTTCATGGGAGAATGCAGAGTTAATATTCTAGTTAACGAACGTACTGTTAATATTCTAGTTGTCAAAGGATTCTACTTTAAATTTGTAAATTAACCCTGTTTGTAGAATATATCTATTTGATATTTGAATAAAGCTCTTATTCACAGTTGGTTTCGTGCAAACGTAGAATATTATTTTTAACCATGTGGTTTGTCTTTTTAAGAGAATGAGAATCAACCATTTCTTATCACCTGTCCTTTACAATGTGTAAGTAAAGCTTTGTAGTCCTTCTTCCTAGACTCACCGTACATTCTCATTACGATTTATTATAAAATATTAAACATCGAAAGTTTAACTGTCAGAATTTTTCGATGAATTTGAAATACTATGTTAGCTAAATTAGAGTTTATATTCACTTATAATAAGTTGCTGTTTCATATGTTATTCTACCTATAACTGATCTACCTATGAACAATATATTTTTGACATCCAGAGAGAACAATGCTCAAGAAAGTAAATCTATCACATCACTACAAAATCAAACCTAGCCAAAATACTTAGCCAGAATTGTTGACACTTAAATACATTATGGCTAAAGTATTTTGACTACGTTAACTAAGTTTGCGTAAATATTATTTAGCATAACAGTAAAAAAAAATTATTTCAATGTTACTTCAGCCAACCAGGCTTTCAAGTCCTAAGACACGTATATTGCAAAAGTTTGCATCTAAATTGCAATTAAATAATAAAACAAACTAAATACGACTGTTTTAGCTCTATATCAACTGTTCACGTCACTTGCAGAGGGTGGGATGCAGCTCTAGGGAAAATTAAATTAAGTCGGCAATAATTAACAAATATTTAACACAATTAACTCTTTCACAAATTTAGTGATTTTCCCATTAAGATTCCAGTTTCCAAAAGGAGTTGCGTCATTGAACTGCCATTAAAACTGCATTATTTTCTTATTATTTTCTCAGTTTCCATTTCTTTAAAATAAACTTCGCTTGAAATAAGTAGAAAGTGTCTAAGCTACTAGGCCTAGTTACTCTTTCGTACATATTGAATGACAAACTAAATCCAGTATTTTTGGGAGCCATATTTTGTATAATATAGCTTTCTAATATGACAAATGTTGGAATAATAATGGATGTAAACCATGCAATGTTGCCCTTCTTATCTTTAACATTATTATTATTTTCAATTAGAATTGAATTAATACTAACGTAAACTACACTTCTTATTAATGGTAACATTCCTAGTAAACTATAGACTTTAAATAAATATAATATTGTGAATATTATAGAATATTATATCACCTGTTGTACCTTAATCTATGGAGAGTTGGAGATATACATTTAGATAATTGACGATTTATAATATGTTCTAATAATATTACTTAATTACAATATTTTCGTATACATACATTTGATTTACCATTAACAAATGTATGTACACAACAAACTTGTTGTGAATATAAGAAACAATACACATTTGGCACTACTTTTTCATACGTAGGTATTGTTAAAAACATCACTGCTTATTAAGAATTAAAACTTGTTGTGAATATAAGAAACAAAACACATTCGGCACTACTTTTTCATACGTAGGTATTGTTAAAAACATCACTGCTTATTAAGAATTAAAACTTGTTGTGAATATAAGAAACAAAACACATTCGGCACTACTTTTTCATACGTAGGTATTGTTAAAAACATCACTGCTTATTAAGAATTAAAACTTGTTGTGAATATAAGAAACAAAACATATTCGGCACTACTTTTTCATACGTAGGTATTGTTAAAAACATCACTGCTTATTAAGAATTAAAACTTGTTGTGAATATAAGAAACAAAACACATTCGGCACTACTTTTTCATGCGTAGGTATTGTTAAAAACATCACTGCTTATTAAGAATTAAAACTTGTTGTGAATATAAGAAACAAAACACATTCGGCACTACTTTTTCATACGTAGGTATTGTTAAAAACATCACTGCTTATTAAGAATTAAAACTTGTTGTGAATATAAGAAACAAAACACATTCGGCACTACTTTTTCATGCGTAGGTATTGTTAAAAACATCACTGCTTATTAAGAATAATATTTATAGTGGCCCAAAAAAATATTACAAACACCTTAGGAGTAATTCCGTGAACGAATTAACTTTCAGGTAGATTTTTGATTGCTTGGAACTCAAACCAATTATTGTATATATCGTAAAGTAGAAGATAAATGTTTAATGATGACATCAATTAGTCCTCTAGATAAGGGAAATACCGACACAAGATACACGGACGGTTTATTTGTTCTAGGAGAGGCAGTTTTCAGCAATAATTTTCCAGATCAATCGTAAGCATTCGATTTGACGGTGTATCTCATCGTTTTTGTCACTGGGTTTGGTAGGAAAGCCCCATTTACTTGATGAAATGAACGGTCGTTGCATCTTAGAAAACTATTATTTAAAATAGACTAGTACCATGATAACCTTGTCAGGTTAAAATGCTTCCATACCTGTCAATATGGTAAGATTTATTTATTCTATTTTTGTCGATATGAAAGTGGTTTTAATGATTTGTTATTAAACAAATTACTGAATGTGTTCTTTTTTTAATTCCTTTCAAATCTTTGTCAATTTTTAAAGCAAGCATATTTTTTAACCCTAGATCTGTAGAAAGCATGTATGCACGATTGAAAATGAATTAAATGGACATTTTTCAACATGCATGAGTAATTTGTTATAGATCTAGTAGATTTTTGGCTGGATTCTAGAAAACTAGATTTTTCATCATCTGAAACTTGAAGAATTTGTTTGTGTTGATCGTATCGATATACGATTATATGAAATAAACAACTTTTTAGGCTTGGATGTATGTTACCAAAACCTAGACCTAAAACACTCTATTAACTTAGGGTAATGTCAGGTATAAGAAGGTTATGTACAACATCTGCACATGCCTTTCACTTTGTTTATCTTTTAGCTTCATTGAAATGTTTGCTAGGTTTTAAATCTAAATGTTTGTCATTTATTCTATTATTGGAACAGGTATAAAGTGTAACTAACTGCTTAAATCTGTTTTTCAAACAGATATTTTCTTGTAAATGAGCAGCAAAACGTGTACTTTTGCTTTTATAGAAATTAAAATACGAAATAAAAATTAAATCAATTACAATTCGTAATAATAGGAAACAAATATAATGTTTTAAAGAAAATGATTTTCGGTTCACTTTTTATCTAAAACCTCCTAAGCATTGGCAACTTTTGTTTCAACTTTAATCGATCACACAATAAAAACATAGAAATTATATATGCAGTTGTGAACCTTTAACAGCATTGCTGATCCCAAAGTGAATAAGATGGTTGGTTGCAAAATCTAGACGCGGAAGAGATAGTTTACTTAATATGTCATTCTACACTTAAACCCACTTGAGTCATGCGCTAGGATAACTTCAGGTGAGTCACCTTGTGCGATAACAAAGTCTAAAAAAAAAAAAAAAAAAAACAGACATGCTCAATAGATTAGTTTTACTGCATATATAGCCTATAGCGTATGAACGAATAAGACATTCATAGAGTTTGTCAGCTACTGTACCACTTAGTAATTTAAACTTCTATAAAAGCTGTTGTATTGAGAAAATGTAAGTAATTACAATAATTAATATAATAATTACATTTTTTCGTTTGTAATGAATACTTGGAAAAAACTCCAAAATTCATAAGATATTAATAAAAATAAAAATATCAAGTGATCTCCTGTCACAAAGCTAAATCCAAGCCATTTAAGACTTGCCCCACTGATTCTATTTGTACTACCTAATCCCTCCGTAAAACAGCGCAGGGTCCCTCTGAAACTATGTGATCCATTGTTTGGCTCGATTCCCCACAATTACATGACTGATCTAGTGTCAATGCCCATTTGTAGTTCCAGTAGTTACATCTGCCCACTCCAGTTCGGAGCCGATTCAACAGGAGGTATTGACGAATCGTTAATAAGGAACAGATTTTGCCCATCAAAACTGTTCCACGCTATGACCCAGTTAGTATTAAGCGAGATAATTGATCTGCTATACTGGAAAGCAGTACGTAGGGGGGAGGTGATGTTTGCGTTCATATAAAATCTTTAAAGTTGTACGCACGCCCTGGGAAGTTAGTTCTAAACGAACAACAAACCTGGTAGCTGAACCGTCACGGATTTTTTATCTCCCGGCCATGGCAGCTACTACACAAAATAGATTAGTTGATTACCATACAATTGCTATACTATACCGTGAAGAACAGATATGCTCAATAGAATCGTTGCTTACAGTTCAATGGTACTACTATATCTTGAAGAACAGAGAAGCTCAATAGTATTGTTGCTTACCGTACAATGGCACTATTATTCCATGAAAAACAGACAATCGTAATAGAATAGTTGATAACCGAACAATGGCACTATTATTCCATGAAGAACAGACAATCGTAATAGAATAGTTGATAACCGTACAATGGCACTATTATTCCATGAAGAACAGACAATCGTAATATAATAGTTGATAACCGTACAATGGCACTATTATTCCATGAAGAACAGACAATCGTAATAGAATAGTTGATAACCGTACAATGGCACTATTATTCCATGAAGAACAGACAATCGTAATAGAATAGTTGATAACCGTACAATGGCACTATTATTCCATGAAGAACAGACAATCGTAATAGAATAGTTGATAACCGTACAATGGCACTATTATTTCATGAAAAACAGACAATCGTAATAGAATAGTTGATAACCGTACAATGGCACTATTATTCCACGAATAACAGACAAGCGTAATAGAATAGTTGATAACCGTACAATGGCACTATTATTCCATGAAGAACAGACAATCGTAATAGAATAGTTGATAACCGTACAATGGCACTATTATTCCATGAAAAACAGACAATCGTAATAGAATAGTTGATAACCGTACAATGGCACTATTATTCCACGAAGAACAGACAAGCGTAATAGAATAGTTGATAACCGTACAATGGCACTATTATTCCATGAAAAACAGACAATCGTAATAGAATAGTTGATAACCCTACAATGGCACTATTATTCCATGAAAAACAGACAATCGTAATAGAATGGTTGACAACCGTACAATGGCACTATTATTCCACGAAGAACAGACAAGCGTAATAGAATAGTTGATAACCGTACAATGGCACTATTATTCCATGAAGAACAGACAATCGTAATAGAATAGTTGATAACCGTACAATGGCACTATTATTCCACGAAAAACAGACAATCGTAATAGAATAGTTGATAACCGTACAATGGCACTATTATTCCACGAAGAACAGACAAGCGTAATAGAATAGTTGATAACCGTACAATGGCACTATTATTCCATGAAGAACAGACAATCGTAATAGAATAGTTGATAACCGTACAATGGCACTATTATTCCATGAAGAACAGACAATCGTAATAGAATAGTTGATAACCGTACAATGGCACTATTATTCCATGAAGAACAGACAAGCGTAATAGAATAGTTGATAACCGTACAATGGCACTATTATTCCATGAAGAACAGACAAGCGTAATAGAATAGTTGATTACCGTACAATGGCACTATTATTCCATGAAGAACAGACAATCGTAATAGAATAGTTGATAACCGTACAATGGTACTATTATTCCACGAAGAACAGACAAGCGTAATAGAATAGTCGACTACCGTACAGTGGCACTATTATTCCATGAAGAACAGACAAGCGAAATAGAATAGTTGATTACCGTACAAGTCAAGTCAAATATCCTTTTTTGTGCCAGTACATCACTGCATAATTGCGTCAAAATACATGGTACGTAATATACAAGGTAACAAAAATGTTGATAATAAAATAAAAATTGCCAAATATATACTTTAATCTTATCATCAAAGGAATTAAAACATTATGAAACTGACTAGCACGTCAGGGATTCTTCAATACTATAGAAGCAATGCGACACCAAATATCTCTTGACCCTTTTAGAAACACATTCACTTCACGTTCTGCTTTGAGTGAGGTTGGCAAAGCGTTAAATAGTTTGATCCCACTAAACAATACACGTTTTTGGAAGAATCGTGTTTTATGTGGAAGTGTTGTAATGTTCACGTCTGACCTGATATATTTATGTACGGGTTTGTATGTATTAAAAAGGTGAAAATTACTATTCACAAATAGGAGGACACAGCGGTTGTAAATTGAAGGAAATGTAAGTATATTATTATCGTTAAAGCGAGACCTACAGGAAACATCCCTACGCTTACCGAATATAGTTCTTACTACCCTCTTTTGCAATTTGAACAAAAAGTTAGTTTCTTTGCATTCATGTCTCCAGATTTGAACTCCATAAGCCAACACAGGATAAATTAGCCCATAGTATAAAGCAAGTAAAGTCTTACTATCATATAAGAAGAAAAACGTGTCAAAACAAAGTTTCCTGACCTAACATTTTTACATACCAAGTCAATGTGTGATTTAAATTTTTAATTGTTATCAATCATGATACCCAAAAAAAGGTTGTTTCATCAGAGGGATCAATTTCCTGTTCATCGAAAACATATGACTTGATTACTTATTAAGAACTCAATAATACTAGTTTTTGTTATCATTAATACATAGTTTGTAATCATTAAACTATTGTAAGAGTATATTAGCCTGCTTGAACACCTCCTACTCAAGCTCTGAACGACTGGGGGCTGAGAGAGAGAGAGAGAGAGAGAGAGAGAGAGAGTGAGTTGTCATCAGCGAACAAGCAGATTTTACCATTTGTAACATAGGAAGGCAAGTTGTTAATAAAGAGTAGGAATAAGATGGGACCAAGGATCAATCCTGAAGTACGCCCATGTCAAAATGTAGAACTGAAGATTGTGCCCATCTCGTACAACCCTATCGTTGAAAGGGGTTTTGACCAGTTGTTTTCTGTCAGTCAAATATGAACTGATCCATTCATACAATTTCACCACTATATCTTAAAGAACAGAGATGTTCAGTATAATTGTTGCTTGTTGTACAATGACACCATTATTCCATGAAGAACAGACAAGCTTAATAAAATAGTTCATTACCGTACAATTTCACTCATATATTATGAAGAACAAATATGTGCAATAGTATAGATTCCTACCGTGCAATGATCTACTTTAGATTGAAGAACAAACATGATTAATATAATAATTGCTTACCATAAAATGTTTTACTAAACTCTTAATCAATGGCCTGGAATAAGTATCCATTACCAAAATAACTGACACATACAATACTATTACATTAAGGATTTACACATGTAATGATTTCTTTCTTAGTCAGGTTGTCATAATTTTCTTTATTATTAGATTAATTATTTGATGTAACATATCTTATGATCAAATTCCGCCTTGTATTATAGGCCTATTAGATACTAGTGGAATTTGATAGGTTTAGGAGTAGGCCTAGTATCAGGGACCGATCACTAGACAACACTTGAACGTAAATAATTTGTGTTTATTAATTGTGAACTGAAGATGCAAGAATGTTGTTTTTAACATTCTATCTTAAAACTTTCAACTACCTCACTTAATGGATATATCACAGCACTTTCCATAAACGGCTTGAGGAAACAGGAAACAGAGGATGATTCGGCCCTTCTTCAAGTATTGGTCACCGTCTACTTGAGTCACTCGAAGCAAAATGACTGCGAGTGCGTGCTCATATTTAAGCACGCGATGGGAATATCGATTCCTTGATAGGACCATTTGTTAACAGCTATTCAGTGGTGCGTGTCGCAGCTTTGAGGACGGCCGAGACCTGCGTCAGCAAACCAAACTAAGGAGAAAGTACATCGACCACCTGCTGGGAGGACCTACAATGCCACATAACCCTCAATTTGCAAGGATTGTACCATCTCCGAGAAGTGAATGTGTCTCCTGCGCCATCTTCCGGCTGGAGATTGGGTCCTTGAGTAAAAATGGCTGGTGATTATGGTCATTGAAGCAACGACCCACACGTTCCAATGTTTTAACGATTTCCCTAAATACTGTTGGTGGTGAATTCAACATTATAATGTATAGAATGTAAAATTTCCCCATAGCTGTTTCCTATATTTGTTGTATGGTAATTATTTATCGTTTGATTAGAATATTTATATTGTACTCGTCTTGTACGTTCCTTTGCAATTGACTACTAATTTCTAATTAAATACCTAGCCGTTATCTTGTTTTATTTCTATTTTTCTGTACGTAATAACATATTTCTAAGTTAATATCTTGTTGAAAATGTTATTTGAACGTATTGTCTCAATACTTTTAAGAATTGTAGTGGATATGAATAGTATAAACAAATGTGTATGTCGAACTCCTTGTGGATCATCCTCACTTGTGGAAGTGAAAAGTCACTAACTATCCTAATAAACAATAACTTAAGTTCAGTAGGCATATACAAAGTTTAATTATCCAATTTTGTGGTAAGGAAATAATATTAAAATCTTCTGCAGCAGGAGCAGGGACTTCATTGTAGCTTTTAAACACTTTTTAAACAGCAAACCTTTGAAGTCAGATTTTTGGATCTACAAAGACATTTAATTTCATAAACTACTCGACCTGTGCTCTCATTTAATATATTCATTTGACTCCTTGCGAGTCATCCCCCTGATATGACAGTAAATTGTTAGTTACTTCAAAAAGTAGATTAATATGTGCAGTAATGGTGTACGAAGTTTTATTGCTTTATCAGTAATCGTTCAGAAATAACTTATCAGTTCCGGACTTTTCTTCCTCGCATAAAGATATAACAATAAGTAAAACAAATTAACTTGAATTCGTTTATAAAATTCATAATAAGAAAATAAATTACCTATGTTAATCTGTGAACTAAAAGCGAATTATACAGATTGTCTGTATAACTGAAGAGGATTTTCTTGATTGTGACTTGTGTTGAGGAGTGCGGGAGCTAGCCAATCGAGGTGGGCTGCGAGCTGCGACTGAGTTAGGTGGCTGCACCTATCTTGTTGGCCAATTCGAGTGGGTGGCTAGACCCGTTTCCTGCCCAAATAAAGGACACACTGTGCAATACGCTATCACAACGACAATCCATCCATTTTTATAAGGTCTCGTAAATTAGTTTGGTTTCGGCCATCTTTTGATTTAAAATCCGACTCCTTCGGCACGTTAACAGCTAAAGTAAGAAATTGATAACACATTTAGTCCACTACTCTTTACTATATTTACTGTCTCGCTGTGCTCTATCTATGATTAGAAAAAACTCCCTCGGTGCTTCAAGTATTTTGAAACTGAAGTGGAGTGGTTGTACAGTTTAAAAATGCAATTACTTTGATTTCTTTCCTAGTTTTCTTTTAACCCTTTATATGTTACTGGTTCTTATCCACTAGTGTTTGGTTCTTGGTTCTCACTACAAATTTACAATCTTTTGCTTTAATTAACGCTTAGTGGTTAGTATTTCAGCAACCACAAAAGTGCTTGAATTGAACACACCAATTTTTTCAACAAATCGTCTATTTATTAATAGAAACCTCTTTAATAACACTTAATAACTATTTGAAAATACATTGAAAAATATTTTGTCATTTGTATATATTATGTAGGTGGTGGTTAAATATTTAACCAGAAAACGTCTATGCATCTCTTACCTTTAGTTAAGAATACTGGTTAGTTTATTGACCACTCATTTTTTTACTACAAAATATAGTTTTCACGCCTTTGGTTGAAAGAAATAACACACATTTAAGTTTGTTACAAGTGAATTGCTCTTTACTAATCATTTAATAATACAAAACTATCTCTTTAAATGAGAATAGTTAACCATATTTTATAGTAATAATCACGTTTCATAAACGACTAAAATAATATATCTAAGAAATTTGAAATTACGTTGTTTTTAATACTGTTTTAATACAGCATAAATTAATTGAATTAGTTTCCCAATGACACTAACAGTATTTTTTAACTATGGAAAGGAGCAAAGCATTGTAGACACAAAGCAACTTCACATTTACTACATTCAATGATGGATCTCTTATGTTTGACTTTGGTGCTGCATCAGACGCATCTTCTACACATGATAAACCAATCAATAAGTTGCCAGCACAACTGATTTTCAACATAGGAACAATAACATATTGAAAAACATTTATTTCAGACTCATGTAATGTAATAATTTAAAAATAAATAAAACCAAAGTGAATTTAGAAAAATGTTTTTTGGCGCCATGTTTTATTGTTAATTTGAGGCTATAGTTTAAAAGTTTAATTAAATATTCAGTAAGACAATACATTGTGTATAGCCTATGCTCAAGGTATACAGTGACAATCAGAGAATTGTGCACAGCACAAACTATTTGTAAAACTGTTATCTTTTAGATGGTTTAATCACGTTTAATACCTTGTTACAAGAAGAGTGCTGTCAGCATGGGTCCCAGGGGGCATACTGGCTAAATATTTAGCCACTTGGACGGTGTATCTCTCCTAATGTTTAGACTGACCAGACAGGAAAGCTTTATCAGCTGTTCAGATACATGCTTTGTCATCACCAGAATGTTGAGGAACAAGAAGATTGATTTTAGCACCACAATATTGATGGTGGCTAAAATTTTAACCAGTATGCATTAACGCAAAAAAAACTGAAAATTAGACGTGAACATCCAGGAGCCCACGTCATTAAATATTTACCACAGCCATTAGAGGTGGTAAATATTTTAGCCAGGATTCGTTAACACAAAAAACTGAAATATCATAACCTATAAAGCGTTAAACGGCTAAGTTCATTTTTTCAAATATGAAAAAATAAAATTGAAATACTGTACTGTCATACGTAAATTTTAGTGTTTGAATTTGTACTCTTTCACCTTATGTTCGTCAATTTTACTTGTAATAAATCTCACAAATATCTCCTGAGATAAATGATCAGATATTTCTTCTGCTACCCGTGATACGTTTCATTTTAGGATCTTACGACAGTGGATCAATCATATTTACTCGCTCGCTTAATAAGTATGGTATGCCCGCGAGATAGTTGTGGTATACCCTTAATAAGTATGGTATGCCCGCGAGATAGTTGTGGTATACCCTTAATAAGTATGGTATGCCCGCGAGATAGTTGTGGTATACCCTTAATAAGTATGGTATGCCCGCGAGATAGTTGTGGTATACCCTTAATAAGTATGGTATGCCCGCGAGATAGTTGTGGTATACCCTTAATAAGTATGGTATGCCCGCGAGATAGTTGTGGTATACCCTTAATAAGTATGGTATGCCCGCGAGATAGTTGTGGTATACCCTTAATAAGTATGGTATGCCCGCGAGATAGTTGTGGTATACCCTTAATAAGTATGGTATGCCCGCGAGATAGTTGTGGTATACCCTTAATAAGTATGGTATGCCCGCGAGATAGTTGTGGTATACCCTTAATAAGTATGGTATGCCCGCGAGATAGTTGTGGTATACCCTTAATAAGTATGGTATGCCCGCGAGATAGTTGTGGTATACCCTTAATAAGTATGGTATGCCCGCGAGATAGTTGTGGTATACCCTTAATAAGTATGGTATGCCCGCGAGATAGTTGTGGTATACCCTTAATAAGTATGGTATGCCCGCGAGATAGTTGTGGTATACCCTTAATAAGTATGGTATGCCCGCGAGATAGTTGTGGTATACCCTTAATAAGTATGGTATGCCCGCGAGATAGTTGTGGTATACCCTTAATAAGTATGGTATGCCCGCGAGATAGTTGTGGTATACCCTTAATAAGTATGGTATGCCCGCGAGATAGTTGTGGTATACCCTTAATTGCAGTGTCAAGATTACGTTAACTCCAGTCCACCCGCAAAATGCAATAAAGAGATACCTACTAGTGTATGAATAAGAAAAGCGAGCGTTGTTGAAAAACGTACTTAATAAGTTCGTTTTAACGCTATTTTGAGGACCCAAGACTGATAAAACACGTTTTCCAATAGCTGTTGAAAATTAAACTTATGTTCACTGTCCAGTAAAACTTGTTTTAGGACTAGGCTTGGAATTAATTGTAGGAGAAATGTGGCATCAGCTACCTTACCAGAGAAGATAAATCCACAATCACAAACACTACACACTTAGAAGTCACAAGTTGACACGCAACAAAAAATCTATGACACTTTCACTTTCCTCAGACTGTACAACACAATTGTTATATGTAATTTTATCTATAACAACAATTGTTAACCATCAGCAAACGTTCATACGTAAAAATTGTGTTGGAATACTGTTTTACTCTATGAACTCATCTCGTGTGATTTGAGAGATATCTGAAGGTTTATTAATTGTAAGAATGTATTATATACTTATACAGCAAATAATATATTCTTAAAATTATTTTACCATTCTGTTCAGGAGGTAAAATTATGGATGAAGGTTTAATACACGAGTAATTAATTTCTACAAAATATGGAATATTATATTGGAGTGCTCAATAATTTTGACTACCGATAATGTCAGCTTAGATTAGTGCCTCGCCTTCTGGTAGTAGATCCAAAAGTAAACTGTTTAGTAACAGCACTCTAAAACTATATCAGATAATGATTTTCATCATAGTTTCGCCACCCATAATGAAAATGGGTGCATCATTACCTCCCAGAATCAAAGTAGCCAAGCACTAGCAAGGAGTTGTGAAAACCAAGCATATCTCCTCATGAAGTTTCTTTTTTACGGGATTATCCTTGGAACTATTTTCTTAGATCACAGAGGAGCAGTCATTTATTTTTTTCCGTATGAGACGCTCAGTCAAATATTGCCAACCCCTTGATACGGAAAAACACGCTTTTAGACAAAAAAGATTAGCGTGTCCATCCGAAGTGTCTTCTACCATGACAATGGTAGGTTACCAATTGCAGCCTACCAATGTATTGGCTTTGACTTGGGAGTTTTTGGAAAAAATTCATTGATACACTATTGAACTCTTAGTTTCCAGCACTGAGCCCCCATATATTCTACACGTTCGGACCACCCATTGGTGGATTGGGTAGTTTTCACGATCATGAAAATGCTGAGAGTTTGGTCATGATTTTATACCAGCACGACCATTTTCATTTTTTTATTATGGTATAAAATAAGTCATAATCCGCTCATTATAATGAGTATACAACAATCCTTGTGCTATCAAATTGTTATATTGTCTAAAAATACATAAAACTGAAGTCTTTGAAAATTCAGACTACTCAATAGATCTGAAAGGTTCGGTTAGCGAAATTACTTGTAGTGGCCACAATTACTAGTCCCCATCAGCAGACACTGACAACTGTCCGTCAATTTCCCCTGACCACAACCTCATCTGTCCGGTATACCACAATCCTACGTTGCGCATGATGTATCAACGTTGCTCAATAATAGGGTAATCTAGCAACGTTGATTCTAAAGTTGATTATACATTTTTTTCTGATTGCAAGAGTATTTCAGATTCTTTATACGATTTTAAATGTTATGATCCTGTGATGATTTGAACTTCAATTAATACATCCAACAAAGAGTTACAAGACCATTTGAAGTTCTTTATATGATTTTAAAAGTTATGATCATGTGATTTGAACTTCCAATAAAGACATAAAATAAAGAGTCATTCTAATTAAATAATTACTTACTTTTAATCATGATGCATGTCCTAAACATTTGTAATGAGCTGCAACGATTATTTTTTCTGTAATGGGCTGTAGGAATATTTCTTCTTAACTCCTCTACATTGATAACAACTAGTATTTGTAGAGCATTATGATGAGAAGCACTATTAAGGTTGGTGGTGCAACGCAAGAGGAATGCTAAAAAGCATTAATTAACTCCTCGTGTATTACCTTTCGTTTAAGAGATCCATTTGTTTACTCATGCCAAATATTATAGAATTATAATCTTTGCTCATACTTTGGTGTGTGTGGTCCAGTGGACAGTAGTCTGGAAACAGTCCTAGATTTGTTCGAAAGCAATAATGGCTGGTTTCTAAGGATGCTGAAAGTAGCATATGATTATTGACTGTGTGACTAAACTCTCACTCAGCCATAAGCCCCCATTTCTCAAGTGTTGCATGTTTGGGCTTAAAGGCTGTTTTGGATTTTGAACACTTGAGAGTTCAACTAGTCGGTGTCATGGCCAGTGCGTCATTAAAAAAAAAGTTAATTGTAAAGCTCCGAGATGTGATGTTCACGAAAGGTCGGAAATATTAGTCGGGTTAGTTTGAGGTCGTCTAAAGGAGTGACGAACGAAGTTTGCATTCCTGGAAGAGATTTATTGCAGTTAATGGTTGTCTTTAAGAGCAACAAATTCGGAAAGAAAATATGAAATATAACGCGGCTGCTTGTCTTGTAGGATAAATCTCCTTGCTAATAAACATTTCTCCAAAGTCAATAATGCACAACTGGGGCATGGTCAGTAGAAAGTGTGTTGTGCAATCATGGGCTCGAGGACCTACTCCTACTCCTGGCTGCCATCGTTTCCCACGCCTCAATATCTACATCAAGAGAGCTTCCTCTACATCCTTCGGATTGCGCTATTCACGCTTTCTTTTAAATCGTCAACATAGTAATGTACTAACAAAGTTAAGTTAGATGTGTAACATTTTTACTCTTCAAGCATACTTGCATGTAGGACCTAAACTGATTCAATTGTCTCTCTACGCTAATGAAATGAAGAGTTCAGTAAAGGGATTCAGATTTTTAAATTGTTGCTGTAATTTTTTAATTTATGACTCAACTTATATTAAACAAATTCTGAATATTCCTTAAGTAGACTGTTTTACTTCACATTGTAGAAATGTTTCTGGTCAGAAATAAACTTCTTGAAGCGTTGTACATCATAATAAACTTGTTATATAAACTGTTATATATAGCGTATTGTTTGATGTTAGCCATCATATATTAATTAAGAAAGAAAACATTGATCTGTATTTGATACAAAATCCATCAATAGCAATGTTATTTATTAATAGAAATAATAAAGTGATCTGTCACGAAGCTAAATCCAATCCATCAAGCCACTTAAGACCTGCCTCACCGATTCTATGGTGATTTTCCCTCCGTAAAAGAGTGGAATAAACCAGTGACAAAGCAGTTGTCCGCAGGACATGTGCGTGTAGCCTATATAGAATAAACTATTGAAGACACTTTACATTCGTTATCGTAGATTTCAAACTTGTATACTTCAAACATATACTCATATGAGTGTATATCACTCATCAATCTAAATACTGAAACTATTCAATGAAATCAAAAGTTTCAATGGTGTTTCAGTTTTCGTAATTTATAATTAGTCAAGGTCATGGATATGTTTGCAAACAAATCTTGAACGTAAAATCGAAGTATTGTTTAATCATTCATATCTTACATAAATAAATATTTGGTGTTATTATAAATAATATTCCAACTTCAAATTTAAGGCTGTAAAATAAGATTTGTCTAGGAGAAGGACAAATGAGTGGATCAGTAACCGTGCACCTGAGGTCAGTTTGTCAACTCGCACGTCCTCCTCGTCACAGCTCGCATGCTAACTAACAACCTTTATTCAACCATGGTGCCACTTACATAAAGATACTCATTTGTTTGTTTTTTTTTCTTTTTCTTTGTTGTGGGTTGTACGGCCTGCTCCTAATTTTCTACTTTGTTGTACCACCCACGTCGAAGACTTCCACACTTCGCTTTCCATTCTCTAATCGAAAAATCTTTACTTGTAGCACTAGTTGTAGAGCCTATATCATTATCAACTGAGACGATTCAATTGAGTTTTTCCAGTTAGGCAGTAAATTGTATAATTTTAACGTCCATTGGCAAAGTTTTAGTCGTTTGAATATGCTGTTCGTAAAAAAGGCCGATATTCGGAAGATTGTTTGTCTATGAAAAAAATGTGATAATTCTTCTATACCTCTACGTTTTAAGCGATTTTTATAACTTTTGTAATTTCGTATGTTATGAAGAAGGACTTATTTACTAAACTGTCGATACTGGATACACAATATCAAATATAGCCACACTAAAACAGTTATTTCACCAAGTTAAGTGCTACTTAAATAGTCGGTGATCAATCAAGAATGTCAATCGAGGCACAGCAGTCGCAAAGACTACTGACAGAGTTGTCATATCGCCACCCCATGTCGATGGATATATGCCTGCAGTCACCACAGCCACCAGCCCAAACCTCGGCCATACAAGGGATGCGTGCGGTGCCTGCGAAAGCGACAAAATGCATGAATAGGCAACACTCCGATGAACCCTACGAAAATGTCCGACCCCTATAGTCTAACTCGACGTGTTAATACGTTTCTGTTCTTAATTATACTATAGTAAGAACAAATCGATTGCTGCGTGTGTCTTCAACAACTGCTGAGTATTGTCAGGTCGTGCTCAACGAATTCTTCTTAAGTCTGCAACAGTCGTGATGAATATAGTGGTACTCATAAAACGCGTACATCTCCAGTAGTCGATTATGATTACTTCTTAAAGACACTCTCAACTGATTCGTACCCCTTCAAGTGTACTGGGGAAAACACCGTACCCTTTAAAACTATTTCCTAGGTAACGATAGTGAATTCTCATCAGTTGCTTCGTTGTCCTTAACGTGCAATGAATATTGCTTCGGAATTTATACACCTGTACACCTCTAAGAGTGCATGATAACTAACTAAGAAACACTCTTAAACTGATTTATACCCCTCTAACAATGCATGATGATAAGTAACTTTGAAATACTGTTAAACTGATTTATACCCCTCTAACAATGCATGATGATAAGTAACTTTGAAATACTGTTAAACTGATTTATACCCCTCTAACAATGCATGATGATAAGTAACATTGAAATACTGTTAAACTGATTTATACCCCTCTAACAATGCATGATGATAAGTAACTTTGAAATACTGTTAAACTGATTTATACCCCTCTAACAATGCATGATGATAAGTAACTTTGAAATACTGTTAAACTGATTTATACCCCTCTAATAATGCATGATGATAAGTAACTTTGAAATACTGTTAAACTGATTTATACCCCTCTAACAATGCATGATGATAAGTACCTTTGAAATACTGTTAAACTGATTTATACCCCTCTAATAATGCATGATGATAAGTAACTTTGAAATACTGTTAAACTGATTTATACCCCTCTAACAATGCATGATGATAAGTAACTTTGAAATACTGTTAAACTGATTTATACCCCTCTAACAATGCATGATGATAAGTAACTTTGAAATACTGTTAAACTGATTTATACCCCTCTAACAATGCATGATGATAAGTAACTTTGAAATACTGTTAAACTGATTTATACCCCTCTAACAATGCATGATGATAAGTAACTTTGAAATACTGTTAAACTGATTTATACCCCTCTAACAATGCATGATGATAAGTAACTTTGAAATACTGTTAAACTGATTTATACCCCTCTAACAATGCATGATGATAAGTATCTTTGAAATACTCTTAAACTGATTTATACCCCTCTAACAATGCATGATGATAAGTAACTTTTAAATACTCTTAAAGTGATTTGGAGCCCTCTAAAAGTGTATCATAATAACTAACTAATAAATACCCTTAAACTGATTTGTTCCCCTACAACAGTCTATGATGAGTGCACCCCTCTAACAGTCATGATGGTAACTAATTATGACACACTCTTAAACTGCTTTGTACATCTTCAATGTCGATTTATAAGAAATACTAATAAGCTGTTTTCTTAGATAATACAATATGAAATGTCATGTACATGTCCCTTAGTCCAATCGGTTATGTAACTAAGTAAGGCTGTTAGTTATGTTGTTAACTAATAGTGAATGAACGAAGTTATCGCATAGTGTTTCTGATTTAGAACAAGTAACTGATGTAATATCTAATCAGTAAACAGAAGAGTCCGTATTGGCAACACTGCACCGCTCAGTCCGCCAGTGGGCGGGCGTCACCTGCCTCTCATTACCATAGTCACATCTCTCAAGTCCCAGTCTGCGTATTTCTGTTGATATTTAAATATATTTAAATTGAATTGCAGACTTCTGTTATGAAGGGGTCCATATTTCTAGTTTTTTCTGGGATACAACAATCGATGGGACGTACAAATTGTCAAGTTGAAACTAAATGACAGTACAGCGTTGGCGAGTTTCGCCATTTCTGTACTTAGCCTACTGATGTATGAATATTGTTAGGCTTACTGATTGCAGTGTGCAAGAGTTGCGCGCTGTGTCTTCTGACTTGATGGCTGATGTCGTTGCTCACCTCCTACGCTCTTTGAGCCACCTTGTTCGGAAACATTTTTGCTACGTCACAAAAATGTGTCTGATGGTAAAGTAGGCGTAGAATATAAAAATCGACTAATGTAAAATTATAGATCTATTACAATTTTATACAACGCTATACAGTATTATCCAGAATTAATAAAACGGGAAATTGTTATTTTAGATATTTCAAACGTAATTCTTAAGTTGAAACGAAGCTTGTTGTGTAAGGGAAAGGTTACTACGGCCATCAACCGTATGGTTTGTCGAGCACCCTCCACTAGTGGGTCTTTATGGTTCACACTTACCTCAGTCTTGCCATTACCATGCGATGTTTTTAACGTTGCAAAGTTGTAAAAAAAAGAACGTACTAAAATATGTTTAATGCAATATCACATTCGGCTAATTAGGAGATAAATTCACTCCCAACAATGAAAACACCTTAACTACATCATAAACGCCAGAATTGATACTCCCGTCTTTGTTTCCTACAGTTTTATGCAGACCAGTTTTATGCAGTTCGATAAAACTTAATGTCGTAAAATGAAAGTTACGAGTGGTACTTTCATGAATAATCATTCAGTAGGATTTTTTTTGCGTTGGCTGTATTATCAATCATTCCTGCTTTAGTTACATGTTTTTAAATTTGTCAATAAAACTTTGCGTGTTAAATACTGCAATAGTTTTCTCCTGCGTCCCTTTTCTGTGAGGGGAACAAATATTCAATAGAATCTGTGAAAATTTACTACACTACCAGCTACTATAGAGATTTTTTAGCAAATGTACGAAAAGCTGAATAAATGTTTTAGTATATTTAGTAATAAATGAAAAAAATGGATACTGATTCCCTACTCTCGGCATTAGTGGCGCAGTGCTGTAACCCAGCTACTTATAGGACAAAGTTTTGAGGTGATTATAGGGGATACTCTACTTATTTGGAGGCCTCTAAAAGTGCATCATAATAACTAACTAAGAAATACTCTTAAACAGTTTTGTTCCCCTACAACAGTTCATGATGAGTGTACCCCTCTCATGATGGTAACTAACTATGACATACTCTTAAACTGGTTTGTTCCCCTACAACAGTTCATGATGAGTGTACCCCTCTCATGATGGTAACTAACTATGACATACTCTTAAACTGGTTTGTTCCCCTACAACAGTTCATGATGAGTGTACCCCTCTCATGATGGTAACTAACTATGACATACTCTTAAACAGTTTTGTTCTCCTACAACAGTTCATGATGAGTGTACCCCTCTCATGATGGTAACTAACTATGACATACTCTTAAACAGTTTTGTTCTCCTACAACAGTTCATGATGAGTGTACCCCTCTCATGATGGTAACTAACTATGACATACTCTTAAACTGGTTTGTTCCCCTACAACAGTTCATGATGAGTGTACCCCTCTCATGATGGTAACTAACTATGACATACTCTTAAACAGTTTTGTTCTCCTACAACAGTTCATGATGAGTGTACCCCTCTCATGATGGTAACTAACTATGACATATTCTTAAACAGTTTTTTTCTCCTACAACAGTTCATGATGAGTGTACCCCTCTCATGATGGTAACTAACTATGACGTACTCTTAAACTGGTTTGTTCCCCTACAACAGTTCATGATGAGTGTACCCCTCTCATGATGGTAACTAACTATGACATACTCTTAAACTGGTTTGTTCCCCTACAACAGTTCATGATGGTAACTAACTATGACATACTCTTAAACTGGTTTGTTCCCCTACAACAGTTCATGATGAGTGTACCCCTCTCATGATGGTAACTAACTATGACATACTCTTAAACAGTTTTGTTCCCCTACAACAGTTCATGATGAGTGTACCCCTCTCATGATGGTAACTAACTATGACATACCCTTAAACAGTTTTGTTCTCCTACAACAGTTCATGATGAGTGTACCCCTCTCATGATGGTAACTAACTCTGACATACTCTTAAACTGGTTTGTTCCCCTACAACAGTTCATGATGAGTGTACCCTTCTAACAGTGCATGATGGTAACTAACTATGACATACAGCACTCTTCAACTGTTTGTTCCACTACATCAGTTCATGATGAGTGTACCCTTCTAACAGTGCATGATGGTAACTAACTATGACATACAGCACTCTTCAACTGTTTGTTCCACTACAACAGTTCATGATGAGTGTACCCTTCTAACAGTGCATGATGGTAACTAACTATGACATACAGCACTCTTCAACTGTTTTGTTCCCCTACAACAGTGCATGATGGTAACTAACTATGACATACAGTACTCTTCAACTGTTTTGTTCCACTACAACAGTTCATGATGAGTGTACCCTTCTAACAGTGCATGATGGTAACTAATTATGACATACAGTACCCTTCAACTGTTTTGTTCCACTACAACAGTTCATGATGAGTGTACCCTTCTAACAGTGCATGATGGTAACTAACTATGACATACAGTACTCTTCAACTGTTTGTTCCACTACAACAGTTCATGATGAGTGTACCCCTCTCATGATGGTAACTAACTATGGCATACAGTACTCTTCAACTGTTTTGTACATCTTCAATAGTCTTCAATAGAGATAGTAGATTTTATGCTCAGTCCTCTTAAGAAACATATGGCTCAATGGTTGCCATCGACGTGGACACTACAAGAGAAGTCTGGGATATCCATGTTGCAAGGTAGTCAAGGTTCAGATGTTGTGTAGGGAAGAAAACTGAGTGGCAGACTTGTTATCTGAAAATCAGACCAATACTTTGTGGTTTGAATTCCACGTAAAGCTGTAGCCCCTTAGTTGCCCTGGCTATTGGCTATTAATAAATAGTTCTTTCTGAGGAACAGTCTACCTTAGTAACAATGACTACACTTGTTCATCTACACTCATTACACTCATTTACCCCCTCATATTCGCCCATAGCTCTACGATCGGCGTTTTACAAATGAATAATGTTTTGACTAAATCCATTACCATTTTTAAAACTTCCGTAAATTTAAATTATTTGCTATGCAATTGCCAAACTTTGATTTATAGTGTTGTTACTTGTTATCAGTGAAGAAACACGTCACTCTGAGACGTACTTATATAGGTTTGTTACTCGTGTTTCGTATGTTTTTTAGGCTTAAGCTATATTATATTATATAAGGTACACTATTTTTCTTTAAGTACCATTAATACTAGGCAGTACTAGCAAAATCGATCGACTTCACGACTCCCAAGTAGCTACCCTGGTTAGCGGTCAGTTCATTTGAACGAATCCTAAACCGATTTATCCAACCACGCACCCTGTAATCGGCAAGAGTGGACTATTACAGCAGGTTTATGAAAACTGACCTCTTTACAATCACATTCCTTGTCGTGGGCTTGATCAAATATACAGAAGTACTTGGCTATAGGTTACAATGTCGGATGAAGGACACTAAAAACCCTTCATTTACGATTAAGTGAGAAGTCTATAATGAAATAAGAAAAACGTGGTTAGTTAAAGCTGTTGTAATATTTGTAATCGATGGCAATACTCTCAGCGAGGCAAGAGTTGTCCTCTGGCGAACATGCCTAACTGCTCATTGCAGGCGCTATCTGCCGTTTGTGCAGCTCTCCTTGGGCTGAGATACTCAATGTTTTTAAATGTAAATCTTAAAATTAATGTTTTACATTGAAATAATTAATTCAGCCAATATATTATTCTCAAGGTGTAGTATCATATTGGCAGATACAGAGATTGCCGGGGTACAAAGTAACACATATCACAAATCCCAATAATTAACGTCCAATTTAATTATTACAAACTAAAAAAATAATAATCATGCAAATTTTTACAATTTCAAAAGGATATTATACTTGTGTGTGTCACGTACATATATTTGATAAAAATTGGTTTATTATTGAAGTCTTAATTAAAAATAGAAGTTATTTTAAACCATTTTTATTTATTTTTTAATTAAATGGTAATTTCTATTTCATTTGATAAACAATGCTCAATAATTATTAAATACCAAATCTACAGGAATAAGTTTCAAACAAAAGAATCAGTTGTAAAAAGTGCAGTACAGGAAATTGAGTGCCTTCAAAATATATTGATACTACATGAACGCTCAGCTGCATTGCAGATCGAGCCAGAAGGCATCTCCTGTTTCGCAAAGTATACATTAAGATTACCGCAGAATTACTAAATACTAATTTTATCGTACTTATATAGGTTTGTGGATTAAAACATCCATTTTACATAAGTTCTCACTAGTAATATTTTCTGTTTGTTACAGCATGCCAACAGTGTGAGGAAGTACGCGGAGGAATACGTCTCACGCCGACAGAAGTACAGCAAATCTGGAGCAGCCATTGCAGCCTCCGTCCTCAAGTTGTCCTGCGTGAGGTCCTTCCCTGGTGCCAAGGCCGGGACATTTTTCGCGCGTGACAATGTCTCCAACTTCATATCCTGGTGCCGAAGGGGCCTCGGTGTCTTTGAATGTCTGCTCTTCGAGACCGATGATCTCATCATGCGCAAGAATGAGAAACACGTAATACTTTGCCTGTTGGAAGTCGCCCGGCGAGGTGCTAAGATCGGTCAGTACTGTTCTTCTTCTATTTGTATTTAATTTATAAGCTACAAAGGCATTGAGCCCTATCATCAAATATGTCTGCTGGTTAATTACTTAACGGAATACCTTTTTTATTCGTAAAAATAGAATAGCTGCATAATACATTTTTCAAAAGAGCTTGAATATTGTTCAGAAATAGTTAAAATGTGCAAATGTACCACTTATAGTTAAATGATTTTAAAATTATCATTCCCGTGAATAAAAGCAGTCAATAATACAAATACTATAATAATAATATTACTAATATTGTGAATAAATCAATGCTATTTTGACAATAGTAAAATTATTGTTATTCCCTTAAAACGAACTAAATCTTGAATAGGGCGAAACACTTGGCATTCACTGCCACCACCGACATGTTCAACTTACGTAATATATATTTTCGTTCCGACCATCCCTTACGATACATCTTCCAAACGAATTGTACAATAATAAAAAAATTAATTTAAATATTGTCACGTTTACTTAAAATTATATTTAAAAAACTATATTTCTGATGTGTGGTCTCCATTTCCGTCAAAATAGACAGTCAACCAATGTAAATTTAGGAAATTGTACGTTCTTCAACTTTGTACATAGCTGCTTACTTATTTGTTTGGAAAAGAAGGTTAAAATAAAGACTTCAAACTATTGTAAATATTTTTATATTTCATCTGTAAGACTAATTAGAATTTGCAAAACAATTCTTACTTGCAGTTTCATTCTTGATCAAATGCAAATTTGTTTGGAAAAATCCGTTTAAAAATAACTATTTAATCTTGATACAGTGTGATCGTATGATCGATTCGAAAATAACATTGCTCTTTTGGGATTAAAAAAAAACATTACCGACAGCCTATGCAGATTCGTAATACATGGCGTGACTTCATAAGCCTCCTTCTTGCAGGTTGAGCCAGTTACTCTGGCAGTACTACGTGGATCAACATCGTTGACGCACGTAGAGGTGTGCGTCAACGATGTTTTGATAGTTTGACGTGTCAAGTTATCTATCTAACGCGTGTTTGTGTTGCGTGAGGATGTAGACAGAGGACCATATGTGGGTTTGACACACAAGTGTCACTGGAGACAGGCAGACATGTTGACAAACACAGATAGGCAAGGGAGATGAGAGGAAGAGGTGACAAGGATTTCCTTGGTGACGAGTTATCGCATCAGTGATAAGGCAGTACAGTGGATGACTCTGTTTTGTCTTTTGATTATCGTTACATAAATATTGTTATCCTCTTTTAGGTTTTTGTCGTGAACGCAGAAAAAATTGCTTTTTGGCAAAGTAACAGAACGTCGAATTAAAACGTGAAATGTATAGTATATCGTTTCATAGTTCGTTAAACAAGTATAAATTTAAAAATATTTATATCAATTGTTCAATCATAAATAATACATTTCAGTCGTGATAACTAATTGAGTCATTGTATACTGAATAAACTACGTTAGATGACTAATATACAGGGTGTACCAAAACCTGTGGAGGGCATTATATTTTGTTAACCATTGAAGATAAAGCAAGAACACTTCACACAATCATACTATCCCTAACAATCTACTTTTTGACGCAAATATCATCGTTTTCTATTATTCTAGGGACGGTCCACAAGGAGTAAGAAGAAAACTTTTATTTAGAGCATAGGTTGATATATACATTAACGTGTTCACTGCGGGTGGCCCAGTACTGGCCAACCACACTACCCACTATTCCGTCAGTGTGAGCTGAGGATCGATCCAGGATGAAAAGTTATGTTGTTTTTGTGTCGTTTGTGTGCCTCTAATGTTACGTTCCAATATCCGATATGGTATCTGTAAAGTTGTGTTAATTATATTAGGTGTTTGTGTTAGTGTTAGTGACGTAATATAGTTGTTCAGCATATGGGGCTGGTATTATCGATATTGGTCCCGCAGTGAACGTGTTTTAACGGTCTTTATTAGTAGAACACAGTGCCGCAAACCTGACCTTAAAAGTAGTATTCTATATAGACAAAATGGCGATGAATAAAGTAACAAACTTGAGCTTGATGAAAATGTAGAAGTATGTTGAACCATGTTAGATTAATGCCATAGCTGCCATGGATACTCTGTCTAAAAACCAATTTTTAAAGCAAATCTTAATAATTTATCACATCATAGGGATGGTTTCCATGGAGTCAGAAAAATAAAGAGAGAATAAGTAAAAGTTGTATATCAGAATAAAGTTCTTTACAAAGAGAAGAAAATGCTACAACTCAGGCTATGACAGGTCCATCTTACATAAAATGGCAGTGGATAAAATGTACAAAATTGAGCTTTTCAAAAAACATTCTGTCGTAGTTCTCATATAATTTTCCCAGTGGATGTAAAGATTACTCATAAATTGGAAAGCCTTTATTTATATACAGGATTGTTTGCTATTGTAACCCATAGAAAGAAAGTAATTGTAAGGCAATGTTCAATTAGCTTTATTTTGTACAACTATTGCCATTTTATGTAGGATGGAACTTTTATGATTGATTTTGTAGCATTGTGTTCTCTTTGAAAAGATCTTTAATTTGATATAGAACTAGATCTATTCTCACTTTGACTCCACGGGAAACACCCCCCTTATGTGATAAATTATTAATGTTTGCTTTAAAGATATGTGTTAGGCACAGTATTCATGTTATATATGTTATTGATTCATGATTCGTGTTTTACATGATATACATTGGTTCAATAAACTAATCAATTGTTTATCAAGCTCAATTTTGTTACTTTAAACAGCCGCCATTTTGGCTAGGGCGATCCTTTTGAGGTCAGTTTGGCACCGTGTTCTACTAATAGAGACCTTTGATATAATGTAAATCTTAACCAATGCTCTAATTTAAGGTTTTCTTCTTAAACTTTACCTTTTTTTTAGATAGATAAGCATTTTTATTCTCAAAAAAACAATAATTACAATATAAAGATCATATAAACAGTGGAAATAGTTCCCCTCATGGGCACATGCCTGTGGGAGGGGAACGGGCCACTACCAGCCAGACGTAAAATAAAATGAAAATGTTACTATTATGTAAACAAAAAATAAATGAATACGTATATAAATAAACTTGTTTCATAACAATTATTACTTAAATTACAAAATTACAATGAGACACTTTTATAAACTAAATTTCGTAACAATAGAAGCCACAGCAAATAAAATAAAAATTAAATAAATAAAAACTAATAATAATTAATTATTAGTTTTTTTTTAACTCCTTTAGGACCGTCCCCAGTATGATAGAAAAACATTGATATTTGCTTCAAAAAATATATTTTTATATATAGTATATATGTATAAAGTGTTATTGCTTTATCTGCAATGGTTCAACAAAAATAATGTCTTAATTACGTCCTTTGCTCTACACTCTGTATATTACATAAAGTGTAATGGGTAGTCTCATTACACTCATATATTACATAAAGTGTAATAAATGAAGAAGCATACAAAGTGACAAGTACACAAGGCAACAAACAATTAATGGTCACTTCCTCAAAACATTGCAAAATTCTGTATTTTAGTTAGTTTTCAATACCACTCGCTATAGCATAAAAAAAGTTGAGTGGACAGTTCACGAATTATTTTACAAATCACTCTCAACATGTAAAAATTTAAATGATTCAAAGTGTATTCCAGAAAATACATAACTTAATAACAAACGATGAAGAAAAATTAAAGGCTACACAATATACTGCAAAGTTATTAATAAATAATAAATATCCTTAAAAAATAATTGAAAAGGAGATATAAAAAATAGAATCAAACCTAGAAGACACAACAATGAAAATTCCAAGTATATAACCACAATTCCACTTATAAAAGGAGTTTCAGGAAAAATTAGAAAAATCAACTCAACATTCAATACCCGTTCTTCTTTTAGTTCAACATTTTACATTTACATCGTAGTTAATTAAAAAATTAAAATCTACCAACAAAATTGAAGAATCTAAAAATATAATTTACAAAATTGATTGTGAATAAAACATACATTGTCCAAACCTCTAGACCTTTAAGTACTAGAGTCAAAGAACACATATTTAATTACAAAACACAAAATAAAAAAATAAAAATTAGTAGAACACTCTCAAAATGAAAATCATGAATTAAATTGAAAATGTCTGCATATATGTTATAAAAGAACAATGTACATCACAACCATCTATAAATGTTGGTAATATATACTTACCTTTAGTTAAAGAAGAGATTGAACATGAAATAATCAATTGTAAATGACATGTTGCAGTTTATTATTTCATTTTAAAATACTTTTCACTAATCCATTTAAATTTTAAATTCTTTAAAACTATTTATATTTTAATTTATATTGTTTTAATGATATGTTTTTTCTGTACATTTTAAACTGATGATGCCTTAACCGGCGAAAGTGCCATACAGTTTTTTAATAATTTATTTCTATTACCAAATGTTTGTGTGGTGAGTGGGAAATTCAAGGACTTTAAATTTTAGCTTTTAAAACTGTAGGTAAAATAATCTTCTCAGTTGTATTCAACTTTCATTGAATATGCCATAAAATAATCCTAAACTGCGCGACATCTGTGGCGTGATGAACTGCATCCCAGTTAATATTGGTTAGATGAGTTTCCCTCAAAATTTACTTTCTTAGTCCTGATGCTTTATGTCAAAAATGTTCTTGTTGTTTTTACTTAATGCTACTAAAACTTTGTCACTAATAATACGAAAAATGTCTGATTTAAAGTTCCTTAGATTTGTGTGCCTTAGAAAAATGTGATCTATACATGATGAGTGTTCCGCAGTAGATTGTGCTATCTGATATAAAGTAGATAAAAACTAAGGCTGTGGTTAAAAAGGTAATATTCTGTATCTGGATTGATCTTTTTAATGTCTATATTTAAAAATCATAACAATAGCATTAGGTTTAAACTTTTCGAATATTGGTTGGAATTCAATTACGAATTCAGTAACAGAAAAATCGTGCTACCTATAAACACCAAATAATGACGGTGTTAAATTTTAAAAATGGTATGTTAAAGTATTATATCCGTAGATTACATGTTCAATCAATTACATTTACTTTAAACCTACCACTAACAAAAATTACAATTCCAAAAGCACACGAAAACAACCATTACAGTTATGAACAGCTGTACAATTGGGGATTTTATGACGGTAAACTTCTGTAGTAAACATCAAAGTTTCATTTAAAATTGAATCGTAATGTTCAGCTATATTTTTTGTGGATACAATTATTACAGAGATTTGTAATATTTTTACGAATAAAGGATTACTTATGATTTTTATTTACTGGTAAAAAGACTTATCCAATGTATCGAGTAACTGCTTCATGCTCATTGAATAGATTATACAATATATTTAGCTGATTTAAATAGAAAGTTTAGTAATTTGATACTTACTTAAATACAGTAAGTATCAAATTCTATCGACACTATCTAAGTCTAAATCTAAATCAAAAGTATCGACACTAATCTAAGTCCAGCAAAGTGTCGATATTCTCACATCGGCCCCCCTCGCTTCGACAAATGGAGATCTTGCCATCTCTGCTCCAGACATACTTGTAGCCCTTCAATCTGGCTGCCTCCTTGATCCTTGATAGCAGCAGTTTGTTCTCCGGTGAGAGATGCTTATTGACGAGCCCACTGAAGCTGGGATGGATCTTGTTTGCCGTCAATGGCCGTACATTCTTGAACCCCGCGTTCCAAACATCTCTTTTTTTCATCGGTTGAAAACCTAACGACAGTATGTCTTCTAATATTAAGGAAGCCAAATCAACAGAGATAATCTGAACAAGTGTAGTTCACTAGATGCATTAGACTGTCTGAAATAATTTTTAGTACAGTGTAAAACACGTCGTGGGATATACTTGTCTACAAGTACTTAACTATACATAGGCCGCTTAGAAAGTGACCTTTTCAACGCACTTGTGCGATTGAGATACAAAGATTGGTGCAAGTGAGACAGAGAACACTATTCCCCCACTGTGTAATTCTATTTTAAAATTGCCATGGTAACCAGAGTGTTAGGCCGCATGCTGACGGCGCAATAGCAAGCTCCACCCATTTTACGTCATTAGCATCAGTGACCATTGGTTGGTTTGTTTCGCACTAACGAATCGAGCTTAGAACGATTATAGTTCGAATAAAATAACTTTGGTACTGGCGGAACGGCCTCACGCCACTGGTCTGAAATGACAAAACTCTGAGCTTTAACTTGCTGTCAAACGTAAAATAAGTAAGCAATAATTTTCAAACTAATTGTATAGTGTACACCATTTTATATTCTTTAAGGAAAAATTATGCTGGAGATTTTTCTAGAGCTAATTTGCTTTTTAAAGTGATATTTGTATTTAAAAACACGTTTTTATGAGTGAAATTGCGCGTGAGTCGTCTTTAACCTGTCACTGTTGCGAGAATAATAATAATAAAATAATGTCTTGTGGATGGATGACAGTTTGATTTATTGTGATTAGTTTGGTATAAGTCTCATTTAATAATTTTAACAGGTTAATGAGAAATTAATTTTTTTGTAAACCCTTGCAAACTCTGAAACGAAAAACGCTAGACAAAATTTCTTTGAGCAAACATTAACTGTGTTATTTATGTATTACTAAAATAATACTGTGGTACTAATAAAACATGTGGAAAAATAATGAAGAGTTGATGAAGTAAACTCATAGTTCGTTTACATCGAGGCTGTGTCGGACGCGTAAGGTATACTCTGCTCAAGGGAAAGTGTAGACTGAATATTCAGCCCAAGCGTAAAACGAATTCCGATCGACGATATTTTCAGATAAGAAATGTTTCTCCAGTAATAAATAAGGTAAGTTAGTTGACTTTTGACTTTGAGGTGTGTTCGTGTTCATTTCTTTATCGATTTGACAGTGCTTAGTATAGTTTAATCACTAGTTTATTTTGATTACAGTTATTTAGTTTTAGTGATATTACAATTTTTTTATTTAGATATGACAATAATGCTATAGGATTCAGTGTATATATAATTATCAGTGTTTATTGCAATTCTTTAGGCTCTTTCAAATTTTAGGTAATGTTCTATTGGTAATTGACGATTTGTTTGCAATGGAAGAGGCCAGAGCTGAGCCAGTGACTGTACATTGTGCGTGTGGTATCACCGCCGCCTTGTTGACAATCTAGTTTTGAAAACTCCTGAATCTTTCTTCCTAGTTCAAGAAAATTCTATTTAATACGAGAGTAAGATTTTAGTGTCACTTAAATAACACAATTAATTTAGGTTTAAACAGATTTTGTCTAGCGTTTGTCATTACCGAGTTTGCAAAGGTTTACAAAAAAATTAATTTCTCACTAACCTGTTTGAATTATTAAATGAGACTTATACCAAACTAATCACAATGAATCAAACTGTCATCCATCCACAATACGTTATTTCATTATTATTATTCTCGCAACAGTAACAGGTTAAAGACGACTCACGCGTAATTTCACTCATAAAAACGTGTTTTTAAATACAAATATCACTTTTAAAAGCAAATTAGCTCTAGAAAAATTTCCAGCATAATTTTTCCTTAAAGAATATAAAATGGTGTACACTATACAACTAGTTTGAAAATTATTGCTTACTTATTTTAAGTTTGACAGCAAATTAAAGCTCAGAGTTTTGTCATTTCAGACAAGTGGCGTGAGGCCGTTCCGCCAGTACCAAAGTTATTTTATTCGGACTATAGAGTAAACAATTATTTACTATTCGAATAGCAAGTAATTCGATAGTAGCAATAACAACACAATGAATAATAATGTAAACAATAAATAGCACTTGTACTGTTCGTTACAGTTATATTTTCAACCCAACACTGTTTCGGAAGCTCAACATTTGGCAGAAGCGGAGGAACACTTCCCCCTCTGCCGCTGGAACCCCTACATGCGCTAAATACAACACGCAGGTGGCTTACTACCTGGCCCAATTATAATAAGCAAATTGTCAAGATAGTTGTGTAAAATGGAACTATATATAATAATGTTTATAATACCAACGGATAGATACGATTCTGTTGGCTTTGTTGTTAGGTGCTGATGATGTAACAGGATATTACGTCACGTGTTAAAAAAATAACAGCAAGTAAAATATATTCTACCCACAAAAAGTAATTAAATTTTGCATAATTAGTGGCAAAGTAAGCATAAAAGGAGAATGGAGTCTGAGAAGCTGCCCACGACAGAAGCCATAGCAGGCAGGCCGTGTTGCATGTGAAACCTGCCAAGGAACACCTTGACAACACTCGAAATAGAATCATCGGTAACAGATAAGACAAGTCGAAAATCCCTAACATTTACAATGACACTTGCCTATGAGACGACACTCACTGATTGATTTGATCAGTACTCGACAAATTGTATCATATTTTTCCGTAGATCCTTAACCTTAAACTTAACCTGATTCGAAGGTTAAACATGAAATGAAGGATTTAAAGCATTCCAAATAAATCCCACCTGTGACCATTTTTTATAGTACTTTGGCATATACATCATTCATGGATGTAGGGCCTATTCGCTTTATGAAAATACGCCTTTCTTGTAACAAGAAGACCTAATAGAAATAAGTTTGTTAAACAACGCGTATAGGTTGCGTATAGGTATACGAAATAAACAAAGTTATGACCTTTTTTCAATTAAATTAAAACTTTTTTTATTAATTTGAAGTTAAATCATAGCATTTCAGTATAAAAACATGATCAATTGAATTCGAATACTTATATATATTTGTATAGGCACATTTTTAAAGGTATATCGTTTTTTATAGTAAATTGTTGGACAAACAAACCCCGAAAAGTTCATTATAAATTTTCTTCAAAAATCGACAAATGTTTCACTATCAGTCAAAATAGGAAATTCGTTTTTGAAACACACAAATTTTAACAATTTTCAAAGTGCGGCCATGTTTTTCATGTGAGTCTAAAACTTGTCATTATACGTGAATATGACAAGTTATAAGACCAACAGAATCGTATCTATCCGTTTGTATTATAAAAGTTATTATATATACTTCCATTTTACACAACTATCTTGACAATTTGCTTATTATAATCGATCCGGGTGCTAAGCGACCTGCGTGTTATATTTAGCGCATGTAGGGGTTCCAGCGGCAGAGGGGAAGTGTTCCACCGCTTCTTCCAAATGTTCAGCTTCCGAAACAGTGTTGAGTTGAAAAATATAACTCAAAGTAACGAACAGCACAAGTTGAGTTGAAAAATATAACTCAAAGTAACGAACAGCACAAGTTGAGTTGAAAAATATAACTCAAAGTAACGAACAGCACAAGTTGAGTTGAAAAATATAACTCAAAGTAACGAACAGCACAAGTTGAGTTGAAAAATATAACTCAAAGTAACGAACAGCACAAGTTGAGTTGAAAAATATAACTCAAAGTAACGAACAGCACAAGTTGAGTTGAAAAATATAACTCATAGTAACGAACAGCACAAGTTGAGTTGAAAAATATAACTCAAAGTAACGAACAGCACAAGTTGAGTTGAAAAATATAATTCAAAGTAACGAACAGCACAAGTTGAGTTGAAAAATATAACTCAAAGTAACGAACAGCACAAGTTGAGTTGAAAAATATAACTCAAAGTAACGAACAGCACAAGTTGAGTTGAAAAATATAACTCAAAGTAACGAACAGCACAAGTTTGTACAAATGCTATTTATTGTTTAGATTATTATTCATTGTGTTGTTATTGCTACTATCGAATTACTTGTTATTCGAATAGTAAATAATTGTTTACTTTAATCGTTCTAAGCCCGAATCGATGGTGTTAATCAAACCAACCAATGGTCACTGCTGCTAATGACTGTTTAGATATTATATATCTAAACAGCATGTGTTTAGATATATAATATGACTTTATAACATTGTATTTTTCTTTTCTAAATCCTCATTCCAATTGGCAACACTTTTTAGCCACAAAGTGCAAATAAAGTGGCTAAAAAGCCAACAAACACCCGGCTGTAATTTTTTTAAATTTTTTGTTATAGGAACCTTATTAGTATTAGGGCCTACTTTAATTTTATCCTTCTCAAATTTCGTCACAAAAATTGTTTTGTATGTTTTGTTTTCGATTTATTCACGTCTAAGCAACCCGTTATTTTTATTTATTGACAAAAGCGCCATCTTTAAAATGCCACATCTGACCTTTGGCTAATCGTGAAAAAATAAAAAAATAAAATAATCTGAAAGGTAAATTTAATAGCTTTAAATTAAGTCCCTATACATTTGTACATAAGATATTTTTGTGCTATTTAAAAAAAACCTATGAAAAATATGAAATTTCGGGATGAAAATTTCAATGTTGAAATCTCTATAACTCAGCAGGAGTGCATTTTATTGAAAAGTCGCGAATCGCCTTTTCTTCAAAAAATGACTGAATTAACCCATTTTGTATGTTATTTTTTAATATTTTGTTCCCCGTATAAAGATATCCCCCCCCCACGATCACTAACACCCCAACTATGAAGCGGGCAGGCAAAGTGGTCTATTTTAAGGAATTACATCTCCCTTAATATAATAAAACCAATTTCAAGTGAATATAGTAGCTTTCTATCTAATCGTTACTCTTTTACTTGGTTTACTGTATTACATAATTATGTATTAGGAGACTTTTTTGAAGATTTAATATTATTCTAACTCATTTGATGAAACTGGCAAAGCGACGATACTTTCCGTAAACAATTATAGATACATGGGATGCTATAAATACTGGGAGATATCCCTTTTTGGACAATTGGTGTTATCTTTTATAACTGTCAAAAAATAACACCTCCAGTAATTACCACTTCTTTTGCTTGTTCGATTGCAAGTATTCATTATTAATCAAAGAATGTCTTAGTTTTACCGCGTTCCGAACCACAAGAGTGGTACAGGGCAAAACTGTTACAGTCACATCGGGAAATGAATCCGGATCGGCTGTGTGGCAAGGCACCTTACTACATGTAGAAACCTTAGCTACAGCCGCTCCATTTTTTGGACTACGCTTAGACAATTTGAATAAATATTTTTAAATTTAGTCCTGATTATGTGTACATTAGTTTTACAAATCATTCATGTATATAATTTACGAACCCAAATATCAACCCTACGATTTCATTTTTCAATCTACTTACTGATATGTTTACTATGTGTATAACATTATAAACGCTAGTTGCCTTTTCTCGTGTAAAAAACTATTACGGTATTTCTCTTCTTTAATTCTTTATTTCTCTACTTCCCATTTTATTTTATCTGTCAATTTTTTTATCCATTATTTTTGTTATTATATTTTATTTGTCTATTTGATTTTATTTCTCTTCTTTCCATTTCATTACTGTACTTATGTTCGGCCATTCTCCCCTTTCATGTGTATATTTTAGTTATATTTTAATTTTGTGTTTACATATTTGTTTATTAAATTTATTATAATTTTATATTTTTCAACGCTTATTGCTTACATTTCCCTGAATCATATGTGATATGACAGGTATGCCCGCCCCGATGCTGGTCCAGCTAGAGAGGGAGATAGACCGTGAGATAGCCGCAGACAAGAGGGATCTAAAGCGTGGCCTGAGTATGGCTGGGGGTTCCACAGCCACTCAGGGATACGACCTAGAGGACGAGGAGGATGAGAGTGACCTTAGCGACACTGAAGACTGTCGCCAGTATGGCCCTCTGCCGCAGATAGTTACCAACGACCTCAAGAGCCTTGATGAGATGGTCAGTGCTATAATCACTCAGGCATTTGTTGTTGTAAAATTATCGTTTATTTTCACTGTAGACTTAATAAAGTTCAATATGTCATTTGTTGGAATCGTTTAGAGTTTCTAAACTTTCTGACAAATCACATACAAATTTAACATGAAGTATTCGTAACCTCGACCAAAGTTAATTTTATTGGTAGTTTGTTAGTTTTGTTTAAAACACTGTTTGTTAATTAAGTAATTACAGAAAAACTGTATTTAGAGTTTCTTATGCTCTAAAAGCATTCTACACTACTTTGGCTTGCTTCAAATATTGGACAATTGAATTTGCAAACAGCCCTGATTTGCTTCTGTAATCAATTTACACTTTTTCAAAGACTTGAAAGAGAGAAATAGGTCTTTGATTACTGAAACTTGTCGTGAACCCTGATGCCAGACAAGATAACTAAAAATTTCTACAGATTACGTCATCTTCATATGTTCTATTTGGTTTGATATTATATGTATAGTATTTTTTTATATTTCTAAATATAATTATTTCAGTTTGTGAAGGGTTTCAAGATGAAGATATGATTTATTATATCCAAAGTTATATTTCTAAATCGTGTTTAAGAACAACCACTATAACACTACACTTTAACAATATCTTCGCATACATTTTTAATATTTGAACTAAATCTCACTCAATTTTCTTAATTCTCAATGAGAACTATGATTCTTGTAATGTTGATTTGATGTTTACTATACTATAAAAAAAACGCCCAAGTGTATCTTACTTATAGTAAATTATTCAAAAGCATTCATCCTATAGTGGATAGTGCTTGACAATTTTTAAAATTAGTGTTACATATTAAATTCAAAGGAAAATAATTTACGGCCATGTTACAGTTTGAGATTAGCCTTTTGAATGAAAAATCACACTACTAAAATAATTATAAGAACGCCAGTCTTAATTCCCGTTCCTTGCAAATATTTGAGGTTAGATGTGCCTTTGTAATGAGAAATCATTCAACAAACATAATCGTAAGAACACCAGTCTGTGTTCATGTTTCTTGCAAATGTTTGAGGTTAGATGTGCATTTTCAATGAGAAATTACATTCCTTACATGACCATAAGGACGCCAGTTTGTGTTTACGTTTCATGCAAATGTTTGAGGTTAGATGTGCATTTTGAATGAGAAATTACATTCCTTACATGACCATAAGGACGCCAGTTTGTGTTTACGTTTCATGCAAATGTTTGAGGTTAGATGTGCATTTTGAATGAGAAATTACATTCCTTACATGACTATAGGAACGCCAGTTTGTGTTTACGTTTCTTGCAAATGTTTGAAAATTCGCTGACATGAAACTTGTTAGGCGTGTTGTCGCCCATGGCGTGGATGGAGTGAATTGGCCATTCCGCTTTAGTTGAGTCAACAATAAATATCAATTACTGAGCGGGCCGCTAACCGACGGAGTTACCCAAGCGTAGCTCATTGCTGCAACATCGAACTAGCCAAACACGGAATTGTAATACACCTGTAGAAAAATTAATTTTAATCTCAAAAAGTATTGTAGAAGTATTTATTTCATGCATAGCTTTTTTAATTGACTAAACCACCACATTGGGCGAGGAATTTATCTAAAAATAATCTAGTTGTAAAATGTATTTCAATACAGTTGCGAAATACATTTGTGGGAGCTAACACATTAATCTGCAGTTTTGTTTTTTTATTCTGGGTAACTAGACTGCCACAATTAGTAGACCGTTAGAGCCTTGAGTTTGACAAAAATATTACAAAAAAGTTATACTTCACACAAAAAATGGATAGGAGTACTGGTTAGACAAATGCTAAATAATGACTTGCTATTATATAGCATTGACAAATGCTAACTCAAAGTTTTCCAACTAAGAAGTTATCTTAAAAAAATGAAAATTATGTTTTGAATTAATTATCATCATGCTTCAGTTTTGATGATATTTAGTAAAATTTTCCTACGATTATTTTCATTATACTTAATTCTACTTTAAAATAACCACATCACTTGTGATCAATAGTTTGAGTGTATTCTCAGTCTATGCAACCACTTGACTTTCTGAGGAAATGATTCAAATCATTCTAGAGTGAAAAAGAGATGTTAGTCATATTTATCTCTAGCTGTATAAGTTGTATAGCTTTGGTAATCTAACATTCTTCGGAGAGGATCGATTCGCAAACATTGAGGACATGACATTTACATTCCTGATTATTCAAAACAACAGAAGTTTCAAATGTAACGTCTCCAAGAATCTTGATAAACCAAGGATTGCAATAGGGATCAATGCCTTCTAAGTGACAACTTCTCTTTTAAGACTTAAAAAAATTATCTCAGATTCGCTTGGCGAGAAGCCTTTGGTTCAGTACGTGGATGAGATGGTGTTGTTTTTAATCTGAATCAGTCAGAACTGCAAGTTCATACATGTATCAATTTGAACTGATACATTTAACTTTTATGATTGAGAATCGAAAAACATATCATGTTACACATATCTCCTGAATTTTAAGTTAGCATTTCCCGAAGAGCATTTATGATCAGGCAACATTTCCTCTAGCTCACTATACAATAAACAATTGACCTGAACAATATCAATCAATCTTGATAGTGGCGAAATGTCATCTGGTAACAATGCATTGCCGAACACTAAAAATGTGTTCTTTCGAAATCTAAAACATGGCTTGGACTTGTTTATTTTGACATACGCTTCAAAGAAGTGGCACAGATGCACCACTGACCGATTGTGATATTGAATCGGCCTTGTGGTGAAAGTTTAAATATCCATTTCACTAAAGTCTTTCTGCTCCAAAAGAGAGTAAATTCCAAATTGTTTGAGAGCCGTGTAGAAACCCCTTAGTTTAATAGAGTTGGTAACAATGCCTAGTCTCCGGTACCCAATAAACTACTGTGTATTGTTAGCTAGACAAGTTGACTGGATTAAAGTGTAGGACATACATTCGTCAATTCTTGACAAGAACCAAAGTTTATTGTCTGGGAGGTGCTTGAAATCTGATTGTTGCAAGTGAACGACTGCCTTTTTCTTCAGGAGGTAGATTTCAAAATAAATTACTCCAACGTTAAAAAAATTATACAGGAAATTCATAGCTTAAATAAAGCCACACTAAACATTCTATGGTCTGTACTGGGCCGATTAGTGATAAAATATTTTGGGTGTGTGCTGCACTTCGAAATAATTAGCATGATTTCAACAATACTTTTAGTTATCGAATGAGGGTATGATACTGTTCAATTTGTTTCAGTTTTGATTCATTTTTAATATAGAAATTTACATTGCACTCTGTACGGTAATACAATGTTAGTCCTGTCTTCGAAGTAAAAAAGGTAAATTCTCCTTATATTGCATTGTGCCTTACTGTGACATAAATAAGGTAGAAAAATAAAAATCATAATTTTTAACTTTCAGTAAACTATTATGAACTACAAAGTCTTTCAATGAAAGACAATTTTAATCTTCTACTAAAGCACTTTCTAAGACAGCTTAATGAGTGTAAAGTATTATTTTGGAGATCCTCCGTGTCTCAAACTTACAAAGTATTAAGATTTTGTATTCGCCCTTTCATATAGTATTTTCAATTAATGTAGCAATCGTATTCGCTAGGCTTATAGTTTGATGTTATCGTATGGATGCTGCCCGGATAGAATGTGATGGCTGATATCGGTTTTCTGACGCGGGTTCAGATTTCAATCATACACGTAAAAAATGATCAATTGTAAAAACTTAGTGAAAATAAGATTGTCATCATAGAGTATCGAATATTACAGCTTATGCTTTTTTGTCTGGAATATCGATACGATTATTCGGGTGTAAAGTGGGTTGTCTACCTGCGATATCTCCTTTAACAGAATAGGCAATTTACTTCATGATACTGTATTTATATGCAGAGTTTTAATGTTCATATGATGATCTTTACTATTTATCTGAATCATGGAGACTGTGATACTAAGTGAGTCTCAGTTTTATGTTTGGCTGTCACTGTACTTCAGAATGCTTTCCGTCCCGCAGCGTTTCTCCATAAAATTTCCCATCTAACTTCTTCATCTTAATTACAATGACAGCCGTGGCTGGGCTTTTCCTCATTGGTGGATAAATTTAAATTAGAACGTTACTCAAAGAAGTACGGCAACTCTATTTATCAAAAATTTATCTTGTCTGGGTTAAAGAAATTGCAATGTCATGTTGAGCTCCTTTCATTTCAAGTAATTTGGATAATATGTCTTCAGTGGGGTAACAATTTACATTAGGAAGTTATTTATATCCAACTTATTTCTTTACAAATTAACATACTATACTAAGATTGCCCTTGTTACAGCGAGACTCGGTTATTTTTAATAACTGATAAACAGTGGAACAATGTACTTTCAACGTTAATCATCCAAAACCTTTTTGTCTATCTCACGTGCTATACAGAGATTGCCCTTGTCACAGCGAGACTCGGTTATTTTTAATAACTGATAAACAGTGGAACAATGTACTTCCAACGTTATTCATCCAAAACCGTTTTGTCTATCTCACGTGCTATACAGAGATTGCCCTTGCCACAGCGAGACTCGGTTATTTTTAACAACTGATAAACAGTGGAACAATGTACTTTCAACGTTATTCATCCAAAACCTTTTTGTCTATCTCGCGTGCTATACAGAGATTGCCCTTGTCACAGCGAGACTCGGTTATTTTTAATAACTGATAAACAGTGGAACAATGTACTTTCAACGTTATTCATCCAAAACCGTTTTGTCTATCTCACGTGCTATACAGAGATTGCCCTTGTCACAGCGAGACTCGGTTATTTTTAATAACTGATAAACAGTGGAACAATGTACTTTCAACGTTATTCATCCAAAACCGTTTTGTCTATCTCACGTGCTATACAGAGATTGCCCTTGTCACAGCGAGACTCGGTTATTTTTAATAACTGATAAACAGTGGAACAATGTACTTTCAACGTTATTCATCCAAAACCTTTTTGTTTATTTCACGTGCTATACAGAGATTGCCCTTGTCACAGCGAGACTCGGTTATTTTTAATAACTGATAAACAGTGGAACAATGTACTTTCAACGTTATTCATCCAAAACAGTTTTGTCTATCTCACGTGCTATACAGAGATTGCCCTTTTCACAGTGAGACTCGGTTATTTTTAATAACTGATAAACAGTGGAACAATGTACTTTCAACGTTATTCATCCAAAACCGTTTTGTCTATCTCACGTGCTATACAGAGATTGCCCTTTTCACAGTGAGACTCGGTTATTTTTAATAACTAATAAACAGTGAAACAATGTACTTCCAACGTTATTCATCCAAAACCGTTTTGTCTATCTCACGTCTATACAGATTGCCCTTGTCACAGTGAGACTCGGTTATTTTTAATAACTGATAAACAGTGGAACAATGTACTTTCAACGTTATTCATCCAAAACCGTTTTGTCTATCTCACGTGCTATACAGAGATTGCCCTTGTCACAGCGAGACTCGGTTATTTTTAATAACTGATAAACAGTGGAACAATGAACTTCAACGTTATTCATCCAAAACCTTTTTGTCTATCTCACGTGCTATACAGAGATTGCCCTTGTCACAGCGAGACTCGGTTATTTTTAATAACTGATAAACAGTGGAACAATGTACTTCCAACGTTATTCATCCAAAACCGTTTTGTCTATCTCACGTGCTATACAGAGATTGCCCTTGTCACAGTGAGACTCGGTTATTTTTAATAACTGATAAACAGTGGAACAATGTACTTCCAACGTTATTCATCCAAAACCGTTTTGTCTATCTCACGTGCTATACAGAGATTGCCCTTGTCACAGTGAGACTCGGTTATTTTGAATAACTGATAAACAATGGAAGAATGTACTTCCAACGTTATTCATCCAAAACCGTTTTGTCTATCTCACGTGCTATACAGAGATTGCCCTTGTCACAGCGAGACTCGGTTATTTTTAATAACTGATAAACAGTGGAACAATGTACTTCCAACGTTATCCATCCAAAACATTTTTGTCTATTTCACGTGCTATACAGAGATTGCCATTGTCACAGTGAGACTCGGTTATTTTTAATAACTGATAAACAGTGGAACAATGAACTTTCAACGTTATTCATCCAAAACCTTTTTGTTGATTTCACGTGCTATACAGAGATTGCCGTTGTCACAGCTCGACTCGGTTATTTTTAATAACTGATAAACAGTGGAACAATGTACTTTCAACGTTATTCATCCAAAACATTTTTGTTTATTTCACTTGCTATACAGAGATTGCCCTTGTCACAGCGAGACTCGGTTATTTTTAATAACTGATAAACAGTGGAACAATGTACTTTCAACGTTATTCATCCAAAACCGTTTTGTCTATCTCACGTGCTATACAGAGATTGCCCCTGTCACAGTGAGACTCGGTTATTTTTAATAACTGATAAAACAGTGGAACAATGTACTTTCAACGTTATTCATCCAAAACCGTTTTGTCTATCTCACGTGCTATACAGAGATTGCCCTTGTTACAGTGAGACTCGGTTATTTTTAATAACTGATAAACAGTGGAACAATGTACTTCCAACCTTATTCATCCAAAACCTTTTTGTCTATCTCACGTGCTATACAGAGATTGCCCTTGTCACAGCGAGACTCGGTTATTTTTAATAACTGATAAACAGTGGAACAATGTACTTTCAACGTTATTCATCCAAAACCTTTTTGTCTATCTCACATGCTATACAGAGATTGCCCTTGTCACAGCGAGACTCGGTTATTTTTAATAACTGATAAACAGTGGAACAATGTACTTCCAACGTTATTCATCCAAAACCTTTTTGTCTATCTCACGTGCTATACAGAGATTGCCCTTGTCACAGCGAGACTCGGTTATTTTTAATAACTGATAAACAGTGGAACAATGTACTTCCAACGTTATTCATCCAAAACCTTTTTGTCTATCTCACGTGCTATACAGAGATTGCCCTTGTCACAGCGAGACTCGGTTATTTTTAATAACTGATAAACAGTGGAACAATGTACTTCCAACGTTATTCATCCAAAACCGTTTTGTCTATCTCACGTGCTATACAGAGATTGCCCTTGTTACAGCGAGGGCAATTTATTTAACATGTCTTCTTAAAAACTTTTTTCTTTACTTAATTAACTGAGCGGAAAATTAAAGTCAATCATTTTTTTAATATAGATACAAATCTCAACGAACCATAGTTATAACTAAGTGGTCAGAATACTGAATCATTAATTAAATCAGATGTTGATGAAAGTGTTTTAAATCGAAATCCTTCATCAGTAATGATATCATAATGGCACATTAAAAACAGGTTGACCTAATTTGTAAATGACGCTATCTGCTAATCGTTGGGCCTCAAGATCAATCGCCGAGAGCAGCTGGCCGCGCCGGTACTTCCCACTAACACTCTGTTTTTATCTGATAAGGACCAACTTTCACTATGTTTAATATCACAACACTTGTAAATTAATTGAATAATGAAGCAATATTATCATTTAACTTAACGCCATTTCACAGTAACCTGACATAAGTACAATAACACTTAATATGCTTTCCTCTCAACGGCAGTGAAGTTAATTTCTCTTATTAATTTATTTTTATAACTCTTATTTGAAGTGTCAGATGAATCTTGATTTGTAAATTTACGATCATAAAAATTATCATTTGTTTACACCCATATGTACTATTATTTTCAAATTATTTAACTAGTGTTAAAAATTCCTCTATAATTGTACTTTAATATGTTACAATTGTATATTTTTAGACTTTTAACTACACATATTCCCTTATGCTATAGATAAATAACGTTTCATGACACTAAATACGTTGACAGCAAGTAGAGGCATTATCTGCTTTTTCGTGGTCCGCATAAAGAAATTAATAACAATAGCGAGGAAGAAAATGCCTTACAAAAGCCGTTTACAGTTTGGAAAATTAGTTTCGAATAGATTTAATACAGTGAAGGTAGCTTCTGCCTCTAATGGTATAAAATTTAGTAATATCAGAACCATAATGGTAGAATCGGATCTTTTCCGTTAATTCACTACTACTTGATAAATATTCGATTGCTCTAAAAACTGTTCCCCACTCATTTTTACGTCCACTGTGGTATTCCTTATCCGCTAAGAATCTGACATCGCTGGCCTTATCTTACAAAAGAACTTACACGCGGAGAGCGCATTCGGCGGTAAGTAAGTCAATATAATGGATTTACGAGTTTGTGATGACTTGAGTAGCCACCTAACGTAACCTGACCTAACCTAACGTAACCTGACGTAACCTAATCGTAATTGTGATAAAAAAAAGTAGTTGTAGTGAAGTAACAGAAAAAGTAGTGGTAGTGAACTAACGGAAAAGGTCCGTAAAATCATATACCTCTCAAATAGTAAATATAAGAGGTATAAGAAAAAATCAAAACATGAAAGAATCAAGTTAATAATGAAAGGAACAACTTGTATATTACAGTGGAATGTTTAATGTGAAACAATGAATGTCTATAGGATGAATATATAACATAACAGAAACATAAAAATACAATCTACCTTCAAATGGAATTAATAGACCTCATAGTATACAACAATACGTAGAACTGTGCTTATCTCCTATACTGTTAAGTTTTCGCTTTGCTGTTTGGATCGTCATCCATTAGTAGGACAGGAAGGCACCTTGCCTGTCTGCTTCAGGAAGGCACCTAGTCTGTCTACATCAAGGCGCCCTGTCTCTACTTCAGGAAGGCACCTTGTCTGTCTACTTCAAGGCAACTTGTATGTCTACTTCACGAAGGCACCCTGTCTGTCTACTTCAGGAAGATACCTTGTCTATCTACTTCAGGAATGCACCTTGTCTGTCTACTTCAGGAAGGCACATTGTCTGTCTACTTCAGCAAGGCACCTTGTCTCTGTACTTCAGGAAGGTGCCTTGTCTATATCGAACAGGAAGGCACATTGTGTGTCTACCACACGAAGCAATTTGTTTGTCAAGCACAGGAAGGTGCCTTTATTGTATAGCACAAAAACCACTTTGTCTGTGAAGCACAGGAGGCACATTGTCTGTCTACTTCAACAAGGCACCTTGTCTATCTAGAACAGGAAGGCACATTGTGTGTCTACCACACGAAGCAATTTGTTTGTCTAGCACAGGAAGGTGCCTTTATTGTATAGCACAAAAACCACTTTGCCTGTGAAGCACAGAAAGCACATTGTCTGTCTACCATACGAAGGCGTGTTGTGTGTTTAAAATACGAAGGCACCCTGTATATCCAGCACATGCAGGCATATAGTGTGGTTAACATACGTAGTCACATTGCCCGTCCAGCACGAACACCTTATCTGTCTATCACACGAAGGTACCTTGTCTGCCTACCACCACATTATCTGTCTACCACACGTCACATTGCCCGTCTAGCACGAACACCCTGTCTGTCTATCACACAAAGGCGCTTTGTCTGTCTATCACACGAAGTCACATTATCTGTCTACCACACGTCACATTGCCCGTCTATTACGAACACCTTGTCTGTCTATCACACGAAGGCACATTGTCTGTCTACCACACGTCACATTGCCCGTCTATTACAAACACCTTGTCTGTGTGCCACATGAAATTACCTCGTCTGTCTTACAATGGGCCCTGTAGTAAGTATTGACCTGTTTCTTTCTATATCGTAACCGACGGAACTTGTGGTACGTCCCTCACGAGATGTCCAGGATCTGATTCTTCATATTACGTGTGACTTCGAAACATTCAATCGCCAGTAAATATATCTGCCCCTTTAGTTACTTATTTCTTTATCGGTTGAAATTCGTCTCATGTTTGTAATAAGTGAGAAATGCCATTATTGGACTGTTATTTCTTTGTCTAAAAATTCCCAGTGCTTATCATAGATCCATTCTAGAAAACGTTACGTTCCGTGTTGTAAGATCACATTTGTAAGAGGAGTAAGCTAGAATATTTCTCTGGCACTGCAATTGTTGACCCACATATGACGTATGATGTTGTCACTAATTAGATATCGGTCAATTTATTCAATATTTTGTCACAATCAAATGTTAGATTGAGACATTACACTCTTTCGTCCATCCCACTTACGTAGGCTACAGTATTTACAAGCATCCAATTGGGAATACAACAAGGAAACAAACCGAATCAAATATGTATAAATGAATGTATCAAGTTTTAATGAAAAAATTAGATAAATTTAGGTTGATATATGCCTTATAAATATAAAAAAGCTGATCAGATAATTTATAGTTCATGAAAGTGGAATATATGCACATTGGAAGGGATATGTTGCAGTATAGAAGGGTATTATATTTTTTTTAATGCAAATAGAATAAAATATAAGTTAAGGTTAAGTGGTAGGATAGATAAAACCAGTAAAAGAAAAGATGCCACTAAGAGACATACAGAAAAGGTTAATAACTTAAAATGTTAACAAAAACAAAATTGCCAGAATGAAAGCGAAGAGGATAAGTAGAAAAGTTTCTTGTACAGACTTAAGTGAAGCTTAAGTTTTACGAATACAGGATAGAGGTGCAAGGAGGAGACAACGTAGAACGCGTATCGATTCTGGCCTTCTCCCCCACTACCCTTCCACCACTGACGGTTATAGTCAATATGAACTGCCAGTATTGTAATTTGTAACAATTTTACCATCACATTTATATTTATATATATATATTTTTTTTTATTAAAATTAACTTTATTTTCCTATAACTTGTAGTTTGTATAGATGTTGTTCACGTTGGATTAACAATTTTATTTATTAAGAAAAACTCTTTACTTTGTTTACTCCAATCCATTTTACTCCATTCCTCTACCGTTTTAAATTCACTGTATTTACATGGTATGAACATAATATGACCATTAAGGAAAAAGACTACACGGAAGAAGACAGTAATGTTCAGATAACTAATAATTTGGCAACATTAGTTTATCACTATATTACTTGTCACTAAATAACAATATAGGCCTATACATAGTGATATGACATTTTAAATGAGGCAAAGAGGTTGAGGTTATTGCATTCGAGTTGAGACAATGACGAGTAATAATAATTGTAAATAAGATTCAGTAATTATATTTTGAAATCTAAAGTAAGTTGAATAAACCATGTTACATAGAAACAGTAGTTTCTGATAACTTATCGTTCCATATCGTTGTGATTCATTAGTTTAACCGTATAAACATCAACCTTGACCTCCTAAAAACGTTTTTGATACGTATCTATTCTAATAAAGACCATAGGAACCATTTTCCAATGATTCACACACAACTCGGTCATTCCCTTCTCAAGTGTATTTAATTTCCTTACAACTCTTTACCTATTTCTCATTATGGTAAATACAAAAGAAATGTAATAAACCCATAACTTCCTTTACACTACTTTTAGTTGTGTTTCTATTTTTTTCGTAGCATAATGTATTCAAATGTGTGTGTTCAATGTGAATATTTGATTCGGAAAACGACTCTTATGAACGCAGTATAAAATAAAGCTATTAAAATATCTGGTCGTGATATTAAGTTGTCTCTTACCTTATTAGTCACCACGTTTTATTCATGAAATTATTCCTTAAGATGTTTTGTGGTAACTTCCATAGATGGGAGATCACAACATCGCGACAGTTTTGCTATCAGGTTAGTTGTTCGTTTAGAACTACCCAAGGGGTACGTATAGCTTTAAAGATTGCTGTGGACACGAACAACATTACCCCCCCCCCCGCATGTTATATAGAAACAGTGAACACTGTTTAATCGGTTCCGAACTGGCGTGGAATATCCCCATGTTACTACTGGAAGTATAAATGGGGGTTGACACTAGTAGTAACATTCAATACCCATGTTACTACTGGAAGTATAAATGGGGATTGACACTAGTAGTAACATTCAATCCCCATGTTACTACTGGAAGTATAAATGGGAATTGATACTAGTAGTAACATTCAATACCAATGTTACTACTGGAAGTATAAATGGGGATTGACACTAGTAGAAACATTCAATCCCCATGTTACTACTGGAAGTATAAATGGGGATTGACACTAGTAGTAACATTCAATCCCCATGTTACTACTGGAAGTATAAGTGGGGATTGACACTAGTAAAAACATTCAATCCCCATGTTACTACTGGAAGTATAAATGGGGATTGACACTAGTAGTAACATTCAATCCCCATGTTACTACTGGAAGTATAAATGGGGATTGACACTAGTAGAAACATTCAACCCCCATGTTACTACTGGAAGTATAAATGGGGATCGACACTAGTAGTAACATTCAATCCCCATGTTACTACTGGAAGTATAAATGGGGATTGACACTAGTAGTAACATTCAATCCCCATGTTACTATACTGGAAGTATAAATGGGGATTGACACTAGTAGTAACATTCAATCCCCATGTTACTACTGGAAGTATAAATGGGGATTGACACTAGTAGTAACATTCAATCCCCATGTTACTACTGGAAGTATAAATGGGGATTGACACTAGTAGACACATTCAATCCCCACTGGAAGTATAAATGGGGATTGACACTAGTAGTAACATTCAATACCCATGTTAGTACTGGAAGTATAAATGTGGATTGACACTAGTAGTAACATTCAATCCCCATGTTACTACTGGAAGTATAAATGGGAATTGACACTAGTAGTAACATTCAATCCCCATGTTACTACTGGAAGTATAAATGGGAATTGACACTAGTAGTAACATTCAATCCCCATGTTACTACTGGAAGTATAAATGGGGATTGACACTAGTAGTAACATTCAATCCCCATGTTACTACTGGAAGTATAAATGGGGATTGACACTAGTAGTAACATTCAATCCCCATGTTACTACTGGAAGTATAAATGGGGATTGACACTAGTAGAAACATTCAATCCCCATGTTACTACTGGAAGTATAAACGGGGATTGACACTAGTAGTAACATTCAATACCCATGTTACTACTGGAAGTATAAATGTGGATTGACACTAGTAGTAACATTCAATCCCCATGTTACTACTGGAAGTATAATTGGGGATTGACACTAGTAGTAACATTCAATCCCCATGTTACTACTGGAAGTATAAATGGGGATTGACACTAGTAGTAACATTCAATCCCCATGTTACTACTGGAAGTATAAGTGGGGATTGACACTAGGTCAGTCATCTTATTGCGGGGAGTCTATCCAAATAATGGATCACATAGTTACTGAGTGCCCCCTGCGCTGTTTTACAGAGAGATTAGCCAGCATAAATAGAATCAGTGAGGCAGGTCGTAAATGGCTTGATGTATTGGATTTAGCTTTGTGACAGGAGATCACTTTACATGTTTATTCAATTACTATACCATCCTGACTTTTGGATCTTGATCCAAAAATACATCAAAGCTTTGTAAAATCAAAAAATGGTAGCTGAAAATAACCGATACGATATATTATTATTCATTAAGATCTAATCAAAGCAATAAATCTGTCGTGCGGTAATCAGTTATATACGGCCTACGTTATAAACAACAACTGTCCCACTTTACTTGTATTTGCACACACTTGTGACGTATTATTATTATTGAAAACTGAGGTTGTATGTGATTTATATGCAGCCGTATGAAGGGGCGGGGGTAACACGGTCTTGGGTGGAGTGCCGTTAATCATATGTGAAGTGCAGAACAGTGAGTGGGAAGGCACGGAGCGTTCCAGTAACAGTCATTCAATTTTCCCCTGACATATACCTACCTATACATGCTACAGTTGTGCACTAAACATCACCCATCATTGATTGGCCACTAACATGAATGAAACAGAAATTATCGATTGGGGCTTTTTCAGCTATTGAGTAAGTAAGTGATACAACGTATAAGAGGAAGCCAACCAAAAACAATTTAGACTGAAATGATCAGAAGAAAGAAAATAAAACTTTCTCACAACACATGCAAGAGTATTGGACAGACAGTAAAAATACCAATAATAATGGTATTTTTATTGAATAACAGTAGTTTTGTACCACCCACACTCCCATAAAAGTACATTCATATTGAACCACCCACCTACCCATAAAAGTACTGTGATATTGAACCACGCACCCACCCATACAAGTATTGATCCAACCAGTATTACTTTAATTTAGTATTAGCAATGTAGATGTGTGTGTGGGTGGGAAAGTCACTACCACAATATATGTGTGGACGAGTTGCAGAGCTTCACCAATGTACATATGCCATGAACCAACGCCTTATGTATAACCAATATAACATAGAATCTATCACCCACAATCGCCACTGTACGTGTATGGGTGGGTGGGACGGTTATTACCACTGTATGGGAGATATATTCATTTTAACATATTTTGTATGCAAGTTCATTATTTTGAGATTTTCCTTTTGGATAGTAAATATAAAATTTAAAAATGTTGTTTATAATTAAATTTGATCAAAGTATGCAAAGATACACGTGCTTTAATTTTAGTGGTTAAATGGGCAAACATAACAATTTCTAAAAAAAAGGGGTTTCTGGTTTTAATACGGTTTTTTACTTTTTTAAATCTAATATAATATACATATTCAGTGGTATATTATGTCAATACCAATCACTATATTAATGATAATGGAGTCAAGAATGTTCTACAACTCCGAATTGTCGAAAACGTTAGCGGATTGGACATTATTAGTTGTTCTTATACTTCTAATTGGTTAGTTAATTTTATGAACAGGATGATATAACATAATTTAAACATTCATTTAATTAAATGATATGATTAAAATATGTAACAATTTTGAATCACTTATAACGTATTGAAAGCTGCTAATGAAATTGAGTGGGAAAAAAAGTCCCACCTACTTAAATGACTTTGTCAACACAGTGAATTTCAACATGGCTAAACTAACACAGGCTGTACTCATTTCAATTTGCTCTGAGAAAAATTATAAGTTCTGATTCCTAAACACCTGAATGGGAAGTGGATTGGGTTACTTTATGTGTCCACTTGGCCGTTGGGTCACGCACGCTTGCTGCAAACTTGGGCGCCCCTTGCATACAGATGGACGGATTTCTGTCGTAACCGACGACTCGTCACTTCCACTGCACTTGCAGGGCCTAAAAATAATATCTACAATAGTGCTGTTAAATGTTAAAATTTTCTTGTTAAGTAAAAACAAAAACAAAATACAAAACAGGTAAACGTCACTACAAGACACAACCTCGTCATAACAAGACACAACAACGTCACAACAACGTGACAACAAGACCCAACAACGCCACAAGACACAAAGACGTCACAACAACGTTATACCAAGAACATAAGTTTCACAACAACACGTAACAACGTCAAAACAAGACACAACAACGTCACAACAATATCACATCAAGACACAACAACCTCCTTAAAAGACACAACAAGATATTACAATGTAATAACAAGACACAGCAACATCATAACAAGACACAGCAACATCATAACAAGACACAGTGACGTTACAACAAGACAAATGACGTAACAATATACACAACAACTTCACACAAGTTATTAAAATACAACTAAAAATGTATCATATTATGATGATCGATTCCGGTAAATCACGTTTACCGTTCTCAGATTAGAGGGTATTCGGAAAGAAACCGTTTTTTCTATTAACCTCAAAAGTTTCATAAAATATAACAAATTTTACCTCAAACTACATTTTAAATTATTGAATAAAAATGATAGTGAATATCTTTTATATTAATGATAGAATATTGGGACCACAACAGTTGGACCGAGTACTGAGTATTATGCTGAACAATGTATAAGAAATAAAACCAATCTGTTTTTAGTACCATCAGTCATCGTATGGAATCACTTAACTGATCCCCCAGTTTTTCTAATGCTCATGCTTATAAAATTAACCTTATTCAAACATTACTCATTAATGAAACTGAAAATTATTACAAGGACCCACATATTATGATAAGCGTTCAGAGATGGATAAGACAACACGCAAAATGCTCAGCACAAAGGGTGATGGCTATGGCCTACACAATATCACACAGGAATGGCCAGTCTGCTTTGACCGCGGGTGCTGCCTCAACCAATCAATATTGGGTTATTGACGTGTGCTGTACTTAGGTGACGTTATATTTGACAGTCCTACACAATATCACACAGGAATGGCCAGTCTGCCTAACCTTTGATGTTGGCTCAACCAATCAATATCGGGTTATTGACGTGTATTGTACTTTGGTGACGTAATTACAGACAGTTCTACACAGTAATATCACACAGGAATGGCCAGTCTGCATGACCTTTGATGTTGGCTCAATCAATCAATATCGGGTTATTGACGTGTATTGTTCTTAGCGACGTAATTACTGACAGTTCTACACAGTAATATCACACAGGAATGGCCAGTCTGCATGACCTTTGATGTTGGCTCGACCAATCAATATCGGGTTATTGACGTGTATTGTACTTAGGTGACGTAATTACAGACAGTTCTACACAGTAATATCACACAGGAATGGCCAGACTGCCTGACCTTTCATGTTGGCTCAATCAATCAATATCGGTTATTGACGTGTATTGTTCTTAGCGACGTAATTACTGACAGTTCTACACAGTAATATCACACAGGAATGGCCAGTCTGCATGACCTTTGATGTTGGCTCGACCAATCAATATCGGGTTATTGACGTGTATTGTACTTTGGTGACGTAATTACAGACAGTTCTACACAGTAATATCACACAGGAATGGCCAGTCTGCCTGACCTTTGATGTTGGCTCAACCAATCAATATCGAGTTATTGACGTGTATTGTACTTTGGTGACGTAATTACTGACAGTTCTACACAATAATATCACACAGGAATGGCCAGTCTGCCTGACCTTTGATGTTGGCTCAATCAATCAATATCGAGTTATTGACGTGTATTGTACTTTGGTGACGTAATTACTGACAGTTCTACATAATAATATCAACAGGAATGGCCAGTCTGCCTAACCTTAGATGTTGGCTCGACCAATCAATATCGGGTTATTGACGTGTATTGTACTTTGGCGACGTAATTACAGACAGTTCTACACAGTAATATCACACAGGAATGGCCAGTCTGCATGACCTTTGATGTTGGCTCAACCAATCAATATCGGGTTATTGACGTGTATTGTACTTTGGTGACGTAATTACTGGCAGTTCTACACAATAATATCACACAGGAATGGCCAGTCTGCATGACCTTTGATGTTGGCTCAACCAATCAATATCGGGTTATTGACGTGTATTGTACTTTGGTGACGTAATTACAGACAGTTCTACACAGTAATATCACACAGGAATGGCCAGTCTGCATGACCTTTGATGTTGGCTCAACCAATCAATATCGGGTTATTGACGTGTATTGTACTTTGGTGACGTAATTACTGACAGTTCTACACAGTAATATCACACAGGAATGGCCAGTCTGCATGACCTTTGATGTTGGCTCAACCAACCAATATCGGGTTATTGACGTGTATTGTTCTTAGCGACGTAATTACTGGCAGTTCTTCACAGTAATATCACACAGGAATGGCCAGTCTGCATGACCTTTGATGTTGGCTCAATCAATCAATATCGGGTTATTGACGTGTATTGTACTTTGGTGACGTAATTACAGACAGTTCTACACAATAATATCACACAGGAATGGCCAGTCTACCTGACCTTTGATGTTGGCTCAACCAATCAATATCGGGTTATTGACGTGTATTGTACTTTGGTGACGTAATTACTGACAGTTCTACACAGTAATATCACACAAGAATGGCCAGTCTGCATGACCTTTGATGTTGGCTCAACCAATCAATATCGGGTTATTGACGTGTATTGTACTTTGGTGACGTAATTACTGGCAGTTCTACACAATAATATCACACAGGAATGGCCAGTCTGCATGACCTTTGATGTTGGCTCAACCAACCAATATCGGGGTTATTGACGTGTATTGTACTTTGGTGACGTAATTACTGACAGTTCTACACAGTAATATCACACAGGAATGGCCAGTCTGCCTGACCTTTGATGTTGGCTCAACCAACCAATATCGGGGTTATTGACGTGTATTGTACTTTGGTGACGTAATTACTGACAGTTCTACACAATAATATCACACAGGAATGGCCAGTCTGCATGACCTTTGATGTTGGCTCAACCAACCAATATCGGGGTTATTGACGTGTATTGTACTTTGGTGACGTAATTACTGACAGTTCTACATAATAATATCAACAGGAATGGCCAGTCTGCCTGACCTTTGATGTTGGCTCGACCAATCAATATCGGGTTATTGACGTGTATTGTACTTTGGCGACGTAATTACAGACAGTTCTACACAGTAATATCACACAGGAATGGCCAGTCTGCATGACCTTTGATGTTGGCTCAACCAATCAATATCGGGTTATTGACGTGTATTGTACTTTGGTGACGTAATTACTGGCAGTTCTACACAATAATATCACACAGGAATGGCCAGTCTGCATGACCTTTGATGTTGGCTCAACCAATCAATATCGGGTTATTGACGTGTATTGTACTTTGGTGACGTAATTACAGACAGTTCTACACAGTAATATCACACAGGAATGGCCAGTCTGCATGACCTTTGATGTTGGCTCAACCAATCAATATCGGGTTATTGACGTGTATTGTACTTTGGTGACGTAATTACTGACAGTTCTACACAGTAATATCACACAGGAATGGCCAGTCTGCATGACCTTTGATGTTGGCTCAACCAATCAATATCGGGTTATTGACGTGTATTGTACTTTGGTGACGTAATTACTGGCAGTTCTACACAGTAATATCACACAGGAATGGCCAGTCTACCTGACCTTTGATGTTGGCTCAACCAATCAATATCGGGTTATTGACGTGTATTGTACTTTGGTGACGTAATTACTGACAGTTCTACACAGTAATATCACACAGGAATGGCCAGTCTGCATGACCTTTGATGTTGGCTCAACCAATCAATATCGGGTTATTGACGTGTATTGTACTTTGGTGACGTAATTACTGACAGTTCTACACAATAATATCACACAGGAATGGCCAGTCTGCATGACCTTTGATGTTGGCTCAACCAACCAATATCGGGGTTATTGACGTGTATTGTACTTTGGTGACGTAATTACTGACAGTTCTACACAATAATATCACACAGGAATGGCCAGTCTGCATGACCTTTGATGTTGGCTCAACCAATCAAAATCGGGGTTATTGACGTGTATTGTACTTTGGTGACGTAATTACTGACAGTTCTACACAGTAATATCACACAGGAATGGCCAGACTGCATGACCTTTGATGTTGGCTCAACCAATCAAAATCGGGTTATTGACGTGTATTGTACTTTGGTGACGTAATTACTGACAGTTCTACACAGTAATATCACACAGGAATGGCCAGACTGCCTGACCTTTGATGTTGGCTCAATCAATCAATATCGGGTTATTGACGTGTATTGTACTTAGGTGACGTAATTACTGACAGTTCTACACAATAATATCACACAGGAATGGCCAGTCTGCATGACCTTTGATGTTGGCTCAACCAACCAATATCAGGTTATTGACGTGTATTGTTCTTAGCGACGTAATTACTGACAGTTCTACACAGTAATATCACACAGGAATGGCCAGTCTACCTGACCTTTGATGTTGGCTCAACCAATCAATATCGAGTTATTGACGTGTATTGTACTTTGGTGACGTAATTACTGGCAGTTCTACACAATAATATCACACAGGAATGGCCAGACTGCATGACCTTTGATGTTGGCTCAACCAACTAATATCGGGTTATTGACGTGTATTGTTCTTAGCGACGTAATTACTGACAGTTCTACACAATAATATCACACAGGAATGGCCAGTCTGCATGACCTTTGATGTTGGCTCAATCAATCAATATGGGGTTATTGACGTGTATTGTACTTAGGTGACGTAATTAACGACAGTTCTACACAATAATATCACACAGGAATGGCCAGACTGCCTGACCTTTGATGTTGGCTCAACCAATCAATATCGAGTTATTGACGTGTATTGTACTTTGGTGACGTAATTACAGACAGTTCTACACAATAATATCACACAGGAATGGCCAGTCTACCTGACCTTTGATGTTGGCTCAACCAATCAATATCGAGTTATTGACGTGTATTGTACTTAGGTGACGTAATTACAGACAGTTCTACACAGTAATATCACACAGGAATGGCCAGTCTGCATGACCTTTGATGTTGGCTCAAACAATCAATATCGAGTTATTGACGTGTATTGTACTTTTGTGACGTAATTACAGACAGTTCTACATAATAATATCACACAGGAATGGCCAGTCTACCTGACCTTTGATGTTGGCTCAACCAATCAATATCGGGTTATTGACGTATATTGTACTTTGGTGACGTAATTACAGGCAGTTCTACATAATAATTTCACACAGGAATGGCCAGTCTACCTGACCTTTGATGTTGGCTCAACCAATCAATATCGAGTTATTGACGTGTATTGTACTTTGGTGACGTAATTACAGACAGTTCTACATAATAATATCACACAGGAATGGCCAGTCTACCTGACCTTTGATGTTGGCTCGACCAATCAATATCGGGTTATTGACGTGTATTGTACTTTGGCGACGTAATTACAGACAGTTCTACATAATAATATCACACAGGAATGGCCAGTCTACCTGACCTTTGATGTTGGCTCAACCAATCAATATCGAGTTATTGACGTGTATTGTACTTTGGTGACGTAATTACAGACAGTTCTACATAATAATATCACACAGGAATGGTCAGTCTACCTGACTTTTGATGTTGGCTCAACCAATCAATATCGAGTTATTGACGTGTATTGTACTTTGGTGACGTAATTACAGACAGTTCTACATAATAATATCACACAGGAATGGCCAGTCTACCTGACCTTTGATGTTGGCTCAACCAATCAATATCGAGTTATTGACGTGTATTGTACTTTGGTGACGTAATTACAGACAGTTCTACATAATAATATCACACAGGAATGGCCAGTCTACCTGACCTTTGATGTTGGCTCAACCAATCAATATCGAGTTATTGACGTGTATTGTACTTTGGTGACGTAATTACAGACAGTTCCACATAATAATATCACACAGGAATGGCCAGTCTACCTGACCTTTGATGTTGGCTCAACCAATCAATATCGAGTTATTGACGTGTATTGTACTTTGGTGACGTAATTACAGACAGTTCTACACAGTAATATCACACAGGAATGGCCAGTCTGCATGACCTTTGATGTTGGCTCAACCAATCAATATCGGGTTATTGACGTGTATTGTACTTTGGTGACGTAATTACAGACAGTTCTACACAATAATATCACACAGGAATGGCCAGTCTGCATGACCTTTGATGTTGGCTCAACCAATCAATATCGGGTTATTGACGTGTATTGTACTTTGGTGACGTAATTACTGACAGTTCTACACAATAATATCACACAGGAATGGCCAGTCTGCATGACCTTTGATGTTGGCTCAACCAATCAATATCGGGTTATTGACGTGTATTGTACTTTGGTGACGTAATTACTGACAGTTCTACATAATAATATCACACAGGAATGGCCAGTCTACCTGACCTTTGATGTTGGCTCGACCAATCAATATCGGGTTATTGACGTGTATTGTACTTTGGTGACGTAATTACAGACAGTTCTACACAGTAATATCACACAGGAATGGCCAGTCTGCATGACCTTTGATGTTGGCTCAACCAATCAATATCGGGTTATTGACGTGTATTGTACTTTGGTGACGTAATTACAGACAGTTCTACACAATAATATCACACAGGAATGGCCAGTCTGCATGACCTTTGATGTTGGCTCAACCAATCAATATCGGGTTATTGACGTGTATTGTACTTTGGTGACGTAATTACAGACAGTTCTACACAGTAATATCACACAGGAATGGCCAGTCTGCATGACCTTTGATGTTGGCTCAACCAATCAATATCGGGTTATTGACGTGTATTGTACTTTGGTGACGTAATTACTGACAGTTCTACACAGTAATATCACACAGGAATGGCCAGTCTGCATGACCTTTGATGTTGGCTCAACCAATCAATATCGGGTTATTGACGTGTATTGTACTTTGGTGACGTAATTACTGGCAGTTCTACACAGTAATATCACACAGGAATGGCCAGTCTACCTGACCTTTGATGTTGGCTCAACCAATCAATATCGGGTTATTGACGTGTATTGTACTTTGGTGACGTAATTACTGACAGTTCTACACAGTAATATCACACAGGAATGGCCAGTCTGCATGACCTTTGATGTTGGCTCAACCAATCAATATCGGGTTATTGACGTGTATTGTACTTTGGTGACGTAATTACTGGCAGTTCTACACAATAATATCACACAGGAATGGCCAGTCTGCATGACCTTTGATGTTGGCTCAACCAATCAATATCGGGTTATTGACGTGTATTGTACTTTGGTGACGTAATTACTGACAGTTCTACACAGTAATATCACACAGGAATGGCCAGTCTACCTGACCTTTGATGTTGGCTCAACCAATCAATATCGAGTTATTGACGTGTATTGTACTTTGGTGACGTAATTACAGACAGTTCTACATAATAATATCACACAGGAATGGCCAGTCTGCATGACCTTTGATGTTGGCTCAACCAATCAAAATCGGGGTTATTGACGTGTATTGTACTTTGGTGACGTAATTACTGACAGTTCTACACAATAATATCACACAGGAATGGCCAGTCTGCATGACCTTTGATGTTGGCTCAACCAATCAAAATCGGGGTTATTGACGTGTATTGTACTTTGGTGACGTAATTACTGACAGTTCTACACAGTAATATCACACAGGAATGGCCAGTCTGCATGACCTTTGATGTTGGCTCAACCAATCAATATCGGGTTATTGACGTGTATTGTACTTTGGTGACGTAATTACTGACAGTTCTACACAGTAATATCACACAGGAATGGCCAGTCTGCCTGACCTTTGATGTTGGCTCAACCAATCAATATCGGGTTATTGACGTGTATTGTACTTTGGTGACATAATTACAGACAGTTCTACACAATAATATCACACAGGAATGGCCAGTCTGCATGACCTTTGATGTTGGCTCAACCAATCAATATCGGGTTATTGACGTGTATTGTACTTTGCGACGTAATTACTGACAGTTCTACACAGTAATATCACACAGGAATGGTCAGTCTACCTGACTTTTGATGTTGGCTCGACCAATCAATATCGGGTTATTGACGTGTATTGTACTTTGGTGACGTAATTACTGGCAGTTCTACACAATAATATTACACAGGAATGGCCAGACTGCCTGACCTTTGATGTTGGCTCAACCAATCAATATCGGGTTATTGACGTGTATTGTTCTTTGCGACGTAATTACTGACAGTTCTACACAATAATATCACACAGGAATGGCCAGTCTGCATGACCTTTGATGTTGGCTCAATCAATCAATATCGGGTTATTGACGTGTATTGTACTTAGGTGACGTAATTACCGACAGTTCTACACAATAATATCACACAGGAATGGCCAGACTGCCTGACCTTTGATGTTGGCTCAACCAATCAATATCGAGTTATTGACGTGTATTGTACTTTGGTGACGTAATTACAGACAGTTCTACACAATAATATCACACAGGAATGGCCAGTCTACCTGACCTTTGATGTTGGCTCAACCAATCAATATCGAGTTATTGACGTGTATTGTACTTAGGTGACGTAATTACAGACAGTTCTACACAGTAATATCACACAGGAATGGCCAGTCTGCATGACCTTTGATGTTGGCTCAAACAATCAATATCGAGTTATTGACGTGTATTGTACTTTGGTGACGTAATTACAGACAGTTCTACATAATAATATCACACAGGAATGGCCAGTCTACCTGACCTTTGATGTTGGCTCAACCAATCAATATCGGGTTATTGACGTATATTGTACTTTGGTGACGTAATTACAGACAGTTCTACATAATAATTTCACACAGGAATGGCCAGTCTACCTGAACTTTGATGTTGGCTCAACCAATCAATATCGAGTTATTGACGTGTATTGTACTTTGGTGACGTAATTACAGACAGTTCTACATAATAATATCACACAGGAATGGTCAGTCTACCTGACTTTTGATGTTGGCTCGACCAATCAATATCGGGTTATTGACGTGTATTGTACTTTGGTGACGTAATTACAGACAGTTCTACACAGTAATATCACACAGGAATGGCCAGTCTGCATGACCTTTGATGTTGGCTCAACCAATCAATATCGGGTTATTGACGTGTATTGTACTTTGGTGACGTAATTACAGACAGTTCTACACAATAATATCACACAGGAATGGCCAGTCTGCATGACCTTTGATGTTGGCTCAACCAATCAATATCGGGTTATTGACGTGTATTGTACTTTGGTGACGTAATTACTGGCAGTTCTACACAGTAATATCACACAGGAATGGCCAGTCTGCATGACCTTTGATGTTGGCTCAACCAATCAATATCGGGTTATTGACGTGTATTG